>JBBDGP010003393.1:1332500-1397500 GCA_037952835.1 Lithobates septentrionalis
TGAGACAAGTAGGTGTATACATTTAAACAATGTGGTAATCTAGAAGGGAAAAAAAAATCACAGAAAGATCACAAGTTGTATCCCATAAGTAGGATTTACACACGTTCACAGGATAGAGATCGATAGATCCTAGAAATAAAATTTCTCAGTGGTCATACAAGTCAAGCCATGGCTTCCAAGCCTTATCAAATGCCAATAGGCTGTCAGAGTGTACAGCTTTTGCTCTCTCATAAGAGTAATGAAAATGCGTTCGTTTTCACAGCTTCTGGTGAAATTGGGGCCAAATCTTTTTTCCAGTAATGCGTAATGGTTAATTTTGCAGACAACCGGAGGTTAGCAATAACTTTGCAGTACTGGGCCAGAAAGGAGTCAATTCCTATATTTGAAATGGCAAGGCCAGGATTGGGAGTTAAGACCCCTCCATGAGCTGGGAATGTTCAAACACAACAATAATATATGGAATAAGTTACCTGTGAGGATGCCACCTCTCCAGCAAAGTGAGGCGCAATCAGGATATAGCTTCACTAACTTGTAAGGTGTAAGAGACCATCTGACTACGCTTTTCAGTGCTAGTCCTTGGTGAATGACACAGTGGGTAACATTGTATGTAGAACGTATCTCTTGTTGCCATTGGGAGTCAGAAAATGTATTCAGGTCTACTTCCCATTTACTCATAAGGCTGTGTTTGCTAAAAAAAAGTGTTGTTGTGCAGTAACTTGTAAATCAGTGAAATACCCTTTCAGGGTTTCTCTGTGGGTCTCAAAAAACATATTATTTTAGGATGGAGAGATAATGGGGGCGGTGGCATGGATGATAAGAAGTGCCTAATGCGTGAGTGTAAAATAATTTTTTTCCTGAATGGTGGTACCACTGTATGAGGGATGGAGGGTCAGAGGGTTTGCTATCCAGCATGAGATTTTTACAGATTTTTACAGATAGTCTACTGACTGGAATGGTACCAGCTGATTGGAGAAAAGCCAATGTAGCACCTATATTTAAAAAGGGCCAAAAACACATCCCTGGGAATTACAGACCAGTTAGCCTAACATCGATAGTATGTAAACTCTTGGAGGGGATGATAAGGGACTATATACAGGATTTTAGTAATACGAACGATATCATTAGCAGTAATCAGCATGGATTCATGAAGAATCATTCTTGCCAAACCAATCTATTAACCTTCTATGAGGAGGTGAGTTGCCATCTAGATAAAGGAAGGCCTGTAGACGTGGTGTATCTGGATTTTGCAAAAGCATTTGACACAGTTCCCCATAAACGTTTACTGTACAAAATAAGGTCCGTTGGCATGGACCATAGGGTGAGTACATGGATTGAAAACTGGCTACAAGGGCGAGTTCAGAGGGTGGTGATAAATGGGGAGTACTCAGAATGGTCAGGGGTGGGTAGTGGGGTTCCCCAGGGTTCTGTGCTGGGACCAATCCTATTTAATTTCTTCATAAACGATCTGGAGGATGGGATAAACAGTTCAATCTCTGTATTTGCAGACAATACTAAGCTAAGCAGGGAAATAACTTCTCCGCAGGACGTGGAAACCTTGCAAAAAGACCTGAACAAATTAATGGGGTGGGCGACTACATGGCAAATGAGGTTCAATGTAGAAAAATGTAAAATAATGCATTTGGGTGGCAAAAATATGAATGCAATCTATACACTGGGGGGAGAACCTCTGGGGGAATCTAGGATGGAAAAGGACCTGGGGGTCCTAGTAGATGATAGGCTCAGCAATGGCAGGCAATGCCAAGCTGCTGTTAACAAAGCAAACAGAATATTGGCATGCATTAAACGGGGGATCAACTCCAGAGATAAAACGATAATTCTCCCGCTCTACAAGACTCTTGTCCGGCCGCACCTGGAGTATGCTGTCCAGTTCTGGGCACCAGTCCTCAGGAAGGATGTACTGGAAATGGAGCGAGTACAAAGAAGGGCAACAAAGCTAATAAAGGGTCTAGAGGATCTTAGTTATGAGGAAAGGTTGCGAGCACTGAACTTATTCCCTCCTGGAGAAGAGACGCTTGAGAGGGGATATGATTTCAATTTACAAATACTGTACTGGTGACCCCACAATAGGGATAAAACTTTTTCGCGGAAGAGAGTTTACCAAGACTCGTGGCCACTCATTAAAATTAGAAGAAAAGAGGTTTAACCTTAAACTACGTAGAGGGTTCTTTACTGTAAGAGCGGCAAGGATGTGGAATTCCCTTCCACAGGTGGTGGTCTCAGCAGGGAGCATTGATAGCTTCAAGAAACTATTAGATAAGCACATAAATGACCACAACATACAGGGATATACAATGCAATACTGACACATAATCACACACACAGGTTGGACTTGATGGACTTGTGTCTTTTTTCAACCTCACCTACTATGCAACTATGTAACTATGAGATCATCAACCCAGTAAATACCATAGTGTGCCCAATCTGGGGCAGGAATATCCGGGATAAGAGAATGTTGACAGGAAATAATAGTACCCATTCAGATTGTGCAGGGGTGGAAGTGGCAAGGGTCTCTCCACGCTAGCATAGATGCTTTGGTAGTAATTTGTAGGGACAATATCCGTAGTGCCCTCCATCTGTCTGCAAAAAGCAGATTACTCAGCCTCTCAGATTTGGTGAGAAAGTGTTCAATATCCACCCAAAGGGGGGTCTCCCCAGTGGAGAACAATTGTTTCATTTGGTCCGAGTGCATTGCAGTGTGATAACATGAATATCCACCATCCCCATGCCACCAACAGATTTGTGCTGGATGAGAATGGAATGAGGGCACCTCACCCTTTTACTCTGCCAAAAAAAATTTTTAAGGAGAGGGACACTAAGTAGGGTCGCAGCATGGGGATATGCAGTGTGCTAAACAGGTAGAATTTGGGGGAGAATGAACATCTTGAAGGCTGCCAGCTTATCCCCACCAAGATAGCTCCATTTTTGCCAGATTAAGTTTTGTCCAATTTTACTAGTAATGGTTTATAATTTGTCCCAGCAATTGAGGCTGTAAAGGGGGTTAGGAGGATTCCAGATAACGGATGCTGGTAGCAGCCCAGATATAAGGGAATTGATCTTGGAGTTACGATGACCTATGGTGAGGAATACCTATATTCAGAATTAAAAATGTATTATTGTTGACTTTATAATATGGAATTTTGCTTTATTCAGATAGCACAGCATGTGCATGGGTAGATATCTGGTTTAGTTAACATAAGAAACACATTATCCGCAAGCAGATTCACGGTGCACGACCTTACCGCTATGGAGAAATCATGTATATTGGAGTGAGAACGAAGATCAATGGAGATAGGGGGCAACCCTGGCATGTAAAATTAAATGGTTTAGACAAGAGGCTAGAAGTGTATACTTGGGCAGTGGTGCCGAGTATAAAGCAAGCACAGCTTGGGCCTTGAAATCCAAATTCAGGACCTGGTGCATATAACCCTAGTGAACCCGGTTGAACTCCTTCTCCCCTTCAATAAAAGATGGAAAAGCGATTGAATGTGCTCTACATGATGGATAATGTTCAGCTACCTCCTGGTAGCACCAAAGGTTTGTCTTCCCGCAATGAATCCCATCTGGTCAGCTTGTACTAATTTGGGCATTATGGTGGAAATGCAGCGGCTTTCATTTTTGCATACAGTTTGATATCTGAATTGAGGAGGGAAATAGGTCTAAAATTGGCAGGGGTGTCACAGTCCTTCCTCGGCTTAGGGAGAGTCATGATTTGCGTCCTCAACATCTCCGAGGGAAAGGAAGCTTGCTCAGTAGCAGTGCTATACAATTTGGTAAGCTGGGGGGCTATGCAGTGACCAAATACATGATGATATATATTGGTGAATCCGTCAGGGCCTGGGGATTTACCTTTAGGTAAAATTTTGATGACACAAAGTACTACTTGGTCTGTAAAAGGGCAGTCATGTTCCATTAGGTCAGATGGAGCTATGGATTGAAGGTGATCAAGGAAAGCAGAGATTGCAGATGGATTTGGCTGAGAGGTGTCCAGATCTACCGATAAATTATACAGTGAGCCATAATAATCGGCAAATGCATCTGCAGTCTCCTGGGGTTTGTCACTCTTTTCTTGGTAAGCGAGTGAAATAGGTAGGGGATTTTGGATTAATACGTTGGGCTTTCAGACGGGAGGCCAGGATTTTGCTAGCCCCAATTATACTGGGCATAATATTTGAGCTTGAGTTCCCACCAAAGTCAATCATGGGTGTCATGTAAAAGAGTCCTCAGATCCAGTCTCAGCTTGGCCAGCCTATGGGCCGTAGTGGAGTTGGGTCTAGATTTATTTTGCGCTTCCAATGAGTGAATGGAGGCAAAAATATTTTGCATCTTGCGAGATCTACGCCGCTTATCCTGGGCACCCAGTTGGATAAAAATGCCTCACATGTACGCCTTATGGGCGTTCCATGCGGCGAAGGCATCGGTGTCAGATGTGGGGTTGGGGTAGAAAATTTTCCGAAGACGCTGAAGGAACACACTATTGGGTCGTATTCACACTTCAGCGTTTTGAATTTCGGGCAGATCTGCCGTGATTCTGCCCACTAATTGAAAACGCTGATGTGTGAATGACAAATCGCGGGACTCGCATTTGAGAAGCAATTCATTTGAATGACACCTAAAATCACACTGCGGGTCTGCCTCGATTGTCACGTTGCAATCGCAGCAACCCACATCGGGGGAAGAATGTCATCCAAAAAACGTTCAGGAGCTACTTTTGCACGACATGCTTCCCACGATTGCAGCACGATTTATCGCGCGACAATCGCGACAGACCCGCACTACAATTTTAGGTGTCATAATGAATGGCATCTCAAATGTGAGTCCCACAATTTGTCATTCACACGTCGGCACTTTCAAATCGCGGTAGGAATTGTGGCAAAAGCTGAAGTGTGACTGCAGCCTAAGCTAAATGCTAAAAAAATTATGTAATGCATGCACTCACACCATCCTCCAAATGGTTAATCCCATCTCCCAAATCTTGGATCTTGTTCGAGAATGTCTGGAAGCACGTTTGCATATCAGATTGGAGTGACGAGCGTAGAGAGACCATAACAATTCTTTTAAAACAACATCAGAGACCGGGAGTTGGGACTTTAAATGAAGCATGTAGATATACAAGTTCAATTTTATTGAAAATCTGTATAGTAAAATATACTAATAATCATAAATATATAATATCCAATACAATTCATATAAATCAATGTAATTACAATGAGGGCAGTTGGCCACATGATTGCAGACAGTTGGTATCACATAATACATATACTTAAAAATATATATCAAGTTGGACATGTAATACATGTAAACACAGCATATAATAGCTCTATGCATTTTGTTGATTTATCCACTCTTCAGGAGTATGCACATGGATTGGATGAGTAGAGTAATATGATGGGAATAAACTCTAATGGTCTGACCCTGCCAAGGAGAAAAAAAAAAAAAATATGAAGTAAATAGACTTTAGATAAAACTGTTTAGACTCCTCTCCACTCAATTTGCCTGAGACTAGTGCATAGAACCCTAAAGTCCAGAGTGATGCGTAAAGTAAACCAGTGTGAACAGATAAAACCACCATTGTGAAACAACTGCCCCTTAATGAGGCCTATAAGGGCACAGCCGCCACGCCCACCAACATCACGTTGCCGGATATTGTGGAGGGGAGGCGCCTGCAACTGGGCGGACAAGCCGCCCAGAACTGGTGGCAATATCGTCCCTCCATTAAGCCGCTCAATGTAAACAGCCGTGGGGGCGCCGCTACCCTGTCGCTGATTATGTGACGTCAATGTGCGGCGCAGGGACGTCCACCCTCCCTGGGAGAAGGGGGATAAAAAAGGCCCACGGGACATCGCAGCTTCTGAAAATGATGGAACCAGAGCTCCTAACTGGATAATGCAACACACTCAACCATGGCAGAGATGGCTATATCTGATAACGGGATGGGAGATGATAGCCCCATCCCGTGGGGGTTAACCCAAAGGAGAGAAGGGAATAGGCAAGTTCAATGAAGTAAATAATACAAAATAAAATTAGGATTAATCAGACCAACTAGAAAGACCACATGCTTCCATCCCTGTATGAATAAAAAGAGGAAAGAACACTTGGGACTTAAAATGAGGCGGTGACCTGGTAAGGTCGATTGCCTTCATCCCTATCTAAATGAAACGGGGGGCAAGGAGTTTGGACTTTAAATGAAGCACATAGGTATCCACGTTTTTTTTTTTTTTTTTTGAAAATCAGTATAGTAATATAGAATGGTAATCCTGAATAAACATAAAGTATCCAATACAATTCATATAAATCAATGTAATTGCAATGAGGGCAGTTGGCCATATGATTGCAGACAGTTGGTATCACATAATACATATACTAAATATATATATATCAAGTAAAACATGTAATACATGAGAACACGGCATATAATAGGCCTATGCATTTTGTGGATTTATCCACTCTTCAGGAGCATGCACGTGGATTGGATGAGTAGTGTAATAAGATGGGGATAAACTATGGTCTGACCCTGGGCAGACAAGCCTTTGGGTTAACCCCCACGGGATGGGGCTGTCATCTCCCATCCCATTATCAGATATAGCCATCTCTGTCATGGTTGAGTGTGTTGCATTATCCAGTTAGGAGCACCGGCTCCATAATTTTCAGGAGCTGCAATGCGTCCCGCGGGCCTTCCACCTCCCTCTTCTTCCAGGGTGGGTGGCTGTCCCTGTGCCGCACATCAACGTCAAGCTATCAGCAGCAGGTTTGGGTACCGCATCATGTGGCGCCCCCCCCCCCCCCCCCACACACGGCTGTTTACATCAAGTGGCTTAATGGCAGGATGATATTGGCGCCGGTTCTGGGCGGCATATCCGCCCAGTTGCAGGCACCTCCCCTCCACAATACCCGCCAGTGTGACGTTGGGCGTGGAAGTTGTGCCCTTATAGGCCTCATTCCGTGGGCAGTTGTTTCACAATGGTGGATGTATCTGTTCACACTGGTTTACTTTACGCATCACTCTGGACTTTAGGGTTCTATGCACTAGTCTCAGGTAAATTGTTATTCACTTTTATCACTAGTTCCTACTGGCACGTTTAGGTTGATCTTTATCTCTTCTGCTTGGTGATTTTGTCCCTCATTTTAACTATTCCAACACTTTTCACTTACATTAGCTCTGACCTCATAGATACTCTCCACTATCCCCCTGTCCTATTCTTTACCGAGTATAGAATATATTGCACACTATAATTAAATATATTATTTTTCTGTAGGACCCTTTGATGGTTCCAGCACTCATGGTCACTTTTGATTATTTCCACCTTGGGAGTTGCCCTACCTGGATATCATCCTTGCTGGGCCATGGGCCATCCACGCCACCTCAGCTCCCGGTGCTGATGCCCTTAGTGGGATCTCTGGCTCTTAGTGTCATACTCCTATCATGCAGGTATATTTTGTAAATACCTCAGAGTGTGGAGTCTATACAGTTTTATCTAAAAAGACTATTCACTTCATACTTTTTTTTTTCTCCTTGGCAGGGTCAGACCATTAGAGTTTATCCCCATCATATTACAATTCTCATCCAATCCACGTGCATGCTCCTGAAGAGTGGATAAATCCAGGAAATGCATAGAGCTAGTATATGCCATGTTCTCATGTATTACATGTTTTACTTGATATATATATTTTAGTGTATGTATTATGTGATACCAACTGTCTGCAATCATATGGCCAACTGCCCTCATTGTAATTACATTGATTTATATTAATTGTTTTGGATATTATATGTTTATTCAGGATTACCATTATATATTACTATAAGGATTTTTCAATAAAATTTAACTTGTATACCTATGTACTTCATTTAAAGTCCCAACTCCTTGCCCCCCATTTCATTTAGACAGGGATGGAGGCAACCTTACCAGGTCACCGCCTCATTTAAAGTTCCAAGTGTTTTTTTATTAAACATCAGAGACCAGCTGGCCTGTAGTGACAAATGCCGCAAATGGATCAGGGCAGGTTGATTCTGCGTTAGCTCCGCCATCCGGCGCGCACATACAGATGAAGGGATCTGCGTTGGCATCATTGTTTGAGTCTTTCCTTGGTCTAGACTTCACAGGACTCCTTGTACTGGGCAAGAGAGAAGGGGTTGCTGTCCTCTGCCGAGTGCCCCATGTAAGCTGCAGCTGCAGGAGGAGAAGTGTATGAGGCCGCCGCTCCACAATTCAAACAGTGTTTTGTGTCTCTAAGATAACTAGGCAGTCTTGTGAAAAAGGGTTGTAACTGGGGAGGGGGTGTTATTAAAACTGGAGAGTGCAAAATCAGGTGCAGCTATGCATTACTTTTACTTTTATGCATGGTAGCCACTAAGCTTCCAGGTTTTATTTTCAAAGCTTAATTGAACAAGCTGAAGTTAGAAGCTGATTGACTGCCATGCACAGCTGCACCATTCACTTGTCTTTTCGTTTAGCCCTCGTTCACACTGAGGGCGGGTTTGAAATTGTGTGAGTAAAGCTGAACTCACTATTTCAAACCTGCATTTTAGTTCGGTGGCAATTTTGAAAGACATCTGTGTGGGTTCATGCACAGATGTCTATTGAAATCGCCCCCAATGTTGCCAAAAGTAGTGCACAAACTACTTTTGGGAATTGGTGCGACGTCTCTTAACCTATGAGCGAAAAGAGTAGTACAGGCCACTCTGGGGCATTTGTGGGCCCAAATGAAAGCTAGGGTTTTATTCTGAAGTGACCGTAAGAAGGCGGGTACTCGGACTGGTCAAGTCTGAAAGAGGTATAGGATCTTAGGGAGCACAGTTATTTTAAATGCATTGATGTGGCCTATCCATGACAGTGAAGGGAATCGCCAGGAGTCCATAAGGGCAGTGATAGCGCAAAGGAGAGGGTAATAGTGGCAAAAAGGTAAGAGTTAGAGGGGTTCAAATGCACTCCCAGGTATTCCAGGGAGGAGAAAGCCCAGTTATATGGCAAGGATGTCTGGAGATGAGAAACCATGGATTCCAGAAGAGAGATGTTAAAGGTGATTGTTTTATGAGGGTTGATCTGCAGGCCGGAGATGACTGTGAAGCGGGATAACCATGCGTGTAGGTTAGGGAGTGTGGTAATGGGTTTGGAGAGGGTCAGAAGGGTGTCATTAGGGAACAAGTTTACCTTGTAAGACTCACCGGCATAGGGGATCCCCGTAATGTTGGGGTCAGCGCAGGGGGCCGCCGCCAGAGGTTCCAGGGCCAGGATAAAGAGGGCCCGGGAAAGGGGGCAGCCCTTACGCGTTCCTTGGAATATGGGATAGGAAGTGGAGGAAAAGCCCTCATAGTGTACCGATGCTGTGGGGGAAGACTATAGTACTGAGAGCCAGGTCAGAAAAGATTCTCTAAAGACCCAACGTTGCAACTCATATCACAAATAGTCCCAGGACAGAGTATTGAATGCTTTATAAATGTCAAGTGAAAGCAAGAACCCGGGGATTTTACGTTGGTTCAGCAGTTAATATCACTTTATGAACATTATGAGCCGCCTGGCGACCCAGAACAAATCCAACCTGGTCTCTGTGGATCAGCTGTCACAGATACAGTACTTATACTCAAAATTTTGCCCAACAGTTTCATGTCCTCATTTAGTAGGGAAATCGTGCGTAAGGCCTGGGGATTCTGAGCTTCCGCCTAAGATTTTGGGACCAGAGAGATATGATCCCAGAGGGCTTCTCACCCCGTCACATTGCATAGGCTGGCAAGTGAGGAGCCAGTAACTGAGAAAATTTGCGGTAGAAAAGGCTGGGTAAATCTTCGGGGCCCGGGCCTTTGCAAGACGGGTCGACTTGATAGCCAGGGTCACTTCCAGTTCAGTAATGTTCACATTCAATTCCTCCTGGGCAGTTGTGGGCAAGGAGGGGGGAATCTGAGATCTTGAGAAAAAGGCATCAGCTAAGTTAGTGGGGAAGGGAGCGGGTTTGCTTGGGAGGACAGAAAGGTGACAAAAGATTCTACAGTTTTCATCGGGTCCGAGGTAAGGTCACCACTGGCAAGATCGGAGTCGGATAGGCTTATGGGTTCGACCGGGCAAGTTCAGTTTGCGGGCCAGCATAGTCCCCCGGTTTATTTGCACAGGAATAAAATTTGTTTTGCACAGCACAGGGCCTTTTCAACCTGATCAGTGGGCAAAAGGTCCAATCCGGCTACAATGGCATCATGAGCTTTCCGCATCGCGGTCGAGGGGGGAGGATTTCAAGGCTGCATCTGCCAGTTGAGTATTGAGGTCTCTAAGCCTCAGTTCTCACTCGGGTTAACGTGCTGACGCAATTTAGATAAGGTGGCCTTGTGGGCCTCCTATAGTGAAATTGAGGAGGAGACAGAGCTAACATTTTCCGTAAAAAAATAAAATAAAAAAGGTTTGGATCCGAGTGTGTATATCAAAGCGGGAATCTTGAGATGCGAGGAAGGACTTGTTAAATCACCAGTGGGGGTGGGGGGATGAGGGAACCAGGCAAGCAAAGCAAAAAAGAGGGGATCATGATTGGAACAGGGTGAAGAGCAGATCAAGATTTTTTTTTAAAAAAAATAGAGAGAAAGCTAAATGGAACCAATACATGGTCGATCCTGCAGAAGCGGTTATGTGGGTTAGAAGAGTAAGTGAAGTCCTGGTCGCACGGGTTGTGTTCCCACCAGGCGTCCAGTCCATGAGAGAGCAGGAGTTCTACACATTTGTCCCTTTACTGTCTAGTCGTGCGAAGGAGCAGACCCAGGGGCGTAATGTCTGTCGACCAATGACTCCACATTAGAGTCTCCCATGAGGAGCACGGTCCCGGAGCTATGACGAGCAACAACCTGGAGAAGGTGAGAGAAAAACTTGTGTTGGAAGCGGTTCGGTGTGTAGTATGTGACAATGTTGACATTGTGTCTATTGAGAGTGTCCTGTAGAAGTAGGTATTTGCTGGTTGTGACTGCGATTTCCTTAGCACAGTCAAAGACCAGATGGCACCAAAATGCAATGAGGACACCCCTGTGCTTCTCAGGGGCAGAGGCTAGGTAAAAACTGGGGTAGTGAGGTAAGAGGTATTTTGGGGCGGAGGATAACCCGGTCTCCTGTAGGCAAACAAGGTCAACATGGCTGGACTTGGGGGAATGGAATACTTTAGACCGCTTGGTCGGGAAATTGAACCTGTGGATAGTGTATTTTCAAAGAGAAGAGAACAACTCTCTCCTGCGCTCAAGTGTCTAGATGCTCAGTGTGTGATAAGGCCAATAGGCTTCAATGGTATCTACCGTCTTGTAGCCCTCTTCAGAATGTTGGGCATTCAAAAAGCTACAAAAAGAAACAAAAAAGAAGAGAGGGCGCACTGACCTAGCGCATAACCACTGATGGCGTTAATTAAAACTGTAAAATAGCAAGTATATACTCACAAACGAGCTTAGAATACAGGCATGGACATAGACTGCAGGTGTGCAGTAACAGACATCAGGATACAGGACGCGTTAGCCATCGCCGTATCAACCCGATGTCCGGTCCCATTTGTATCCTGATGTCTGTTACTGCACACCTGCAGTCTATGTCCATGCCTGTATTCTAAGCTCGTTTGTGAGTATATACTTGCTATTTTACAGTTTTAATAAAAGCTATCAGTGGTAATGCGCTAGGTTGGTGCGCCCTCTCCTGTTTTGTTTTCAAAGAGAAGGCCATGATGCGGAGACGAGAGACAGCAGCACTAACCTTTTCCAATGCAAAGCCTTAGGCAGTTCTAAAGGCAGAAGGTTTTTTTTTTCTTAATGCATTAAGATAATGGGGCTGCTGCACACAGAAGGCTTTTTAACACTTACCTGAGGTCCCTCTGTCCAGCGATGTCCACAAGTGTCTCGGCCTGCCAGACGCTCCCTCCTGATTGGCTGAGACACAGCAGCAACGCCATTGGCTTCCGCTGCTGTCAATTAAAGTCAGTCAGCCAATCAGGAGAGAGAGGGGTGGAGCCGGGCCCGCAGCACTGTATCTGGACACAGGGAGCTGTGACTCGGCTCAGGTACCCTCATAGCAAGCTGCTTGGTGTGGGGGCACTCAACAAGAGGGAGGGGACAGGAGCACAGAAGAGGGACCCGAGAAGAGGATCCATGCTGCTCTGTGCAAAACCGCTGCACAGAGCAGGTAAGTATAACATGTTTGTAAAGTCTTTTTTTTTCAATAAAAATAACAATCACTTGAGTGGCCGCCAAATTATGTTGGAGAAGATGTAACCCGCAGGCCACAGAGAAAGAGGAGAGGATGAGATGAGAGAGAAAAATAGAAGGGAGGAGGTGGGGGGGCGTAGCTTGTGATGGAGTAGGACGTGCTAACTGATCTCTCCGCCGAGTCTCCAGGATTATATCCTGATTGCCTCTATATCCCGTGCCGCACCTTTGTGCTTTATACCTGCAGGTATACAGCAAGCACTTGACCTTCCTCCGGTGAGGAAGGTCGAGTCTCGCCTGCCGCCAACCTGTCCATAAAGTGTAAAGACCTGCTAGCAGCGCCGGACCGTGCTGCCCAAGATGGCATCCATCTGCCCCCCTCGGCCTAGGAAGCAACACAAAAACTTTTTGCTAAAGCAAACTCTAAAGACACTCCAGCCACACTGATCCCCACATTGTCTGCACCATGGTGGATGTGCCTGCCGTGGAGGAACCGGATTAGAACTGGGCAGAGGACCCTGAGGAGTCTGCCATGTGGGACACTGTGAGCACCTCAGCCATCCTGGTTTCTAATCATGGGTCTAACATAGAGGGCCCGGAAGACCCTGAACCCTGACTCCCGGACATACTGGCCGCAGTAATCTCCTGCAATCACACTTTACATTCCCTAACATCTGAACTTAAGGGGGTTTAACTGAAATTAACTCTAGTCAGGCAACATATGCAGAAGTGGAGGGATAGCATGGCAACTCTGGAGGGTTGCATGAGCACAGTTGAGGATGATATGGTGCCTTAAGGCTATATTTCCACTAGTACGACTTTTCATGCGACTTGGGACCGAAAAGTCGCATAACAAGTCGTACCCCATGATTTCCAATGAGTACCGTTCATATCTGTGTGGCTTCAAGTCGCAGCGACTTCAAAGTAGTCCCTGCACTACTTTGGTCCCACTTTGATGCGACTTGAGGTCCATAGACACAGGCATTGCTTCAAATCGCGGTAAAAAGTCGCGGTAAAATCGCGGTAAAAAATTGCGGCAAAATCGCACGACTTTGGGGACGCAATAGTGGAAACATAGCCTTACAGCGTGAAGTGCGCCACGTGCAATCTCTAACTTCAGCACACAGCAAAATTAGAGGACACGGAGAAAAGACTGAGAAGGAATAATGACTGAGCTGTGCGAATACCAGAAAGGGCTGAGGGGGAGAAAATCCTGTCACATTTATTGAGCGATGGCTTCCATAAATATTTGGCAGGGAATCTTTCTCGCAGATGTTTGCCGTGGAACGGGCCCACAGCAGTTATTCAAACTGCTGAACTTTAATGATAGAGATGCTATCCTGCACCTAGCTTAAACCAAAGGTGAGGTAATGAAGGTAAGGTAATGAAAATGGATAACGTCCGGATTCCAGAATCGTTTGTGGCACTTTGATGTCACTTACAGCCTGACTGCGGGTGGCTGCCAACAATGAAACCCGTTTCTTTGACAACCCGAATGCTGCTGCTGATTGGCTGGATCGTATGGAACATACCTTGGGGAGGATGGCAGCGACCTGAATACAGGCCTGTTTTTTCCCATTTGGGCAACATTTGGGCAGTGTGTTACATAGTTACATAGTAGGTGAGGTTGAAAAAAGACACAAGTCCATCAAGTCCAACCTATGTGTGTGATTATGTGTCAGTATTACATTACATATCCCTTTATGTTGCGGTCATTCAGGTGATTATCTAATAGTTTCTTGAAGCTATCAATGCTCCCCGCTGAGACCACCGCCTGTGGAAGGGAATTCCACATCCTTGCCGCTCTTACAGTAAAGAACCCTCTACGTAGTTTAAGGTTAAACCTCTTTTCTTCTAATTGTAATGAGTGGCCACGAGTCTTATTAAACTCTCTTCTGCGAAAAAGTTTTATCCCTATTGTGGGGTCACCAGTACAGTATTTGTAAATTGAAATCATATCCCCTCTCAAGCGTCTCTTCTCCAGAGAGAATAAGTTCAGTGCTCGCAACCTTTCCTCATAACTAAGATCCTCCAGACCCTTTATTAGCTTTGTTGCCCTTCTTTGTACTCGCTCCATTTCCAGTACATCCCTCCTGAGGACTGGACTGGTGCCCAGAACTGGACAGCATATTCCAGGTGCGGCTGGACCAGAGTCTTGTAGAGCGGGAGAATTATCGTTTTATCTCTGGAGTTGATCCCCCTTTTAATGCATGCCAATATTATGTTTGCTTTATTAGCAGCAGCTTGGCATTGCATGCCATTGCTGAGCCTATCATCTACTAGGACCCCCAGGTCCTTTTCCATCCTAGATTCCCCCAGAGGTTCTCCCCTCAGTGTATAGATTGCATTCATATTTTTGCCACCCAAATGCATTATTTTACATTTTTCTACATTGAACCTCATTTGCCATGTAGTCGACCACCCCATTAATTTGTTCAGGTCTTTTTGCAAGATTTCCACATCCTGCGGAGAAGTTATTGCCCTGCTTAGCTTAGTATCGTCTGCAAATACAGAGATTCAACTGTTTATCCCATCCTCCAGGTCGTTTATGAACAAATTAAATAGGATTGGTCCCAGCACAGAACCCTGGGGGACCCCACTACTCACCCCTGACCATTCTGAGTACTCCCCATTTATCACCACCCTCTGAACACACCCTTGTAGCCAGTTTTCAATCCATGTACTCACCCTATGATCCATGCCAACGCACCTTATTTTGTACAGTAAACGTTTATGGGGAACTGTGTCAAATGCTTTTTCAAAATCCAGATACACCACGTCTACGGGCCTTCCTTTATCTAGATGGCAACTCACCTCCTCATAGAAGGTTAATAGATTGGTTTGGCAAGAACGATTCTTCATGAATCCATGCTGATTACTGCTAATATCATTCTTATTACTAAAATCTTGTATATAGTCCCTTATCATCCCCTCCAAGATTTTACATACTATAGATGTTAGGCTAACTGGTCTGTAATTCCCAGGGATGTTTTTTAGGCCCTTTTTAAATATTGGTGCTACATTGGCTTTTCTCCAATCAGCTGGTACCATTCCAGTCAGTAGACTGTAAAAATTAGGAACAACGGTCTGGCAATCACCTGACTGAGTTCCCTAAGTACCCTCAGATGCAAGCCATCTGGTCCCGGTGATTTATTAATGTTAAGTTTCTCAAGTCTAATTTTAATTCCGTCCTCTGTTAACCATGTAGGTGCTTCCTGTGTTGTGTCATGAGGATAAACACTGCAGTTTTGGTTACTGAAGCCCCCCGATTCACTCGTGAAGACTGAGGAGAAGAATAAATTCAATACCTTTGCCATCTCCCCATCCTTTGTAACCAGATGTCCTTCCTCATTCTTTATGGGGCCAATATGGTCTGTCCTCCCTTTTTTACTGTTTACATACTTAAAGAATTTCTTGGGATTTTTTTTTGCTCTTCTCCGCTATGTGTCTTTCATGTTCTATCTTAGCCGTCCTAATTGCACCCTTACATTTCTTATTGCATTCTTTATAAAGTCTGAATGCTGATGATGATCCCTCAACCTTGTATTTTTTGAAGGCCTTCTCCTTTGCTTTTATATGCATTTTTACATTGGAGTTAAGCAATCCAGGATTTTTGTTCGCTCTTTTAAATTTATTACCCAATAGGATACATTGGCTAATGCCCTTATTTAATATGCTCTTAAAGCAAACCCATCTCTCCTCCGTATTCTTTGTTCCTAATATTTTATCCCAATTTATGCCTTTTAGCAAGGTTTGTAGTTTAGGGAAGTTGGCTCTTTTGAAATTCAGTGTCTTTGTGTTCCCTTCATGTTTCCTATTTGTGTGATTTATACTGAAACTAATTGACCTGTGATCGCTGTTGCCTAAATTGCCCCGTATTTCCACATCTGTGATCAGGTCTGTATTGTTGGTAATCAGTAGATCCAGTAATGTTTTATTTCTAGTTGGTGCGTCTACCATCTGACCCATAAAATTGTCCTGCAAGACATTAAGGAACTGGCGAGCCTTAAATGAATGCGCAGTTCCCTCCGCCCAGTCTATGTCTGGATAATTAAAATCCCCCATTATGATAACACTTCCCATCCTTGCTGCTAATCCAATTTGTGATAGGAGATCCGTCTCCACTTCCTCCCTCAGGTTAGGGGGCCTATAGCATACTCCCAGTATTATTTTCCCCTTAGCTTCATCCCTTTGGAGCTCTACCCATAAAGATTCCACCTCCTCCCTAGCTCCCTCAGTGATGTCATCTCTCACATTCACTTGTACATTATTCTTGACATATAGGCATACCCCTCCCCCTTTTTTACCCTCTCTATCCTTGCGGTATAGGGTATACCCTTGAATGTTTTCCAGCCAATCATGAGAGCTGTTGAACCAGGTCTCTGAAATTCCCACAAAATCCAAATCCTCCTTGTACAACAGTATCTCTAGTTCACCCATCTTGTCCGCCATGCTCCTGACATTAGTGAACATGCCACATAGTTTAGACCGGTCGCATATTGTCCTCGTATTGGGTGTTTCAAGATTGCAACTAGGACTTGCTACTATACTCACCTTGTGTTTTTGTGCTTTGATTAACCTACCACTAATTCCACCAATACTACCCTCTGGAATATCTTCTGCGCTGGCTATCACTGTCTCTGGACCCTCCCCCCATCGCCTAGTTTAAAAACCCCTCTAACTTTTTGGCCATCTTCATTCCCAGCAGATCTGCACCCGCCTCATTTAGGTGCAGTCCGTCCCTTCTATAGTACCGGTTACCGACTGAGAAGTCGGCCCAGTCCTCCAGGAACCCAAACCCCTCCTTACTACACCAGCTCTTCAGCCACTTGTTTACTTCCCTAATCTCCCTCTGCCTTTCTGGTGTGGCTCGATGTACCGGTAGTATTCCTGAGAACACTACCTTGGAGGTCCTTTTCCTCAATTTAGCACCTAAATCCCTAAAATCGTTCTATAGGACACTCCATCTGCCTCTGACTTTGTCATTGGTGCCAACGTGCACCATGACAGCCGGGTCTTCCCCAGCCCCTCCCAGTAATCTGTCCACAAGATCCGTGATGTGCCGAACCCGAGCGCCCGGTAGACAACATACTGTCCGGCGCTTCAGGTCTTGGTTACAGATTGCCCTCTCTGTCCTAAGAATTGAGTCCCCTACCACCAGAATCTGTCTTTCCTTTCCCTTTCTGCCCCCCCACTCTCACTGGAGGAGTTCTTCCCCTGGCAGCTAGGAGAGTCCCTCATCTCCAGCAGTGCTGGTCCCTGACTGGTTTCACCAATGTCACTCAATGGAGCGTACTTATTGGGATGCTCCAGTCCTGGATCGGCCTCTCTGGCACTTCTCTCTACATATTCATATTGACTGCCTCCTGTGTGACACTTTACCCTGCTATGCGGTATACCTGCAGGTATTTACCTGCTCTGGTTTCCTCTTAGAACCGGGGACAGCTCTGCGCCTGTTGCTGATATTTTTACTTTTTTTTTTTTTCTTACTGTTATGTACACTACGGTATTGCCCTGCTCTAGATGGCCTGGGTGTGGGATTCCATCCTCCCTTACCTGGGTCATTGATACAAGCCTGTTATGGCGGTTAAATACAACCTGTTGTCCTGGAATGTGCGGGGGTTGAATGATGGAGTGAAGCGGGTGACATTGTTCTCTGCACTGAAACCATACCCCAAAGTGGTGGTGTGTTTGCAGGAATCTCCTCTCCAATCTCCTACTGTATCACTGCTTCGGCACCGAGGCTTTTTGACAGCTTCACTCCATTGATACTGCCTATTCCAGAGGGGTTAGCATTCTTGTTTTTAATGTTTTGTTTCATTTGATACATTCCCGGATGGATCCCCAAGGCAGATACATTTTTCACTGTGTAAAATTGCTGGGGTAGTAGCAAATATGTATTTTCCTCCACCCTTCTCTCCGGAGTGTCTGAGCTCTCTCGCCCAATTTATGGCTTCACATTCTAATGTACCCATATAGGTTTTGGGGGATTTTAATAACCTCCTAGATAAAAGTAAAGACAAATTTGTACCATGTGGGGACAGGCCTACTTGCCCTGCGGTCCCCACTCCATTTGCCAGATTGGTTTTGGAATTGGGGTTGTGGGATGTGTGGACGAATAGATACCCTGACGGGCAGTGTTATTCTTGCTGCTCTGCCTCACACAAGGGTCTATCACGTATAGATATGTACTTGAGTAACTCAGTGGCACTGTCTATGGTCCATATGGTTGAATACCTCCCAAGAAATATTTCTGATCACTCGCTATTGAGATTGCAATTCTCCATTTCAGGCACTACTGGTGCTAAGTTATGGAAAGTTAACCCTTTTTGGTTTATTTTCTTCCTGGCCATAGGTCTGTTCCCTAAAGAGATCCAAACCTTTCTTCACTATAATAGGGATTCAGCTGAACCTCGAGTAGTTTGGGATGCTCTTAATGTAAGGGGCCTTATAATTTAAACAGATTTATAATATTAAAACAGCCACTAAGTAGTGGGGAACCCAGGTGCTTAGTGAGGCGAGAAAAGCGGAGGAACATTGTATCGCAAATCCCTCACCTGCTTCAGGACGAAGCTGGCTTGCAGCACAGTCGTTGCACCAACAGGTCACTCTTACTACTGCTGAGAACCAGAGGTTTTATATGCAGCAGAAGTATTTTGAGGAGGTGCAGAACACAGGACACTTACTGGCAGTAATATCTCGGTCACAACAGGGAGCATCACATGTAAAAGCCATTCAGAACCAAGCAGGGGGACAAGATGCAGGAGGTGAATCAAATCTTAGACATTTTCACTACTTTAGAGAACTGTATGAATCTAAGGTTACCCCGATGGAGGATGAGCTGGGGCACTTTTTGGATCAGTGCACTCTTCCGTCACTGTCCACAAAGGGTCGTAAACTGTTAAATGAACGTATAACGATTGAGGAACTAACTGAAGCGGTGGCTACTATGGCTAACCGTAAGTCTCCAGGGACTGCCAGACTGCCTGCATAGACGTAATAAACAATTACGGCAGGTAAACCATATACTAATACATGAAAAAAATACGTACCTTCACAGGGATACCCCTCAGAAATTAAAAAAAAAAAATGGCAGGAGTGGCTCCCTCTTATCTTATACTTACCAGACTACTTCAAACTTGAGAATGCCATATGTTAATATGCGTGGTGTGTCAGATGGCAGGGAGCAGATTCGGTATATACCTATGTAGGGATGGACTACGTACACTGCAAGAGTTTCAATTTTTTCTCATTTTCTGCATTTTGTTTTTTTTTAATCGTATCGTTACTAGAGAAGAAAATACCACTGTTTGAGTAGTGTGGACCCTTTGCAAACAAGTTCATACTTTATGTAGAGTAAAACGAATCTTTGAGTATCTACTAATTGCATATCAAGTCTATACTTGAATGTTTGTACCTTATATTTTCTTGTACAATAAAACTTTTTTTTTTTTTAAATAAAAGATGGGAGGAGGTGGGGGGGAAGGGAGACGGGGGGTAGGTAGAGACCATGAACAATTACCACTGCATGAGTGGACCACATCCTGAGTGAGAACCTTAGAGAAGGGGGAACCTCTGCTGCTCTATGCCGTTAGGGCCATCTGAAACTAGCTTCTCTTTTCGATCTTCTTTTATTGTTGTGGAACTGATCAGAGTATGCACAAATAAGACACAAAGGGGTTGATTTACTAATACTGGAAATTGCAAAATCTGGTGCAGCTGCGCATGGTAGCCAATCGGCTTCTAACTTCAGCTTGTTCAATTAAGCGTTGACAAAACCTTGAAGCTGATTGGTTTCTATGCACAGCTGCACCAGATTTTGCACTGTTCAATTTAAGGAAGTCTCCCCCAAAGTTTTTATAAAGATTAGATTATCCAAATGCTGTCCGTTCAGTCATGGTGGATAAACATGATGAAGAAAATGGCACGAAGCCTCCAAAACATAACAGAATAGACTTGAGTAGAACCAATTTGGAACAGGTACAAACAATCCAAGAGTGAAGGACATGAGGTAGTCAAAAACAAAACCTCAAAAAAACTAATTCCAGTGGTTGAGAATAAAGAATAGTGAGGAAAAGGAGAGAGTAGAAAGAGGGAGGTTGACCGCTGCAAGCAGGCCCAGAACCAAACTATAGCAATCAGATGAGGTAAGGGATCGGGGTTCAAGGAGGGACTCAACGGGTAGGAGGAAGTGATCCACCCAAGGTTGTCAGATGTTTAGGGATTTTATCCTGTATGGTTCCCTAGTTTTCCTATGAGAATTTTCTCTGCTTAGAAGTTTTTATTTCTTAAGCGCTTAATAGATATGCAAAACTCTTTTTATTTTTTCTCTTTAAGGTGGGCATGGAAGTGGCTCCACACCTCAAGGATAATTTGAATCAGAATTTTTTTGACTTCTTATTAACCTTTAAGCAGGTAAGGCTTATTTAATATCACTATAGAGGTCTTGGTTGCTGTAAACTGAAGAAATGTATGTTTCTGATTTCATGGTGTCATGGTAATTGTATTTTGCAAATCGAACAGGATAGTCTTTCATTCTTGAACACATCCTGTCATGTTCTTAGACAATCAACATCTCCTCTTATGACACATTCTGTGGTGATTCCGTAGATTAATCCTAACCCACTGGAAATCTGATAATTTGTCCACTTTCAAGGAATAGATATCCTTGAAAATGAAAAATATCGATAGCTTAAAAAAATTATATTTATTTATCAACATGGGGTTATCCTGAAGAGTTTGAAAAGATATGGGCCCCATGTTTAGACACACCAGACCTCAGCCCGTTAGACCTAGTTACCAATAGACTTTTCTAGTCATTTTGGCTACAGCCAGCTTATATCGCGTGGCCGGGGAGGGGAGCGAGAAAGTGCGAGAATAGTGGATAATTACACCTATGTTGGTTTTTTGCCTGCCTAGGGGGAATTGTGCTGATACTTTAGCTTTAATATTCTGGCTGTGGAATGTGCAGTGCTGTTGCTCTTTCAATTTTCCCATATATGCGTTGTTGAAATCTATGTATTTGTGCATTGTATATCCTGGAAATGTATTGCTTTGTTTTGCAATCCTTTTTTGGTATGCTTACTATAAACACCTTTTGTATTTAAAAAATGTACGGTACAGGATACAGGCTGAATATTTATAGACCCCTTGGTTATAGAATTCTACCATCAGGTGATTGGACACTAGCAATACTTTGCTGGACATACCCCCTTGGGCATACCCCTATAACCACTCTGCTAGACCTTTTTCGCTAGTGTCCTTAGGTAACGGACCTCTTTATGGAGAAATCATTTTATTCTTAACCAGTTTCTTACTTTGGATTCCTTAATCAACACCTCACTGTCTTTTAATAGAACAATAGGAACAGTGCTTCAAGTGCAGTGCAACCTCAGTAAAATCTTGGGAGCTGTGCCCGCACCCCTCCTGTGAAAATTGCCTGTAATGTTGCTTTGGGCACTGGATCCTATTTGGACGCTGACCTCTGCACTTAGCGCAATATGTGTAATCAACCGTAGGTTACTATACAGGTCCCGGTCCATTGTTGATCCCTGTGGAACCCAGACCCTGAGGACCCCTCCGGGGGGTAAACTTACAGGTTGAGTGAAGCTTAGGCCACAAGTAGCTCCAGTGACTTCAACAAGTAAGACAGGTTTTTCCCTGTATTGGGCCAATACTGTACCCTCACTTTCCCAAATGGCTTTCACTTTTAAGTTAAATCTATCAATCTAACCATCAAACCATAAACATGTGTTTAACAATCCATAAGTGAATAACTTTTAAACTTTTCAGTATAAAGTTTAACCATTCAGAGCTTAGTTAAAGGTCGATGAAAAAATGTTCCATCACACCACACTGCTTCCACCTAGATCCCTTTAAAAGGTACTCTGGTACTTGCTACTTCACTTTTGTCATGATTACTTTGCTACAGGATGGTCAACACCTGGGTTGCTGTGTTCTCCCTCACTGACATGCTTGCATATATTCCCTCAAGGGATCCATGGCAAAAGTGCAGGTGGGCATTCGCTCTGCTGAAGATATGCAAAACACTATGCTTTCTTTGCTACAGCAGGACACTAATTTAATACTGGTCTCTGCATCTGATTTTAGCTCTATCTCCAGCATGCAACAAGCATCCTATTTGACCAAGATTTCTCTGCAATATCAGACTTTTCCTGACAACAAGTGACTTTAATGCAGCCATCATTGTCCAGGGCTCAAAAGTGCACCCTGCCATCTCAAAATGCAAAATGCCTCTCTTAGGCTCGATTCACACTAGCGCGTTTTTTGATGCATTTTGCATTTTGCAGAAATGCATGGGAATTTTTTAACCACTTGAGCCCCGGACCATTATGCTGCCTAAGGACCAGAGGTCTTTTTCCAATTTGGCACTGCGTCGCTTTAACTGCTAATTGCGCGGTCATGCAATGCTGTACCCAAACAAAATTTGCGTCCTTTTCTTCCCACAAATAGAGCTTTCTTTTGATGGTATTTGATCACCTCTGCGGTTTTTATTTTTTGCGCTATAAATGGAAAAAGACCGAAAATTTTGAAAAAAAATGATATTTTCTACTTTTTGTTATAAAAAAAATCCAATAAACTCAATTTTAGTCATACATTTAGGCCAAAATGTATTCGGCCACATGTCTTTGGTAAAAAAAATGTCAATAAGCGTATATTTATTGGTTTGCGCAAAAGTTATAGCGTCTACAAACTAGGGTACATTTTCTGTAATTTACACAGCTTTTAGTTTATGACTGCCTATGTCATTTCTTGAGGTGCTAAAATGGCAGGGCAGTACAAACCCCCCCCAAATGACCCCATTTTGGAAAGTAGACACCCCAAGGAAATTGCTGAGAGGCATGTTGAACCCATTGAATATTTTTTTTTTTTTGTCCCAAGTGATTGAATAATGACAAAAAAAAAAAAAAATATTTACAAAAAGTTGTCACTAAATGATATATTGCTCACACAGGCCATGGGCCTATGTGGAATTGCACCCCAAAATACATTCTGCTGCTTCTCCTGAATATGGGGATACCACATGTGTGGGACTTTTTGGGAGCCTAGCCGCGTACGGGGCCCCAAAATCCAATCACCGCCTTCAGGATTTCTAAGGGTGTAAATTTATGATTTCACTCTTTACTGCCTATCACAGTTTCGGAGGCCATGGAATGCCCAGGTGGCACAAAACCCCCCCAAATGACCCCATTTTGGAAAGTAGACACCCCAAGCTATTTCCAGAGAGGCATATTGAGTCCATGGAATATTTTATATTTTGACACAAGTTGCGGGAAAGTGACACATTTTTATTTTTTTATTTATTTTTTTTGCACAAAGTTGTCACTAAATGATATATTGCTCACACAGGCCATGGGCATATGTGGAATTGCACCCCAAAATACATTTAGCTACTTCTCCTGAGTACGGGGATACCACATGTGTGGAACTTTTTGGGAGCCTAGCCGTGCACGGGACCCCGAAAACCAATCACCGCCTTCAGGATTTCTAAGGGTGAAAATTTTTGATTTCACTCTTCACTGCCTATCACAGTTTCGGAGGCCATGGAATGCCCAGGTGGCACAAACCCCCCCCAAATGACCCCATTTTGGAAAGTAGACACCCCAAGCTATTTGCTGAGAGGCATGGTGAGTATTTTGCAGCTCTCATTTGTTTTTGAAAATGAAGAAAGACAAGAAAAAACTTTTTTTTTTTTTCTTTTTTCAATTTTCAAAACTTTGTGACAAAAAGTGAGGTCTGCAAAATACTCACTATACCTCTCATCAAATAGCTTGGGGTGTCTACTTTCCAAAATGGGGTCATTTGGGGGGGTTTTGTGCCACCTGGGCATTCCATGGTCTCCGAAACTGTGATAAGCAGTCAAGAGAGAAATCAAAAATTCACGCCCTTAGAAAGCCTGAAGGCGGTGCTTGGTTTTCGGGGTTCCGTACGCGGCTAGGCTCCCAAAAAGTCTCACACATGTGGTATCCCCGTACTCAGGAGAAGCAGCAGAATGTATTTTGGGGTGTAATTTCACATATTCCCATGGCATGTTTGAGCAATATATCATTTAGTGACAATTTTGTGCAAAAAAAAAAAAAATTGTCTCTTTCCCGCAACTTGTGTCGCAATATAAAATATTCCATGGACTCGACATGCCTCTCAGCAAATAGCTTGGGGTGTCTACTTTCCAAAATGGGGTCATTTGGGGGGGTTTTGAACTGTCCTGGCATTTTATGCACAACATTTAGAAGCTTATGTCACACATCACCCACTCTTCTAACCACTTGAAGACAAAGCCCTTTCTGACAAAAGTTTTTTTTTTTTTGCAAGAAAATTACTTTGAACCCCCAAACATTATATATTTTTTTAAAGCAAATGCCCTACAGATTAAAATGGTGGGTGTTTCATTTTTTTTTTTCACACAGTATTTGCGCAACGATTTTTCAAACGCATTTTTTGGGGAAAAAACACACTTTTTTAAATTTTAATGCACTAAAACACACTATATTGCCCAAATGTTTGATGAAATAAAAAAGATGATCTTAGGCCGAGTACATGGATACCAAACATGACATGCTTTACAATTGCGCACAAACGTGCAGTGGCAACAAAATAAATACATTTTTAAAAGCCTTTAAAAGCCTTTACAGGTTACCACTTTAGATTTACAGAGGAGGTCTACTGCAAAAATTACTGCCCTCGATCTAACCTTCGCGGTGATACCTCACATGCATGGTGCAATTGCTGTTTACGTTTGACGACAGACCACCGCTTGCGTTCGCCTTAGCGCGAGAGCAGGGGGCGACAGGGGTGCTTTTTTTTTTTTTTTTTTTTTTTTTTCTTTATTATTTTTTTGCTTTTTTATCTTATTTTAAACTGTTCCTTTCATTTTTATTTTTTTTTTAATCATTTTTATTGTTATCTCGGGGAATGTAAATATCCCCTATGATAGCAATAGGTAGTGACAGGTACTCTTTTTTGAAAAAAATGGGGTCTATTAGACCCTAGATCTCTCCTCTGCCCTCAAAGCATCTGACCACACCAAGATCGGTGTGATAAAATGCTTCCCCAATTTCCCAATGGCGCTATTTACATCCGGCGAAATCTAAGTCATAAAATGCTCGTAGCTTCCGGTTTCTTAGGCCATAGAGATGTTTGGAGCCACTCTGGTCTCTGATCAGCTCTATGGTGAGCTGGCTGAATCACCGGCTGCATTTTCAGGTTCCCTGTTGAGACAGGAGAGCCAGAGAAAAACACGGAAGACGGTGGGGGGGGGGGCATTCCCTCCCACGGCTTGTAAAAGCAGTCTAGAGGCTAATTAGCCGCTAGGATTGCTTTTACATGAAAGCCGACCACTGGCTGAAAAGAATACCAAGATGATACCTAAACCTGCAGGCATCATTCTGGTATAACCACTCAAAGTTGTGAATGGCGTACCTGAAGACAAAAAAATGGTTAACAATAAAGCACAGTAAACGGTAAAGTACAAAAAATTGCATACCTGAAAAGCAAACATGATAAAACATAATAACAATAAAACATTGCAGAATAGAATACAGTAAAAAAAGAGCAGAACAATAGAGAGAATAGAGAGAGAGAAGAATAAAACGACTATTTTTTTTACTATTATTTTATATATATATTTTTTTTTTTTACACTTTTTTTGTAAGTAACTTTTATAACTGTAACCGGTTCCAGGTTCGGGTCTCTCAAAATGCGATGGCATCTTGGGAGACCCTGTGAAAGTGTGCCTAGTCTGTGCAATGCTGTATCCTACGCTAATACTCAACTAGTGCATAGTAGCGTTCAAAACATTCACCAATGCAAAGACCAGGATTGTCAGGACAGGAGGGACAATAATAGCGGGTGTCACGCCTATATCCGCGCTTGCTGCAGACACAATATCTTTTTTGGGGGGGTTCGTTGGGTAGGGGTACTCGGGAGGACATAAAGAAAATGCCTCTCATGCAGCCGACTGCATTTGGTTGGGGATGTGAATGGGGGAAGTACGGGCGCTGCAGAAGCGGTGGGTTCCCAATTGGGATTGGCGAATGCAGCAGGAAGGGCACTATGGGCACGACGGGCCTGTGTTTGTCTTTTTGGTGGCGGCGGGACACTACTTGTGCTTGCCACCTCACCAGCTTGAACTGCACTTATGGGACTCGCCACGTCACCAAGTGTTACTGCAGTGCTGGTTTGACTACGACCGGGGTGTACTAGGCCGCTGGCGCTTGCCAGTTCACCAAAACGCTACCAAAAAATCTGTTGGCGATCGCAGGGATCAGGCCTGACTCTGCGAACGCTGCAGTTATGCGTTTTAGTCTTTTGTAAGCGACAGTGATCGATCGATACTGCACTTGGGTTGGCTGGGCCGGGCGGAGGGGCAAAACGCAGGTGCTAGTAGGTATCTGGGCTGATCCCGCTAACACTGCGTTTGTGGGAACCCTAAACTGCTGGGGATGCTAGTATAGATCTGATCGGATCAGATATTGATCCGTTCAGATACTATACCACTAAGGGAGGTGTACGGTGCGTGCGTGGGTGTTAGCGCTACTGGCGCTAACCTGATGCTGCCTGGAGCTGGTGCTTGCCAGTTCACCAAAACGCTACCAAGAAAACTGTTAGCGATCACAGGGATCAGGCGTGACTCTGCGAACGCTGCAGTTATGCATTTAGTGTTTTGTAAGTGTCAGTGATCGATCGATACTGCACTTGGGTGGGCTGGGCTGGGCGGAGGGGCAAAACGCAGGTGCTAGCAGGTATCTGGGCTGATTCCGCTAACACTGCGTTTTTGGGAACCCTAAACTGCTGGGGACGCTAGTATAGATCTGATCAGATATTGATCCGTTCAGATACTATACCACTAAGGGAGGCGTATTCTGCGTGCGTGGGTGTTAGCGGTACTGGCGCTAACCTGACGCTGCCTGGGGCTGGTGCTTGCCAGTTCACCAAAATACTACCAAAAAAACTGTTAGCGATCGCAGGGATCAGGCCTGACTCTGCGAACGCTGCAGTTATGCGTTTAGTGTTTTGTAAGTGATAGTGATCGATCGATACTGCACTTGGGTGGGCTGGGCGGAGGGGCAAAACGCAGGTGCTAGCAGGTATCTGGACTGATCCCGCTAACACTGCGTTTTTGGGAACCCTAAACTGCTGGGGACGCTAGTATAGATCTGATCGGATCAGATATTGATGCGTTCAGATACTATACCACTAAGGGAGGTGTATGCTGCGTGCGTGGGTGTTAGCGGTACTGGCGCTAATCTGACGCTGCCTGGGGCGACGCATATCACCGCCGGGCGATCAGGGGGCTAAACCTTTATTCGGTAATAAACGGCGGGTGCCCTGACACTATAAAAAATAAACGAACTAACCAGCGTCACCCGTAACACTTATACGGTGATCAGTGGTGAAAGGGTTAACTAGGGGGCAATCAAGGGGTTAAAACATTTATTAGGTAGTATATGGGGGTCCCTGTCGCTATAAAACGCTGACGGCGAACCTAAATATTTACCTCCCTAACTAGCGTCACCAGCGACACTAATACAGCGATCAGAAAAATGATCGCTTAGTGACACTGGTGACAGGGGGTGATCAAGGGGTTAAAACTTTATTAGTGGGGGTTAGGGGGGTACCCTAGACCTAAAGGGGGGTAACAGTAACTGTCCCAACACTGTAACTGTCACAAACTGACACTATGCAGTAATCAGAAAAAAAACAAAACAAAAAAAAAAAAAAAACTGCTGGTGTCAGTTTGTGACAGGGGGGGGGGTGATTGGGGGGGCGATCGGGGGGGGGGATCGGGGTGTTTAGTGTGCCTGGCATGTTCTACTGTGTGTGTGTAGTGTTGTGCACTCACTCACATGTCGTCTCTCCTCGGGCCGGAACGGAAATTACCGAGCCGAGGAGAGATGACATCATTTCCTTTGCTGCTGTTTAGCATACAGCAGCAAAGGAATGATTCGATTGGCCGGCGGCGATCGCGAGGGGGGGGCACGAACGGATGGTCTCCCCCTCACCTCTGATCGCCGCTGGACAAAAGACGACTGCCTCGGGCACCGGGGGGGGGTCCGATCGGACCCCCCACCCGCGGAAGGCAAATCACGTACCATGTACCTGATTTTGCCTGTCCGTGCCGCTTTGCCGACGTACATCGGCGTGAGGCGGTCGTCAAGTGGTTAACATGGGTTCCAATGGAACATGTTCACATCAATGCTTTTTTGTATCTCTGCGTTTTTGGAAAGGGTCGGGGACTTTTTTTCATGCAAAATGCAGCGTTTTGCATGTAATGGATTTCAATGGACAAGCATCAAAAACGCAAGTGCACCGTTTTTGTAGCGTTTTTGATGTGTTTTTGATGCGTTTTTGCCGTTTTTTTTTTTTTTTATTTTTTTTATTTTAATTTTTTTTTTAAATTTTTTATTAGACTGTAAAAAAAAACTGTAAAAAAAAACAAAACAAAAAAAAAAAACGCAAAACGCAAAAACGCGGCAAAAACGCAGCTCAAAAACGTGGCAAGCATGAAAAAAAAACCTCCAAAAACGCTCAAAAGCAACATGCATAGGTGTGAATCGAGCCTTAGAGGATGCAGACATTGAGGTGAATGAAGAGGACATAAAGGCAGTGTTAGTGGCGGTCAGGAAGGATTTCTCATTCCCAGCCTCTTGCACTTGATGTTATGGCTTCACACAATATGCTTAACAATGTAGATATGCTGTGTGCAAAAGCCTTGGCATTGTCTCACACTCAATTCTTCATCCCGTTATGCCCCCTTGGGCACTAACAGACTTGCTAAACCTAAACAGATACTTCCCAATAGGAAATAAATATAATGGGCAATTTACACCTTGCCACCTTAGTCTTAAACTTCTTACTGTGCCTATATAAAATATTCCTTCATTAGGAATACAAATAATACATAGGATACAAAAATTCTGCTGACAGAAAATTAGACACACTTTTAAAAACCCTTTAAACTCGCAAGGTCAGCTCTACAACAGGCAGTTGCTGCAATTTCTGTCTGCCAAACTGCCACTAATTGGACTAGGGCAATAAACAAGATTGGTCCTGTCTTCCAAGACCGAACCTTGGTTTTCAGACACTATTAACAAGAAGAAAAACATGCAAAACTGCTATGCTAGATAAGGCACTGACCCATCAATGTGTTGAGATTCAGCTTGTTGAAAGGAGAATGAAAATTGCTGCAGCTGTAGTCAAACACCGGTCAGGGGGACCTTTATATAGTAATGACAGAACAAACAGATATTCCCAGTGCAGCAGGCTTTTATAATATACAGCAATGGAAAGTTTAAAAGCATCAGCCTAAAGTTTGAAATACCGGTATCAGTGGCAGGAAAAGGGTAACAGTTTGTTTTTTTTGTTTTTTCAGTTTTATTTAAGGTTTTCTGACAATACAGAATGAACATATTTTTGGATAACCATAAACTATTGGATAGGTGTACAAGCTTTAAACATAAGGTACAAAGAGAACAATAAGACAAAAAAAAAAACACAATCGTATGCAGATCATCAGATGAAATGTAAAGTGGGTGTTATAGCTAAGTTGGTTTGGAACAGTTGAGAAAGACATGCCGCCTATACTAGGATAGGACGGCAGTTTCTGTGAGGGTAGAAAGATAGGAGGTCTTATTGGGTGTCAAGTTCATCAGTAGGCTAAAAAATAGCAGTAATAGCGGTGGGTCAAGGCAGAGATGGGTCTTTAGGATGAGCAAGCCAGGGGGCCCAGATCTTTTGGAATGCTCAAATTTAGAGATGGGCCTTGGCATACATGAATTCCATTAGCCAGTGTTTGTTCAAGTTTAGGATCACTTCCAAGATAGGTGGATGTGGTGATTTCCAGTTTTCAGCAATAGCTAGACGTGTGACAATAAGGACGTGGGCTATGACAGTTCGGGTGTGAGGTGGCAAAGTTTCAATGTCCAGGCCTAGGAGGACCATTTGCGGATACAGGGAAACAGTGTTGGGTGTCAAGGAACAGAGAAATCTGGCGAGAGTGGACCAGAAAGGTGTTAATTTAGGGCAGGTCCACCAAATGTGTAGTGCCGGTCCAGGATTTCCACAGTTTCTCCAGCAGACATCGGATGTAGAGGGGTAGATCCTTGCTAGTTTGGCTGGTGTTGGATACCAATTGTTTAAGGAGCTTCTTTACAGTTTCCCAGTATAGGATACAATTAGAAAATTTCAGGGGTATTTGGAGGGCTTGATGCGGTGTATAGGTTATACATTGGGTTTAGGTATAGGTTTTCCTAGTGCAGCATAGCAGAGGTTTTGGGTTTATGCGAAGGGTCAGCTTAGAGCTTGTAGATATGGGATATACCCCTTTGGTTAGGTCTTTCATTGTTGTAGAATTCCAGAATGTGCCAAAGCAGAGGGTTTTCTGACCAGCACAGATGTGATAGGGCTGAACGGGAGCTGAGGTATTTAAAAAAAGTCTTTGGAGGAAATGTGATAACTATGTTGCGGATGTTGGAAAGAAGTTAATGAGGAGTTCTGGTACAAGTCTCCAATAGTCTGTAGGCCAGCAGAGAGCCAGTTTGCTACTGAGATGTCAGGGATGATTTGTACAGCAAAGAGGGAGATGAAACGCAATATCTGATAGGGGTATACCTTTTGTATGTTGGTAAACCCCCCTCCAAACTTTGTCAGTTGCGTTAATGGTGCCTAGGTAAGATTGCTGTCCCAGGCCACTGAGGAGCATTTTTGGGCAGATTGATAAGTTTTTTTCGATTTGGAGCCAGGTGTGTTGTGATTTGGTTTCCCACCAAGATTTGGCTTGGTCCAGGATTGTTGCCCTGAAGTATGCTGCAATGTTTGGTGCTCCCATGCCCCCAGAAGGTGTGGGTGTGCACAAGACTATAGTTTAATCCTAGGGCGCTTCCCATTCCAAATTAAGGAGTTTATTATGGCTTGCAGTTTATGGATATGTGATTGTAAGAAGGGAATCGGTAAAGTTCGAATGTATAAAGTACATGGGGGTAAAAGGTACATTTTAGACAATGCGATGCAGACAGCCCAAGAGGCTTAAATATATTGCAAATCCTGTACTGTTTTCTGAAGTTTGGAGATGAGTTAAGAGGAGTTGAGAAGGATTAGTCGAAGTAGGTGTAACCAAGTGTATAACTAGGTAGGAAAGAGTAGAATCTGGAGCCCACGAGTAGAAGGTGAATTGGATCAATGCTATGTTTTGTATTTGAATCAATATTCGCGCCAATCATGCAGGACTTGGAGAAATTTATCTTTTAGAGAGAGGCTTTGCTAAAGAGATCTAGGGTGTGGTGGAGGTAATGATTGTATTATGTTAGTTATGGAGATGATCACATCATCTGCGTATATGATAATTTTGTGAGTGTTCACCAACTTCAGTACCGGAGCTAAGTGGGTTTGTGTGGATGGAATGGGCCAAGGGTTCCATAATGAGGGTAAAAATTAAGGAAGAAAGGGAGCATCCCTGTCGGGGGTTCCATTTGTTATACTGAAGCAGTCAGAATACCTTGGCACTGGAGTTAGAGTATAGTGCCATTATGGCTTGAAGAATTTGGCCCAAGCAGCCAAATTTTTCCAGAACTGCTTTGAGGAAGTTCCAGTCGACTCTGTTGAATGCCTTCTCTGCATCTAGAGACATGAACAGAGAAGGCATTTGACTGTGTTCTACCAACTGTAGTAGGTCACTGCATCTACGTGTACTGTCAGATGTCTGCCTACCAGCCATGAAACCCACCTGATCTGGCTGTACTAGGTAAGGAATGATGCTAGAGAGCTGCGTGGCTGGCAGTTTGGCATACAATTTGGAATCTGTATTTAGTAATGAGATGGGTCTGTAGCTGACAGGGTCGTCCATTGGTGTGCCAGGTTTAGGGATTGTTGTGATGGTGGCTTCAAGAGATTCTGGGGGAATGTGGGCCGTGGAAGCAATATAGTTGAAGGATTGGCAAAGGTGTGTGGGAAAGCAGGTTGCGGAATTGTTAATAGCAGGGGTAGGCAACCTTCGAGAGATGGAGATCTACCTGTACAACATGAGAGAAATCAAAGATCACTGGGCACGGGATCCTGTTGGCGAGATAACCTAGCAAGGTGTTCAGGAGTTTTGATGTGCTTTCAGAAAGCGCACCAAACCTTTGGGATATAATAGTCTATTGCTAAAGCGCAGCTAATCCACTGTTATAGGTGTTGTGCCCATATAGCTGCTTTTGTGCATCTATTTGGGCACACTAGCAGTAAATAGGCACAATAGCATCTAGCTGCTATTGTGCCCATTTAGCTGCTGTTGTGCCCATTTAGCTGCTTTTTTTTTTTTTTTTTTCAAAAGATTTTTATTGAAGTTTTTGGCGATACATGAGTAAATTCGGGTATATATATGGCAATAATCAATACAGATAACTTTGCATAACATAAACTCGCATTAGCAAGGATACGCACATAACGGTGTGCGTGGTTGCCGTATTGAACTATGGCAACAGCAATCAATAATATGTATAACATCAGAAGCAGGATAGACTAGCTTGGAGAGTGGGAGGGGGGAAAGTAGGGCAGGGAGAAGGGGGTAGGGAGGGGAAGGAAGAGAGAAGAGAGCGAGAGCACAAGTTCTATTCATTGTACATGTCAATAGTTTAAGTAGGATTTTTTATGTACCATTGTTCCCAAGGGAGCCATAGTTCATGAATACGGGAGTGTGAGGTTTTACCTCGTGAAAGTTTCATAGGTGCAGTGTGTTTGCACTACAGCAATTACTTCAGCAGTGTGTGGAACATCTTTAGTCTTCCATCGTCTAATTATTAGAAGTTTGATTGCCAGCAGTATGTGAGTGGTAACTAGTCTCAGTTTGGGCTGGATTGATTCTTTGGATAGATTTAGAATGCTTAGCTGTGGAGTTAGTGTGATTGGAAGATGTAGTACCTTTTGGATCATGTTTTCTACTCCATTCCAGACTTGCTTCAGTAATGAGCATGCCCACAAAGCGTGTAGAAGGGTGCCTAGTTGGTTGCAGTACCTCCAGCATTTAGATGAGGAGTGTGTCTGAAATTTAGCCATTCTCTGTGGAGTCAAGTACCATCGCATCATGATTTTTTGTGTTAGTTCCCATAAGGAATGCAGTTAGTCGTTTTATAGATTGATTTCATAGCTGTTTGCCATTACTGTTCAGTGAACTGTGTTTGTAAATCTACTTCCCAGTCAAGGGGTTTGGATTTGTGAAAGTATTTTCTTGTAATGTAGAATAAAACAGGGAGATTCCCTTGGTATTCATGTCATCAGTGAAAAAGAAGTTCCAGGTCTTTATAGGCAGCATTCCTTCTAAAAGGGGGTGTGCTGATAAGCATTGTTGTATCCTGTAGTATGTGCAATAGTCTTTGGTGGGTGCATTGTATTCCTTTTGGATTTGTGTGACTTTGGGTAGAATCCAATTGTCTACCAAAGAGTAATCAATCCGTGTGTACGAATTGTGGCGATGGGAAAAGGAGTAGTCCTGTTTGGTGGTGTGGTGACATCTCCACACATCGTAGAGGTCATTGTTCCTTATGAAGGAACCCATGGGTGACGTGAGTCTGCTGGTACGTGAAGAAGTGTCACGAGAATTGTCTGGTGCGATATTGAAGTCACCACATAGAATGAGGTGCCCTTTTCGGAAAACAGCAATTTTCTTCATCAATTTAGTAAGAAATCTGATTTGTTTAGAGTTGGGTGCATATATATTAACTATAGTATATCTAGTGTTCAAGGTACAGTCAAGTTCGAGGTATCTGCCTTCTGCGTCCACGAGACTGTTGTGTAGGGTGAAAGCGATCAGATTTCTTTTTTTTTTTCAAAAAGTTTTTATTTCGCTTTTCAACATACAATAAAAGGTATAAAATATAGTATTGTATACAGACATTTTCATATTCCAGGACATTCACAGAGATGAGAGACATTTCGGTGTTAACTTAAGTCTAGATAAGGGACAATAATTTTCAGGAGTATATGCCTATAAGGGATGGTTGAATGGACACAATTCGACAGATCCTAACAGAGTAGACAGTTGACTAATATGGTAGATGCCTGGATGGATCCGATTAGACAGTCTCTGTGAATACTAGATTATTTAATAGCTATGAGATACCTGGAAGTGGGAAAAGAACTCAAACCAGGGGATGGGGGGGGGGCATGTAATGTATGAGAAAGAGACGGTTGGTGGGGGTATATTATCTGGTCGATCATAAACATTTTACCATATTAAGAAAATAGGGTAGCTGGTAATATTATAATATTCGGTTACATGAAGATCTGTTAGCGATCTTGGATTGGTGAGTCCAGTGGCCTATGTCATGCCCAGGATTGTTTAGGATGGTTTAGGAGGTCACCTCTTATGGGGAGATTTTCTTGTTTTGCATCGGCTGATAGGAGTCGTGGTAGGAGAAGGTGGATTGGCTCAAATTTGCTATTTCCTCTTGGGAGAGAGATGAGAGCATGAAGGTGTGCCATTTGGAGTGAAAGCGGTCTGAGGAGATTTTCTGTTTGAAGTCTGTATTAATGCGGTCTTTGATAAGTAGATGTAAGAGCTCTCGTTTGACTTGGGTGATGTTGGGGTGCGATGGAGAGATCCAATTTTTCAAAATGGTTCTTCTTGCTATTAGAAGACAGGTTAGGGATCACCTTTTGTGTGAGGCGTTGACTTTTAAGTTCCCTGAGGGGCTTGTGTCGCTGTTGGCGGTTTTTGACCAGGGTAGGAGTATTGGGTCCCAGTAGCCGAAGATGAGGAGTAGCGGGTCCTTGGGTAGTTTTAATAGGGTCACTTCGAATATGTAGGCCAGAACTTGGTCCCAAAAAGTTGAGATATAGGAGCAGTCCCAGAAGCGATGGGCCAGGGAAGGTTTCTGGATGTGGCATAGTGGACAGAAGGCTTTGCTCTTGTCTGTTTTTGACGATGAAAAGGGCATATATGCTCTGTGGGCTATTTTCAATTGCGTTTCTCTCCATACTTCATTGGGTGTTAGCTTTTGTACGGAGTTGAGGCCTTGCAGGATTTTTTCCACTAAGTTGGAATCCGGGAAGTCTTTATTCCAGTTTTTTATCGATGATGCTGAAAGAGGTAGAGATGATTTGAGTAGGAGGGGTTTGTAGATGTCTGAGGTTTTGTATGAGTTGTTTGATATCATTAGGTCTATGATGTTTGTTGGAAACCTTTTATCCGCTTGTGTACATGTCTCCTTTAAGAAACTGATGCATTGCCCATAATAGAAGGTATGCATAGTGGGTAGAGCGAAGGTTTCCGCAATGTTGGTAAAGGGCAGTGGTCGACCCGTCTGAATGTTGCAGAGGGAGGAGAATTTTGTTAGGCCTTTCCGTTCCCATATTTTGAAAGGTTTATGTTCTAGTCCCTGTGGGAAGGCCGGATTTCCTTGGATCGGGAGATGAGATGATACGAAAGGGGATATCCTAAGTATTTTCCTTGCTTCTCTCCAAGCCACAGCTGTGTCTCTTAATAAGAGATTGTGTTGGTGAGGGGGGGGGACTGACTTCCATCTGCAGTGGAGGAGGCCCGCTAACGAGTAAGGGTAGGCCATGTCTTGATTCCAGGGAGAAATTGGACTAGCGGGAGGATTGCGTTATCCAGTCTATGCTGGTCCTAAGCAAGCATGCTATATTATACATTCTAATGTGTGGTAAGCTGATGCCCCCTTCGCGCCTGGGAAGATATAGTTTTTTTAGAGCCATACGTGGTCGTTTGTTTCGCCAAAGAATTTTGATAAGGAAGAATTGAGCGAAGTCACATCTTTATGATGAAGCAGTAGCGGAATAGTTTGCAATGGGTATAGTAGTCTTGCGAAACTGACCATTTTTATTAGGTGACATCTTCCCAAGAGCGAGAGGGGCAGATCCATCCAGGCATTTAATTCTTGAGATATTTTCGACAACAGAGGAGGGTAATTTAGGTGGTATAGTGATGAGGGGAGTTTTCCTATTTTTATTCTTAAATAGGTGATATGGGATTCCGCAACAGGGAAAATAGATTGTTGGGTCCATTGTGGTACAGAGTGGGTGCCGATGGGGAGAATTTCGCTTTTGCTATAGTTGATGCGAAGGCCAGAGCACAAGCGGAATTCATCAAACAACCTTTTAATGGTTATATCTGAAGATGGGTTGGCCGAGAATATGAGAACATCATCAGCAAATAGGGATGTGCGTAGATCATGTGTGCCTATTTTTATGCCATGTAAGGGAGCTGTTAGTGTTAGATATCTGGACAGGGGTTCTAGGGCGATGTTAAAAAGGAGCGGGGATAGAGGACAACCTTGGCGTGTGCCCTTGTGAAGACGGAATTCTTCTGACATGAGGCCTGCTACCACTAATCTTGCTGATGGGGATGTGTACATGGCAGTGATGAGGTGGTGGAATGGGCCAGTGAATCCCATCTCTGACATTGTCATAGATAGCCAGTCGAAACTTACGTTATCGAAGGCCTTTTCTGCGTCTAATGTGATAATGGCGTGGTTAGTGTTTGGGTGATGGAGTGCATGTTCTAGGGCCATCATGACTTTTCGAATATTGAGGGTGGCGGTTCTGCCTTTTACGAAGCCTGATTGAGCGGGGTGAATTAAAGAAGGGATAATGTCCGCCAGCCTGGTGGCTATAATTTTAGAGAGGATTTTCACGTCTAGGTTGAGAAGTGATATGGGCCTGTATGAGCCTGGTTCTTGGGGGTCTTTGCCCTTTTTAGATAGTAATTTTATAAGAGCCTGGTTCCCTGACTGTATGTACGCACCCCCTGACCAGATATTCCGGTATACTTGGAGGAGGGTGGGTTCCAGGAGGGGTTGTAGGGTCTTGTAAAATTCACTAGTGAAGCCGTCTGGGCCTGGGGCCTTGGAGAGAGTCAAGTGGCGGATGGTTGTCGATATTTCGGTGGGGGTTATAGGTGCGTTAAGGGTTTCTAGTTGTAGTGTGGAAATCTTGGGCATGTTTATTTTCCCTAGAAAAGTGCGTGCTTTTTGTGCATCTATGGGATCTGGGGCGTAGAGTGTAGAGTAAAATTGTTGCATGACTTTGTTAATTGCTTGTGGAGTGGAATGAAGGGTGCCTGTACTGTCGCGGAGTGATGTGATGTGGGTTGGGCGGAACGGGCCTTTGCATAGTCTGGATAAGAGTTTACCCGCTTTGTTTCCAAATTTATGAAAGGTGGCTTCTAAGTAAGCCTGTTTGGTGTGTTCAAGGGTGTTTACCCATATGTCGAAATCTGTTTTTGCTGCCTGCCATTCTAATCTAATGGCTGGGGAGTCTGTGGTATATAGTGCTCGTTGTGCCTGGTGTAGGCGTGAGCTGGCTGCTTTATATTTAGACAGGGTGTTGCGATTAAAGGAGGTTGCATAGGAGATGATACGGCCTCTTAGGAAAGCTTTACCGGCGTCCCAGAATAGGTTGGGGTCGTGTATGTGGGGGGCATTGTTTGAAGAGTATTCCGTCCATGCATCGGACATGTATTGTTGGAAGTCAGTGTTATTATGAAGGAAGGAGGGGAACCGCCAGATGTTGGGATGTGGGGGTAAGTTTAGATTATCGAGAGTTACCTCTATAGGTGCGTGGTCGGAGATGGTTATGTCGTGTATTGTGGTGTTCTGGAGGAAAGGGATTAAGTTGTCAGAGCCAAAGAAATAGTCTATCCTTGTGAATACTTTGTGTGGGTTGGAATAGAATGTGAATTCCCTGTCTGTTGGGTGAGAGAGGCGCCAAAGATCCTGGAGATGGATAGATTCCATGATGTTTGCGAAGAGGGAAGGGGCGGGAGGGTTAATGCGTAGATTTGTACTTTTTGGTGAGGATCTGTCGTCTATCTGATGGAGGGTGTCATTGAAGTCCCCTCCAATCAGGTGGGGGAGGTGAGTGTTTTCTAAAAGCCAACTGGAGAGCTCGGAGTAGAATTGCTTGCTTGGGCTGTTGGGGGCATTGACGTTTGTGATTACGAGCTCTTTGGAGCCTATTTTGACATGTGTAGTGAGCAAACGGCCCTGGTGATCAGTTTTTGTCGACAGGACTGAGCAGGGGAGATTTTTGTGTATGAGTAGGAGGACGCCAGCTTTGCGTCCTGCTGCCTCAGAGCCTAGAACAGTGCCAACCCAGAGCTTCTTCATACGATGGAAGTCTGGGGCTGATAGGTGTGACTCCTGAAGGAGGGCTATATCGGTTTTGAGCCGTTTAAGATGCCTAAGAATTTTCATTCTTTTTTGGGGGGATCTAAGACCCTTCACGTTCCAGGAGATTATTTTCATGTTAGGGGGGGCTGGAGAGGGGTATGGGCAGATAAGGTCAATTTAACATTTTGTGGATGGTGAGTTGAAATACCAACTATGGCAGGAAGCATGCCATTTTCATAATGAACAAGGGGCATATTAGATGTGTGGGGGAGATGGTGTGGGCCCTGGATAAGGGGGTAGAAGGAGGGGGAGGGTATGACATAGAGGGGAGGCAATATAAAGGATAACATAACCATTAAGCCTGGAAACTTCACTTTTTTCCGCATGGATTCACTGTGTAGGTCAACTCCCATAACAGGACAGTTACGATTTGGGGCCCAATTAGCCCGGCGAAGGGTGACCGGCGTCTATATAGGCGCTTGAGGCTAGAATTTAGGGGGGGGGATGCATGTTGCCGTACACAGTGAGGCCAGGAGGACATAACCGTATAAGAAAACTGTGTTCAAACAAGTACTGTCTGAAAAAATAACTCTGAGAACTGAGAACAGTCAAAACAAACTAGCATTATATATTACGTGATACCATAAAAAGGAAGGTAGAAAACCTGAGAAGGGACAAGTTGGGGAACTGTCCGTAGATTGGGTAGCCCGCGATGGCGGTTGCAAGTTTCAGTTCAGCGAGGAGTGAAGCGATGCTGGTCCGGAAATGAGGATCTGAAGCGTTTGGGAGAGTCTTTACGTGGGCTCCGTTGGTCCAGGGAGCGGTTGATTGGGGTGCCTTTGGAGGGGGTGTGCTGTCGAGTGTTGGAGAGTAACGACCGCACGTAGGCTTCCGCTTCTGGTGGATCCTGAAAGGATAGCTGGTCACCGCTGGGTGTCTTGAGGCGTAGGGTGGCTGGGAATGCTAGAGTGAATTTGATATGTTGCTTGAAGAGTTCTGTGCATATCTGTTGGAAGGCTTTGCATTTTTTTGAGACCTCAATGGAGTAGTCGGCAAAAATCAGAACCTTCACACCGTCAATTTGGAGTGTGCGGGTTTGTCTAAATTTTTGGAGAATGAGAGCTTTGTCAGAGTAGTTCAGATATTTAGCAATGATGGGGCGAGGGTTACTGCGCTCTTCACTATATGGTCCCATTCTGTGGGCGTGTTCTACCGTGCAGGGGCCTGTTAGGCCTAGCGCCTCAGGGATGCGTTGGGACCAAAAGTCTGATAAAGCAGATGATTGCAGCGATTCGGGTATCCCCACGAATCGCAAGTTGCTCCTTCTGGACCTATTTTCCAAATCGTCGAGTTTTTGTATTATGTATTGGTTTGTCTTGTCCTGCGCTTGTTCTGTGGCTTGGTACATCTCTTCTTCCATACTTGATAGGCGGTGTTCTAGCTCATGTAGCCTGGTGTTATGTTCTCCTAGCTGGGCCTTAATTTGTTTCATCCCCGCATTTACAGCTTTTTCCACAGATGTTGAAATCATGGGGGACAGGAGAGCTGCTACTGCCTGTGCTATGCGCTCTGTAGTATGGTCCCCTGCATGCTGTGGAGAGGGGGTTGATATTTGAAAGGCCTGAGGGAGGGGGGCTTGAGGAGAGGCGGCTTGAGGTTGTGGCTGAGCTTGGGAGGCTTGTGGAGATGTGTGTGGGGCTGCGCTGCCACTTACTTCCATGTCTGCTGGCTGCGCGCCTGTGTGCAGGTCCGTGTGGGCCGAAGCCGGGGCCTCGATTTGCGGCTGGGTCGGTGGCGCCGTCTGGGCCGTGTTGGTGCGGGGGCCGCGGACTTCTACAAAGCGGTCCATGTAGTGGGTACTGGTGCCCGAGGTAGCCGAGGGTGGATTCGGGCTTCTGGGCCGGTTTTTTAGGCAGATTTTTGTCCTCGTTGCGGGAGCTGTGAGGAGAGACAGCTACTCCATGCGGCACCGGAAGTGCGATCAGATTTCTAATGGCCATCATGACGTTTTTTCTTCGAGGGTCCAGATGCTCTGAATATTTTGGTGAAATGTTTATTGGTGCATGTAGGTTCGGAATGAAGTTTAAAAAGTGTCTTTTGTATGCATAGGACTTCGCTCTGGGAATCCTGTGCTGTGTGCCACATGGACAGTTCGCTTAGCTGGGTGGTTGAGTCCTTTTGCATTGAGTGAAAAGAATTTAGGCATCGTGGCTTGTAGGGTGTTGTAACTGTGATAACTGTGGTACTTACAGTTCTGTGGGTATGCGGTTCAGCCTCTTAGTTGTTGAACTGGATCTTCTGTTGGGTTGGCAGGTAGGTTGCGTTTATGTTGTTGGGAGATTCTAGGTAGGTTTCCTCTTGTGCTCTTGGAAAGGAAGGAGGGTAAGTAGTTAAACAAGAAAACTGTGGTTACAACAAAGTAACCATAGGGGTAAAAAGAAAAAAAAAAGACCAGCAGTGATCGAAGGTAAGGGTGAAAGTTTGTGAACTAGGTGCATCAAGCAGGTACCAAATGGAGTGCAATAGTAGTGTAGATGCATGGGTACAACTAACCTGGTAATTATTTGTTGGTTGTATGGCGGCTATGCACGGAGTTGAACTCACTCCTTGAGGCTTGGTTTCGCTGATGTTACCTCATCTGGTATAATTCCCCAGGTGCGTAACAGGTGTATGGCCTCTTCAACCGTATGTATGTTGTGTTTCGCTCGGTTCTTGGATACTGCAAGTTTGGTCGGGAATCCCCATTGGTATGGGATTTTGTGGTTGAGAGGTTTAGTGAATGTGTTCAGTTGTCAACGCTGTTGTCGGGTGTATTGGGAGAGATCTGCATATAGTTGCAGTTTCATGTATGGTACTGGTAGCTGCCCCAGATGTCTCACTTTGGCCAGGAGTAAATCTTTTGTGTGGTAGAAGTGGATCCTCTTTAATACATCCTGTGGGGTCTCTGCGGGAAGGTGAGGCGTTTTGGGCAGACGGTGTATGCGGTCAGTGATGGTTTCCATTGGTGACAGGTCAGGCAGAAGTGTAGAAATAAGTTTTCTGGCATAAGAATTGAGGTCAGATGGCATGATCGTTTCAGGTATACCCCTCCGCTTTACATTGTTTCATCTCGACCTGTCCTCCAGGTCCGCCATCTTGGCTCTAACCCATACTTGTTCCTCGCAGCTATGGTCGTGGGCGTCTACTAAGTCATTCACAGTTTCAGTCATGGCCGTCATTTTTTGTTCAATATGACATACTTCTGGTCCATAAAGTTCATTTCTGTTTTCAATCTTGTGAACATGCTGTGCATTGATAATGTCCAAAGCAGGGCTTACCTCAGGAGGCTGTGAGCCAGAATCCAGTCACATCCTTAGCAGGGCTGTTGCTGACAGATGGCTGTGATGGTGAAGGGAAGGTAGTAGAGTCGTCTGGGGCTATTTCCGGTTCATCTGCATCTGGGAGATCAGTGTACGCGGTGACATTGTGCTGTGAGGAGCCACAGGCGCCATCTTGGATTTGGCCTCTGGGCGGCACTGTGAAGAAATCTGTCAGTTTCTTCTGTTGCCGGTACTCTTTCCGCTTGTGGAATGAACCCGGGCTGGTGTCCCAGTGTGTAGGGGTCCATGGATGCCATCTCAGATCGGTAGTTTAGCGGTGTAGCTGATTGTTTCTCCGTTTGGAGCTGTGGGATTAGGCTTCCATACTGCTCAGCGGTTAGCCACACCCCTCCCCATTTAGCTGCTTTTGTGCCCATAATGCTGATCTTGTGCATCTGGATGGGCTGCTAAATGCCGTGAATCCCGCGGCTACCAGGAATAAGAGGCAGAGTGCTGTTGATACTCCGCCTGACATTCTTGCTGTAATTTTAGAAGAGGCATCAGCTTATGCAGCTGGCCACTGCCTCCACAGAACTGCTGCAGCCACGGCTATGCTCCCCCTGCGGCTGGTGATAGGTGCCTGCAAGTAGTTCCCATGCTTCCCGGTGCACTTCATACATGGCATGCGACCGCAGGTCTGCAAGCCCAGGCGATCTACCAGTCATCTAGCCGCAATCGACTGGTGGATCGTGCTCCACGGGTTGCCAACCCAGGGTCTATAGTATCCGTTGCTGAAGCCATTGGGCCAGGGGCTTTATGTAGTGAAAGGAAGGTGATAGCTTGCTCGACTTCAGATAAAAGGAAAGGGTCTGAGAGTGTTTGTAGTTGTTCTGAGTAAAGTGACGGCAAATGTAAGTGGGTCAGAAAGCTAGCAATGTCTTTAGATGTGGGGGCTGGGGCTCCACCAGTTGTAGTAAAGTTGTATAGATTAGCACAAAACAAGCTAAATTGATTGGCAATATCTTTAGGGTTTGTGATACGGTCTCGAGATGGGGAGGTGAGGTATAGGATTTTAGAGTGTATTCGGCAACATTTGAGTTGCTTTGCAAGGCAGGCCCCTGGTTTTTGTGTGTAGAAGTGTAGGCAAAGTCTTTTTAGGGAAAGGTCGAACGTTTGATGGTGTTCACTAAGGTTTTGTCTTGCTGTTCATAGTTCAGAGTCGAGGCATAGGGAGGGTTGGGTTTTGTTAGATTCAAGGATGCAAATTTGATCCAATAGTTTATATGTGGTAGCATTGCGCTGTTTCTTCTCGTAGTCACCTAGTTTAAAAGCAGACCTCTATGGCAGGCCTTATGAGCATTCCAACAAACTGTAGGGTTAGTTATGGAGTCAGCATTAAGCAAGAAATATTGTTCAATCACGGATGCAACTTGTTTCTGGAGATGTGGATGGTACAGGAGGGAGGTGTTAAGCCTCCAAATTGTCCCCTTCTCTGTAAAGTGAGGAGGGAAAAGTTTAAGTAGTATAGAAGCATGGTCAGACCATGTAATGATGTCTATCTTGGTTTTTTGAACTAATTGGAGGGTGTGTTTATCAACCAGAAACATGTCTATTTGAGAGTAAGACTTTTGCATGTGCGAACAGAAGGTGTAATATTTTTCTGTACCGTGGTGGCACCTCCATGGTTCATATAGGTCTTCGGATCGGAGCAAGGTGGAGAGGACAGTGGTTTGTCTATGGGCTGGGTCTCAAGAATCTAGAGTTGCGTCTACTACTTGAAGTCGCCACAGATAACGAAGGTAGTTTTCCAGAGTGGTTCCAATTTTTTAAATCACAGCTTTGTAAAACTGCCTTTGGTTGGTATTAGGGGCATAGACGTTCACGATAGTCATGACAATGTCATTAATGGAGGCGTTTAAGATAATGCATCTCCTGTGTCGGTCGTTCTCGGCCTGGAGCAATTGGAAAGGTACTGTGGATCGGATAGCAATGAAGACACCAGCGTTCTTTTTTGGGGTTTGCAAAGAAGCAGGGTGGGAACTGCTTATGGGAGCAGGACGGGGGTTTGTAGGATAAAAAATGAGTCTCCTGCATGCAAATAGGGTCGGATTTATGTACTAAGGGCTTCCTTCCACGTTAAATTGCATTTGAATGGAGAATTTAGGCCCTTAACATTCAGGGAAGTGATATCAATGGCCATAGCTAATAACTGACAAGCCTACTGAAGGAGAGAGATGGCACCTGCTATTTTCACTCACACACAATAGTTATGAAATCACTGTATGTCACAGATACCAAGCTTATCCCTTTTGATCTAACAATGCAGTTAACGTGGGAATCAACAAAAGAGAAAAACAGAAGGTCAAACGTAAAATAAGTTGTTTAACACAGAATAGAGTGCTTGGCACCCTGTGGTTTGGGGGGGGGGGGATAAGTGTAATGGGCAACAAAGCATCACTAAACAGATTTGGATTAACACTCATTTGGGACTTTAACATTGCTAACAAGAAAGTATGCAGGTAAATTGCTGCATCAGGAACATGGGCAGCTGAAGGTGAAAGCTGTAGCAGCGGTAGCCGCAAGCTTGTGAATGACGTGAATGCCCTCCTTTGGCCTAAAGATATTTGTTTGATTTTTTTTTTAAGGTCACCACCAGCTTAGAGGGAAAACCCCATTTGTAGGTGATCTTTTTCTCTCAAAGGACTGCGGTGACTTGTGTGAACTCTCTTTGTTTCTGCACATTAGCAGTAGATATATCTGTATAAAGAGCTATAGAGTAGTAGGGATCAGGCAGCCTGGTGTTGGAACAGGCTGCTGCCTTATTTTTTTTCTTTCACTTGAAAAAAAATAAATGTGTGCCAGAACATCTCGGGGGACAGAAGCTGGAAGATGGTTAGGTTTAGCAAACCTGTGGGTGCAATCTATGGTGATCTCAGCTTGAGAGAGTTGGGGGAGAAGCTTGGGGAACAGTTGTAGATAGTGGATCAGATCTGGAGGTTTAACGGTTTCTGGGATACTCCAGAATTTTATGTTCCTTCTTCTTGAACGATCCTCAAGATCCACCACTTTGGCTGGTAGGAAGCTAATTTCCTCAGAGTGCTGATGATAGGCCTCAGTGACCTTATGATAGATATTGGCATGGTCTGTGACCTGCTTTTCAGGGATATCGGTGCATTCCTCCACTTGATCTATTCTAGAATGTATGGAGGAGCAGACCTCATTGCGGAGGTCTCTTCAATGATAGTAGCATATGCATCAGTGTTTGTTCTGAAGCGGGCTGATCACTGGCTGAGTGTGCAGCCAGTGATTCTTGGTCACTATCCTTGTGCTGTTTCTCCAGGATTGTCCCAATGTTGCTTCTTGTAGAGAGGAGATTTTGTGGGAGAAAGCATTGCTGACTGTGCTGCCCACTTACCTCTGTCTATAGGGATGCCATAGTGAGGAGCTGGTTCTGAGTTGTCAATGTCCTCTGAGTAATTTGTGGAGTGCAGTCTGTTCTCTTTTGTATGCTTGTCTGCTGGCATGGAGGGACGAGGAGGAGCCGCTCCGGCGCCATCTTGTCTGTTCTGCATCGCCGTTTTGAAGAAGTCTGTGAAGCAGTGTGGCTTATGGACAGAGCTATTTTTCTTCCTGGACATACCATCCAGGTGCTGCATGAACCAGCTCTCCCCTGGTGTAGAAGAGAGGGGGTGAGAGCTGCAGTGAAAGGCAGATTGTTGCAGTGTCCTGAGGCTGAGCGGAGCTGGTGGGTTAGATGTCCATCTTGCTCCTCCGAAAAGTGTAACGTTTTAATATCAGTAGCTAGAAATGAGCAACTTGGTGATGGTGCTTCAGCATAGGAATGGTTAGGCTTCATCCATATAAATATAGTTTAGGCAACACAATGGCAACACAATGGTTACAGTTAAAAGTGGCAGTGAAAAGGTTAATCTGCATCCATATTGTGAAGTTATTTGTAAAATGTGATGGTGGAACTTGCAGATCCATCTAATTTGTTTGGTGGAGCTCAGGAAACAAGGAGATAGAATAGCTTAAAGTAGAGCCAGCCACAGCATGTGTAAGGTCCTGGAGGCTCTTCACAGATCAGGCTGGTGAGCTGTAAGTCAATGTGTCTGCTGTATGGAGTATCAGCAGAGCGTGATGTGAGCTGTCAGAGGATGGGAAGAAATCTCTGGTAGCTATGACACAGCATTTAAGATTACATGCTCCTTTGTTATGTCCGGACATCTTCAATCTCCGATGTCCGAAATGGGGATCTCCGGGTGCAAGTTATCCCTCTTTGTAGACAAAGATCCTCTAGTACTAGAATCAGATGCTCTGATCATTCCCTGGACCCCATTAAAGTTGGTTAATATATTTTTCCTCCAGTGAAAATTCTGCCTCGACTGCTCTGCAAAATAGAGCAAAAGAAGAAACGCAATAGGCAAAATAGCCACAATAAAAATGACTGTTACTTAAAATTTTCTACTACCTACGCACCTTTCCTATCTATTATCCCCCCCCCCCCACACACACACACACACGGAAAAGTTCCAACCTGTGATCTTTAAATATCTGTGGAGCTCAGGAGACTCGCTATACTCCTAAGCAATCAGGGGGTCTAGGGGTCCTTCATCGAATCCTATATTGTATAGCAGCTCTGCTGAGTCAACTGACACAAATTTATGCATCCCATTATAGACCTGAATGGATCAAATTGGAATCCCAAGCTAGCCACTCTCCCACTCGACCTTCTCATGTGGCTACCTATTCAAAGTCGTAAAGCAATTCTGTCCCCCACTCTTTTTAAAGAGTGTACTTTAAAGGCCACTTAAAGTACCATAAGTGAATCCGCTTCCCAGAGTATTTTAAGCAGACACTTGAAGTGCCTCCAGGGGAATAATTTCCCTTAACTCAAATCCCTCACTATATAGGCTTCCTTCAAGTGGTTGTAAAGGCTCAAGAATTTTTACCTTCAACAATTCTATGCATGAAGGTAAACCTGTGTGTTGGAGCCCCCCCAATACTTACCTTAGCCTAATCTTGATCCAGGGATGTGCATGAGAGCAGTGGTGCTCCTGAGTCTCTACTCTCTTCCTTCGCACTGGCTGAGACCACAGCGGGAGCCATAGGCCATACACCTGGATAGGAGTGGCGGCGGAATTACATATAGAGGAACTGATCCCCTCCATTTTCATACTTTCCTCCTTTCTTCCTGCAGCTTTTCACCGGCTGCAGGGGGAGAATGGAGGGAATCAGATCCTCCTACATGCCACCCCTCCTTTCCACTCCCTACTATGATTGGGCTCTTGTGTGATCCTCGCCCATATCCCCCACAGCACTGCCGGTTTCCCCTCCCTCCTCTCCCCTCTCCCACTGGCTTTTGCCGGGGATGCTTACAAAATAGAGAGCAGGGAAAAGGCCAGTAAATGTGTGATTTACGCACACCGCATACCAGTGAAACCCCCACCAACAGGAGTGCCCCCTTGAACTTTTATTGCCAAGTTCCTCAATTTTAAGGACAGAGACAAAATCCTGAGATTAACCAGGGAACAGGGTAATATTCCTTTGGGCAACGGTCATGTAGCGGTGTTCCCCGACTTTTCTAACAAAGTGCAATGGAAAAGATCTCAGTTTTAAGACATCAAACGGCAACTACATGTACTACACCTAAAATACGCCATGTTGTTCCCCGCCAGACTTGGAGTGTAAGAAGATGGCAGAGTGCAGTTTTTTTGAAGACCCGGCTGTGACATGGCTCGACTAATGCGTATGCCCAGCTTAAAAGCATGGTGGACCGAACACCCCTGTGAATACAGCTACTTTGAATACTTACCAGGAGGATTTCTCCTTTCCCTCTAGCGCCCCCTCCACTTACCCTGCATTTTGATTCCCTAATGCCTTGGGTCCTGTAAGGGATTGGAGACATAAGCCATGTACTATACGAGGGGGAGTGAGACCCTGATACTGCATGTCAGGTACTCACCAAGGCCGGAATGCTGAGAGCGGCTTCCCTAGCAACTAGGTGCGCGATACCCCTGAAGGTGGCACAGAGGGTATCGGGCACGGAGAGGCATGGGTTGCCAGCAGGTGTGCAGGCCACAAAGGTATCTTTAGGTGCGCAGAACCCGTGTAGAATGGACTGGTTGCTGGACTGATGAGAAGCCTGGCAGGGGCTCAAACACCTTGACCTGGAAACAGGAACTGGAAAAGGATCCACTGAAGTAGCTGAGGGTAAAACACAGGATTAAGCAAGAACAAGTCCTTTAAACAGGCCGAGGGTCAAACACCAGGTAATCGTAATAGCAAGTCCTGAATCAAGCCGAGGGTCAAACACTGGAGAGAAGATAAGCAGAGGAGTCCTTAATCAACCCGAGGGTCAAACACTGGAGAGAAGATAAGAGTAGTCAAACGATCCGGGTCACTATAGGCAGGTACGGGTATGCAGAGAGTAAACGGGAACACTGGGAGCTGAGAAGACAAACCAGCAACAAGCACAAGGCATAGCTGCCTTTATATAGGCCCGCCAAGGGGACGTCCCGCTGTGCGCGCACGTGTTCGTGTACCCACATGTGCTAACCAGTTCGGGTCACGCACTCGTACCCGCCGATCGTGTGCCCGTACGTGTTGATGTGCAACTCTACCGCGCATGCGCACAGGGATGCGCCGATACTGACAGGCTCTGACTCTGCTAATCCTCTGACACTGCATACCCGTGCCTCATACTGCTGATCCGGGAGTATGTTACCGGTACACATTTGTTTTTGTCCCCCACATGAAGAACCTTTATTCTTTCTGGCTGACATGGTGTTGACTGCCCTGATATACCCGATAATAAATTGACCTCCCTTTTAGCATGAGACTCGCACAGACAGAGTTCCAGAGAGAATTGGATTCCCCCTGCGGCCTTACCACACGCTATACAGTGGGAAATCTCCCCCTTACTAATAATACTGTTCTTTCATACAGTTCTTATTGAAAAGACTGCTTCACGATGCGTACCTCCAGTCAGTTTGCTCTGCTGGACGATTGTTCAAATACTGGTTAAGGGGCACCATATGCTTATGCTGAGGAGCTGGGAGTGATGGAAAATGCTCGATCTTCGGATTGGAGCGTTGAGTTGAAACGCACCATTGTTCAAATGTTACTAACTTGGAATGCATGTTTGAAAGCACATGAGTATCATATGTATTACTTGAATATATTTGTGTTGGAACCAGATTCTTTACGTTATGTTGGTACTGCCCTGCTGGTCTATATATACACCATTTGTCCACAAGCCTCATGACTACGATTAAGTTTGACATGGAACGTATGGGGAGTGGGGGATAAAATTAAACGCACTGCAGCCCTTGCGTTCTTAAAAGCACAGAAAGCAGATATCATAGCTTTAGTAGAAACTCATGTCACAGGTCACTTACAGGCCGCTCTGGAGCACCTCCTGGGTGGGCTGGGCATAACATAGTACGTACACAAACCTATCCAGGGGGGTTTCCATACTGATTGCAAAATCCCACCCCCTTTGAATTAATTTCACTGATGTCGGACCAGAAGGGCAGATACCTGTTTTTACATGCGGTAATAGGGGGATCCCCCTTGCTACTACTAGCTTGCTACATCCCTCCCCCATACAGATCAGATGTGGTTATAGAGGGCCTAGCATTTATGGCTCAATGCCCGATGGTGCCTGCTGTGTGGATGGGGGATTTTAATGACAATGATCCCCTCAATGGATCGTCCGGTGCGAACAGAGATCCGAGCCGGAGAGCCACCGCAGACTAGGTTATGTCGTATGTTGATCGATGTATAGAGACATCATAACCCAACGGCAAGAGCTTATACATGCCACTCCACTAGTCATAATACAATGTCTAGAATAGACTTTATACTAATCTCTAAAACTTTTTTTACCTAAAGTCATGGGCTCGGGATTTGCACCCAGGGCCCTGTCAGATCACTCCCCATGCTGGATGACAGCATCTCTGCTAGTCTTATCCCCTACACAAATATGGAGGCTTAACCCCTACTGGTTATCGGTTCTTTTGGGACCATGACTCAATAGCAAGGGAACTGCTAATCATCTTTGATAAGATCCAGGATCCATCCATGCATAACTCACAATGGGATAGATTTAAAATACATGCACCTCGGATCCTCTACACAAAAATAAATAGACTCAAGTAGTCATCTAAACTTATAATACAACTGTCGTCGGATAAACTACAAGAGTTAGAAAAGGCATATAACACACATCCCTCTTCTGAATACCTGAATAAAGTTAAGATTCAGGCCCTCATGGTTACACCGCTATGTACCGAGAAAGCTAAACAACGTATATTCTTTTGTAAGCAGGGGGAGAGAGCCGGGAAGTTATTGGCATACCTAGCTCATCTAGAGGATAGACCACCAGTGGTTGTCTTCCTAACTGAACCAGATGGAATAAATGTCACGGACCCCTTTCAAGTTGAGGCCAAATTCAAACAATTCTATAGTAATCTATACAAATCACAATGTACATATATTCAAAGGGATATTCAAAACTGCCTACATACCATACAGTTCCCCCGTCTAAATCCTTAACAAATCAAATGATTAGAAGCACCCATAACTACACATGACATTACCGAGGCAATTTCCCAACTGGCTAAATCTAAAGCACCAGGTTTGATGGACTGCCATTAGAATTTTACGCAACATACTCTGATATACTTATCCCCAAGCTGAAGACCCTGTACCAGTCTATATTCGACTTACACGCTTCCTTCCTCCTATGCAGGAAGCCCGAATTATAGTACTTTCCAAACCAGGCAAGGACCACCACTACCCTGAATCTTACTGCCCTATCTCACTGCTGCCAGTGGATATTAAAATACTAGCTAAAATACTTGCCTCCTGGCTAAATACGGTTATACTTTCCTTCATTCACCCGGATGAAACCGGCTTTATGTCAGGGAAAAACACTGCCATGAACATTAGACGTTTATATATGAATATTCAGGCTCAACATAATTCCGGCACCAGGGTAGTGGTGGCATTAGATACGGCCAAAGCCTTTGATTCAGTAGAATGGCTGTATCTTTGGGAAAGCCTTCATAGTTTTGGATTCAGGCCACACTTTATAAAGTGTGTACAGCTCCTATATCAGACACCCAAAGCGAGAATATTTGTGAATGGTTGGCTTTCAGATCAATTCCCACTTGAGAGGGGCACACGTCAGGGCTGTCCCCTCTCCCCCCTACTATATGCACTAGCAGCTGAACCATTAGCAATAGCCATTAGGGCAGACACTGATATTGAAGGCTTACGACGGGACCCCACATTATAAAAAATAGGCCTATATGCAGATGACACCGTACTCTATCTAGCAGACCAGGGACCATTGCTTCAAGCTGCAGTGGGAATTATTTAACAGATGGGAAGTTTTTCAGGACTACGCATAAACTGGGACAAATCCCAGATCCTGCCATAGACATTTTCCTCCTCCCCCTTTAGTTCCTGCGCTACTACTAACCAGAGTGTCAAAGATTAAATACTTGGGAGTGAAGGTCACCAGGAATCTCAGGGATTATACTCTTCCCTGAATATAGAACCGTTATTTGCGCTGATTAAAACCAAAACTCAAGCATGGTCCAGACTACCCTTAGGAGTGATGGGGCGCATAAACATAATTAAAATGATCATAATACCTAAAATTCTTTATCTGGTTTGGCATGCCCCTTCTATATTCCCCTGAAAAAAATTAAACTAATGGAGGCTATTCTAAACTCATAGTTACATAGTAGGTGAGGTTGAAAAAAGACACAAGTCCATCAAGTCCAACCTATGTGTGTGATTATATGTCAGTATTACATTGTATATGTATGTTGTGGTCATTCAAGTGTATTCCACATCCTTGCCGCTCTTTAAATTAAGAACCCTCTACGTAGTTTAAGGTTAAACCTCTTTTCTTCTAATTTTAATGAGTGAAAACTCATTTGTATGGGAACATAGTAGACATAAATTAGCTTGGGACATTTTTAAAAATCCCACATCTATGGGAGGAATTTCTCTCCCAGACCTACAGGACTACTATTTAGCATCTCAGGTTTCCCATCTGTATCATTTTAATGCAACTGAAACACAGTGCTATAGATCCCTGGTTTGCAATAAACCCGGACACCCGGCATATACCCCTCTCCAAGCTTTCCTTCGTGGGAAGCAAACTTATAGGAAATAATCCAGATTATAATGCGGGGATGCTACTGCATAACCAGCGGGTTTGGGAAATCACTCTCAAAAACAAAATATAGGACAGATACACTCCCACACCCCACAGCCATATGCCCGAACTATATTCCATAGCGGACTCGACCGTCTGGGCCTTGCATGTGATAATATATCTACACCAAGTACCATCGACCTCCGGGCCTAAAACATTTCAAACACACAGAATTCATGCTCCCAAATCACCTACTATTTTGATACCTGCAGCTTCGACACGCTCAGCTCATGAACCTTGAGGTCACAATAGACCCCCTCCTGTTTTAAATATAATTATGGACAAGGATCCCTCTAAACTTATATCAAACCTTTACTCAATTCTTAGACTTCAGAGGATGATAGCAGTCGCTCAAACAGCTAAAAACACATGGGAACAAGATGTAGGCCCTATTAATGATACAGATTGGGATGAAATGCTTGAGGGAGTCAAGACAGTATCCCCTAAAACATCAGATAGGCTGACGCAACTGTATATTCCTACACAAAGCGTAACTAACACCATTGAGTCTGGCCAGGTTCCAACATACAAACAACTCATCATGCCCTTTATGTACAGTTGCTCCTGGTACGTTTTATCACCTGATATGGAGCTGCCCCAATATACAAGCTTATTGGCTGCAGGTAGTTTGCTTCCTTCATGATAATATGGTATCCCCTGTAGTCCTTGACCCTAAGTTGTGCCTGTTGGGTTTACTATCAAACGCGGAAATTGACAAATGTGAAGCTATATTTATATATGTACCTGGTTGTACCTCTTCCATATAGTGCAGGTATTTATCACTCTCTTTACTTGCATTGAAGCAAGGAACAAGAGGCACCAATATCACTGACCACTATATTAGAATAAGGCTGTTCTCTTTGATATATGTATTGTTTAGACCACTAAGACGAATGTATTTTAACTTGCTTTCTAAGACAATTGTACATAAATGCAATGTACTATGTGCTTTTCACAATAATAAAGTTTGTTTTTTTCCAAGTTAAAAAAATGTGTCATTTACCGACACCTAAATAGTTTAATTTACCGTCTTACTAAATAGTCAGCGATCCATACCGATCAATGGCTCTGTTCTTTCCATAAATGGAAACATAGTAAATTGAGTTTTCTATGCCTCCATTTTAAATGAACAGGAAGCTCTGTACAGAGCTATTCCTGTCCATTCATTCTGTGCTGCTGAGGCTACGGAGGAGGAGATTAAGGGCTGTGTCCTCATTCTCCTTTCTCGGTCTCCAAACGTGGAACATCAGAGGTCTGTTTAGACCCCTGATATCTCACCAAAGCCCCTTAACGGGGCTCCAAGAAAAAAAATAGGATGCACCGCTACCAGTTTTTTGAGACTGAGTACGAGTACCGATACTTTTTCCCAAGTACTCACCATTACCAATTACCGATACCACTGTTGTGACAATTTTTCTTTTTTTTTTTTTTTTTGGGCTTGTGCACTCCATGCATGCATGAAAACTACACCAATTTCACTTGCAAGAGGCATCAGTTTCACATCTGTTTTCTTTTACCAAAGTAGACTCAAAATAAGAGGAATGTGCACCAAAAATAAGCCACGTCCATAGATCATTGAGGATACAAAATAAGGTAGTACTGAGTATTACCAGGGAGGCAGACTTTTTAGGCTAAGAAACAGTGGAGAAGATATAGCAGTATAAAAAATATAAATTTATTGAAAAATACAATATCTAAAAAACAATGACAATTGTAACATATAGCATCTATGATTATTGTGCAGTGAGCCCTTGTATATCTACGCGTTTCACCGTTAGGCTTCCTCAGGACACGGCCAAGGTTCACAGATGAGACAGAAGGGAATATGTCTCTCTATCTTAAATTGGAATGCAAACTCATGCAAGTCACGGTAGCATGAGAAAGTTCAATCAGCAGTAAGAAAGTATATTAGATATAGCTAAATATCTCAGCAGGGGCATGTAAACAATATTCCTAATTAAGGGAGCAGCCATTAGAGGGAGGAGGGCCAACACCGGATGCACCACTTAGATCCTGGATTTAGTATCAGCAATGCTGAAGGCTCAATACAATCCCATCACTGCATATTCAGGATACAAATAATCCCATATCCCTGCTTAATTCGGATGCGAAAGTACTGACCAAAATTCTCGCCAAGCGCCTAAACGAAGTAATACTCACCCTTATTCATGAAGATCAGTCAGGTTTTATGCCAGGTAAGGGCACAGATAGAAACATCCGCAGGCTGTATGTGGTCCTGGCAGAAAAACAAGGATTTTAGCCCGGATCAACCAGTAAATATTAGCAGTAGTGGCTAGTTCCCACGGGTAAGTATAGACCTATCATACAGACAAAAAGCCTGGATGCAGTTCAAGTTGGCCTTTTAAACATATTGCAAAAAAAGGGGGGGGGGGGAGAAACAGAAGGTTTCTCTAAAGAAGGTCAACAGAGAACACTATGTCAAATACAAAACCAGCTTTATTAATTACCAAAAAATAAATAACCAATTAATGTAACAAAAGTGAAGATATAGGCAATATGGACAGACGGTTATCACAAACCAATTAAAAATGGACAACGTTGTCACAGGGGATATTAAAATCAAATGGGAGCCGCGGCCACACGCCCACACATACACATCATACACACTAGATATGGGGTATATTTAAGGATAGTCCTGCACAATAGGTTGGCGATTAGTGGAAAGTATTCCCAATATAGAGTGTCCAGTTGGGCATGAACAGTCCTATATCACTAGTTTGGAGGTGATGTAAGTGGGTAGGTGATCTGACAAATCAAACAGTCATAAAGTTGGACCATAGATGGAGCGATCTCTCAAAGGATCATTGCACTCAGTGATTGCTTAGACCACAGCTGATGGATAGATTACAAGTGCTTTCCAGGTTGCAGTAAGACTAGTTGTACAGACATCTACAAAGGCAGCAGGATTAAGGAAACATAGAGAAAACTGACATATGTTTTGTTGGAGTGCTGGGTAAGGTGGAGGGATCTCACTGACCGCACTGTATCCGTCGTCAGTCCTGGATGTTGAAGTCTCTCTGTGGACAAATGCCTCTGTGTGGCTCACCAGGAGTGCAGGCCGGCAAGGAGTCGTCTCTCACTGCTCCTCGCCACTGCCGCCGTGTGATGCGTGGCTGCAGGGGAAAGCCAACATCAGCTGTTGGATCAGCTGTTAGGTCCGTGTAAAGATGAGTCAGATCAAATTGCGCGCGGCTCCCAAGGACGTGCTGACGTCACACCGCTGACGCGTTTCACCAGCCAATAAACGCTGGTTTCCTCAGAGCTAGGAGGGGTCAAGTGTGGTGAGTTTAAATAGGCAATAGAGAGTGCAGATACTACTTGTATCCACTAGATGTCAACCATAGCCCCTCAGTGTAAGTCATTCAGCAAACAAAGCATACATTCTAATTACATGATTAGGATAGTGATATTAGGTATTTACGAGATAAAGGCGGAGAGGATATAGGAAAAAAATAGGAGGAAAAAGAGTACTTTAACAGTTTTTTGGGGGAATCAGCCATGGAAAGAATGAATTATCAGAGGTAATGTTTAAAATAGAGATTTTGTCTCCACAAATAAGAAGCATTGTTTATGTTTCTAGGAAGGAAACTTGTAAACTGCATTCAGCGTTTAACCCCTTAGGGGTTAAAGAGTCTAAATAGTACGTCCACATTTTCTCCTTTTGTAGGAGTATGGTGTCAAAATAACCCCTTCTGGGGGGCAGATTAAGCACACAGATCCCTTTAACTGTGAGGCCTGCTGGATTGCTGTCGTGAAATTTAGCAAAGTGTATTGGAATAGGTCTGTCATCATCCTTATTCTTGGTTTTATTCCTAATGCCACTGATGTGTTCGCTGATCCTAATCCGGAGCTGACGTTTGGTTTTTCCTATATAATTTTTATTGCAAGGACACGTGAGCATATATATGACACGTGTCGTTGAACAATTAATAAATTGTTTAATTCGATAGTCGTTGCCACCCCTTGGATCAGCGAACACATCAGTGTTTGCATATGTTACAATGTCCACATGCATGCATGCCTGGAGGAGGTTTTCTCTCAGTAAGCCAGTTTTTATTAATCGTTCTGGGGTATTCTGAGTGAACCAAAGCGTCTCCCAAATTACGTGCCCTTTTGGCCGTAAGTAAAGGTCTAGGGCTAATTAAGTTAGCAATGAGGGGTGCCGATTTTAGGATATGCCAGTGTTTGTTTAGGATCTCCTGGACTTGAGTCCATTGCGAGCCAAACCTGGTGATGATTCTGGGAAAGTCACAATGTGATTGGTCCGTTTCCTGGGAGTTCTTCTGTGTGGTTAGAAGGTCCTCGCGTTTGGTTTTAAATGCATTATTTTTAGCTTTTTTGAGGGAATTATGTGAGTACCCTTTTTTCCTAAATCTTTTATACATTTCATGTGCTTCAGTTAGGAATTGATCCTCCTCCGAGCAGTTTCGCCTGATCCTTAAAAATTGTCCTGTGGGTATTCCCCTAATTAGAGACTTTGGATGATGACTCTGTGCTAAGAGGAGGGTATTAGCTGCTGTTTCCTTTCTGAAGGTGCTTGTTGCTATTTTATTTCCACATCTAGTGATTTGTAAGTCAAGGAATGAGAGGGTATCAGCAGAATAGGAATAGGTTAAATGAATATTCCTTTCATTGTTATTTAGTAGGGACTTTTCTAAGGAATAGATTAATATCCTTAAACACTTCAAATTCATTCATGGGCGCAGTGGGGGAAAAAGATAATCCCTTTTGGAGAAGTGCAATGTGGTTGGAGTCCAATTGGAAGTCAGATAAATTAATTATACTCATGTCCATAGAGGCTGAGTTAAGAATATTATTTAGTGTCTTTTCTGACTCCTTAATCTCCCACTGCGCCGATTCTGAGCTGTGTTTCGGTCCCCGCCTCTTCCTTCTGTGTTTCCTCTTCCTATTCCCCTGGGGTGACTCTTTTCCACTGATTGTTTTGTGCAGTCCACTACTATGTTGCCCTGGAGTTCCTCTAAAAAAGTGACAGATTTTTTAGAACTTTCTTTATCTGGGTCACTGTCTGAGGAGGAACCAGTTCTATTCCTACTAGTACGTTGTGAACGTTTAGAATTTCTTGAGGAAGATCTACTTCTATTTGGCAAGGTGGGATTAAAGATGTCTCCCTCTTCCCAATCAGTGATATTTTGTTTAAATTTTTCTTGTTTGGTGTGTTTAAGATTTTTTTGTATGTGGTCCTGGCCTCGGGGAGAGAGGATGATGAGGACGAAATTGTGGCCTCTCTGGATGCAGAGAAGGCCTTCGACTCTGTGGAGTGGGGCTATCTTTGGGAGGTCCTCCACAGATTCGGGTTTGGTCCGATCTTTATCTCCTGGGTCAGGATGGTGTACAGGGCCCCGAGGGCCAGAGTACGCACAGTCACTGTGCTATCTCCGCCATTCCCCCTGTGCAGAGGGACCAGGCAGGGGTGCCCTCTCTCGCCGGGACTTTTTGCCATAGCGATTGAACCCATGGCCGCCCTACTTCGGGCTACTCCTGAAATCCGAGGGATCATAAGGGGATCCGTACAAGAAAAGGTGTCGCTGTATGCTGACGACACCCTATTATACCTTAGGGATGATGGGACCTCTCTGCAGGCAGCCCTCTCAGTAATCAACAACATTCTCTGGCATTTGTATAAACTGGGGAAAGTCGGTCCTATTCCCTCTTCATTCTAGATCCGTCCCCTTGCAGTTGGACGGCCAGCTCCGTAGGGTTCCCCAGTTTAAATATTTGGGGGTAGAAATACATTGTGATTTAAAAAATTTTATAAAACTTAATTTAAACCCAGTGGTCAGTAATTTATCCCAAAGATGCACCACCTGGAAGTCTTTACCCCCAAGGCCAGTGGGTCAAGTCAATTTAATTAAAATGTCGGTGCTGCCCAAATTTACTTATTTGTTCCGACAAACCCCGGTCTCGATACCGATAACTTTCTTTAAACATCTGGACAGTATCGTTACCTCATTTATTTGGAAGGGGAAGGCCCCTAGAATAGCTAGATCAACTTTACAACTACCGGGGGTATTGGGGGGACTTGCCCTGCTTCCTGAAATATTACTGGGCGGCGGTCTTAGTAACGGTGAAATGGTGGTTCTCAGAGGACCCGACCAATCCTGCTTGTACTACAGAGGCAGCACTGATTGGTTCATATGCGGAGCTGGGGAATCTGGTGTATAGAGGCCCTAGGTCCAATCTCCATGTGACTCTCCCCATGAGAACGACCCTTAAGGTATGGGATACAGTTCAAAAACAGCTCATGGGGCCCAGTGAGTGGTCCCCAGCAACCCCCCTGTGGGGCAACCCTCGTTTGCCTCATTTTCGCTCCATCCCCGATCCGATTGCGTGGGCTAGATATGGGGTCACGACCCTTGGGGGTATAGTATCCCAGGGACAATTACCTTTGATGCCTTGAAAAGGGATAGGGAGCTACCGAACTCCATGTTTTTTAGGTTCCTTCAGCTGCGCCATGCCTTCCGGTCCCAATTCCCTGCCCCGCTGACTCCTGGAGGGGTCATCTGTGGAGGTTACGCTTAAATCCCCAGATACAGCGAAAACGTTGTCCACACTCTACAATATATTTGCGTTCCTTGACACCTCCAGCGTCTCCCAGCTATGCGAGTTCTGGCGGAGGGATATCCCAGAACTGACGGATGAGGACTGGGAAGAGGGAATTCAGCAATTTTTACCCCTTACACTCTCGGCTAGAGATAGATTCATGCAATTGAAGTTTATCCATTGTGCATACTACTCTCCACTACGATTAGCTAGAATCTACCCTGATAGGTCGGCGAGATGCGCTAGATGCGGCTCTGAGGATGCTGATTTTTTCCATGTGGTCTGGTCATGCCCTGGAGTGGAGGACTTTTGGAAAAATATATTGGCCGATATTAATTCTATTGGGAAAATGAATGTCCCATACAGCCCAGTCCCTCTTCTGCTAGGTATCTGTGATTTCATGGAGGTCTCATGGGGGAAAAACTGTTTGTTTTCTACACCACATTATATGCTAGAAAGGCAATTCTATTGCAATGGAATAAGCCTCAACCACCCACTAGACAGCTCTGGCAGTCCTTGGTTAACAAGGCACTGCCGTTATATAAAATGACATACAAGGGAAGAAATTGCCCCAAAAAATTTGGGAAGATGGGTGAAGGTGAAACATTTAACTATTGACTGAGGTATACGGGCCAGTGCCCACTATACCTGACCTTTTTTCTTTTTTTTTTTTTGGGAATGTAAGATAGGAGTCTTTATGCCAAGGATGATCATTGGGCCCACCCACGCCTCTACCTTAGATGAGTGCCGTACTGCATATATTTGTAACATCTTTTTGTAAATCTGACGCCAAATTCATGTTCATGTATCGCTGCTCGTGATATTTATTCTCTATATGTGTTAAGAAAGTGTAAACAACTTTGCAAAATGTCTGTATCGATGTTTAACCCACTATAGTTGGTTTGTTTTGTAAAAACCTTAATAAAATTTTATGTTAAAAAAAAAAAATTGTAACATGAAGAAAAAAGATCCCAACAGAGGGATGCAATTAGAATGTTACATATTTTATTAATGCAATATAAATTATCAACTTAAGTCCTTGATGGGGAGCACTTAATACTCCAAACTGTGGTGCATGGTGGACTAAAATCTAGACACCCCGAGTGATAGGATGCCTATGTACAAGGGGGGGGGGGGGGGGCGGGGTAGCAACGGTAGATCACTAAATTGAAAGAAGTTTATTAGCGAATCTGGAAGGTTAGTTGTATATTATCCATGGCTGCCAGACCTTGGGAAATTTAATGTGGGTATCCAAAGCAAGGGCCGTCAGTTTCTCGTTGATCATGATATCATTCATGCGTTTTTTTTAACTGCTTCAAAGCTAAGCACTTTATACGTTAAAGATATAGAACTGCACGCAAGTATGTCTTGCTAAGATACAGAGGAGAGGTGGGTAACTGGGGGGTGGGGGGGCATTGGGGGGCGACCTTCCCCCCTCTTAGAGAGACAGGTACATTTTGAGCACAGGAGTATTTAACATAAAGGGGTTCCCCTACTGACACGATTTGAGCTACACAATTAAAAATAATGTGGGGTAAGGGGGTGATTTACCCCCCTCTTAGTGACACATGTATATTTTGAGCACAAGAGTATTAATATAAGGGGGTCCCCCCTATCGCTATGTTTAGAGCCACACAATTAAAAACAATGCAGGGTATATAGGAAGGGAGGGATGGCACTAGAGACTGGAGGGGGGGTGAAAGGGGTGTAGGGGGTGTTTTTTTTTTCTCTCTCCTCTCTTCTCCATCGCTCCCTTCTCTCTCGCTGTTTGCTCCTCCCCTGGGGGGGTCGAGACATGTATACCTCGGGAGAGAGAGGGGCAAAGTGAATGGATGGGTTTGCTTTGGAAAGGTGCCCGTCTGTGACCGCACCCCCTCCCTTTCCCCTTCATGTGGGGGAGTGCTGCCAGACTGAAGGGAAACCATGTGCAATTTTGGGGTAGATACAGGTGGGGGGGGGGCGAGGGATTTCCAAGCTCTAGGGATATCAGGTTTTAATGCTTAGTTTCTATAATATGTGAAAGCCGTTCTTTTCCTGTGTAATATGATATATTGAGACCTTATTTGTGTTGTATTATGTATGTTATGTTATGTCTTGAAGGAAAACTAAAACATATATTTATATAGACAGAGCTAAGCACAGGGGTTTTTCAAGCTCTCACAATGGTCAACTTGCAGTAAAAAGATGTAGAGCCAATTGGCGCTCCAGACAAAGCAGTTCTGGGATCAATTTACAAAGAAGGGCCTCATAGAGGTCTCTTTTGAGGTTGGTATGAAACCTGTTACAAAGAAGGGTATAAACCCTGACCCATAGTCTGCATACCTTAGGACAGTGGTCTCCAAACTGCAGCTTGTAGGCCAGATGTGGCCCCTTGCTTGCTTTTATCCGGCCCTTGGGGAGCTATTTTTGGGAGGCCCCAAAACACCACATAAATATCCTAAGGAAACTCCCCTTGAAACCCCAGGTACGGGAGTCAAAATCCCTTCCCTTCCCCTCCCATCCTTTCCCCTTCTACCTCTGACCAATTTCTCTTTTTTCTTTTTGCTGATTTCCATTCTACTATTCTTTCCTGCTATTTTTACCCACTCAAGTGGGGCTCCTCTTCTTTACAATTTCTGAATAAAAAAAGAAAACGAAGGGATGGGGCGCACGGACCCAGCCACTCAAATTAATAGCCAAAACGGTTACATACACACTCTCACACATGAGAAGGAACTTTCTGTTAACATTGCATACCTAATAAAGAGTCACAGAGTTGGTCACCAGAGCTACATACGACACCTCTATATTGGATTGCAACAGGACATACATAGTGACCAGGAGTACTGTCTGACTAGACGCGCTTATTGTATACTCTGGCTGGTAAAAATGTTTATATGTTAACTTTTGTATTACAGTATATTATGTTGGGTCATGTCGGCCTCGTCTCTGTAATAAATAATTAAAAGAAAAAACAAACAAAAAAAACCTTCTGCCTTTACAACTCTAATGCCCTGTACACACGGTCAGATTTTCCGACAGAAAAAGTGCGATCGGATTGTGTTGTCCGAAAGTCCGATCGTGTGCGGGCTCCATCGGACTTTTTCCGTCAGAATTTCCGACACACATTTTGAGAGCAGGATATAAAATTTTCCGACAACAAAATCCGATCGGATATTGGCTACAGCCCCATTTATAGTCCCGACGTACGTTTTTTACGTCACCGCGTTCAGAACCATCGGATTTTCCGACAACTTTGTGCAACCGTGTGCATGCAAGACAAGTTTGCACCAACATCCGTTAGAAAAAATCCATGGATTTTGTTGTCGGAATGTCTGATCGTGTGTACAGGGCATAAGACTATCATGGCCCCTGTGGAGGATAATCCTGTGTTTAAAGACCCTCTAGAAAAGAGGTTAGAGACAATCTTTAAGGCTCTCGTCTGCCTAGCAGGTCTCGCTATGCTGCCTGCGGTTGCTTCCTTTAATGACCATTGTGTTTTTGAACATATGTACATATATTGAAGAAGGATGCCATGCTGCTAATATACTTAACAATTTAAATCTAATATCTACTAAAGTGTAAATCCTACCTACTAAATCATTGCGTGCATGCACTAACGAATAAAGTTCATAAAATGCATTCACTGATGGATAAATGACATCAATTAGCCAAAAATAAATATGTGCTTTAAATCATATAACAATATATCATAACACATAAATATAATGTCCCAGCATGTATGTTTTCTTTCTCAGATATCAGTCTCTTATGCGAGTTCAACCCAAACAATTATCCACATGTACACCACCATCGGGGCTTGACAAATTTGCTTTGAATCCAGCTAAAAAAGTTAGGAGCCATGTTTTCTTTGGTATGACTCCATAACGAGACCGCTCGGGGATACGGTCAGATTCAGGGCCCTGTGGTCATATATTGTCCTTGTGGAGAAGGCTGCACATAGGGGCAGGTGGGGACGCCTTCTTTTTCAAGCCTGCCCAGAATCCGTAACCGGCAATTTTTGCATGTCCTACACGGGGCTAACATTACATTGACATTATCCACTTCTATGCCACACAAAGAGAGTAAACAAATTAAATCTGCAATAAAAAAGTCTGGAGGACTACTAGGCTCAGCAAGCCTACTGTGGGAAAATATAGAATATGATAAAGCAATAAAAAAGGAAAATTATAAAACAGATTTATAAATTCTGCATCCAATTGATAAAAAAACCCCCAAAAAACTATTTTGCTGTGTGCAGTGTGGTCCCGGGCCAGACATGCCGGCAGATAGGGGATTATCTCATCACACTCCTCCCGGACGTTGGCCTGGCACTCCAGCATTTCTATGAACTGCTCCAGACTCAGCGCCTCTTCTCGCCAGGTCAGCCTCTCCTTCAGCCAGAGGAGTAGGGCGCTCTGGTGTTGTAAAACCTCCCATGTCCCTGAGCCTGGCCGAAACCTCCTTCAGCTGGGCCTGCTCCAGCAATACCATGGGGAGGGTGGCAGCAGCAGCTAAGATGATGGGCTGCCAGGGATCCCCAACTGAACTGCACTCTGCTGGCTGGTCGCTCCTCCCCTCATATCAGCAGCTGCCACGCCGCTCTCTTCCTGGTCCATAGCCACCGCTAATAACGTTCCCAAATGATGGTAGTGCGGAGAAGTGCTCTGTGTCCGTAGTGCATTCGAGGCCTGGCCTGCCGCCTCTTTCGCTGGCCAAGACCCTGCAGCCCCGCCCTGTAATAGCAGCTGAGGCACCTGTCGCTGACAAAGGCCCAGGCGCCAGGACGCAATTTCTAGTCACCATGGCAACCTTCCACCTGGGATTTGTCAAGCCCTGACCACGAGCATATGTCACATACATTTCTGTGTCTCTTCGCCTCAAATTCCACCTTTTTTTTTTAAACACCACTATGCAAAAATTGCCCTCACCTCCAACAGTTGACCAACACTTAGGTCTTTGTGTGTTCCCTTTTACGGTATTTTGATTGATATCTCCTTAAACTGTTGGCTCCTCCATGGAGACAATCATGCAGCTCAGAAAAAGTATAAGGGACACCATTGCTTTTCAAATGTTTATAACATTTATTAAAATCAAGTAAAGCATCCTCTGGCTTAAATGCGGATTAGCTGAGTTCCCATGCAAGGCATGCCTTGAATGGTTGCCCTTCCAGGGGAAATGCCTGTTTGGTTCCAGACAAGTAAATGAGATTGCAGGGTGCCAGAGTATTCTCCTCCCCTGGAGGAAAAAGGCTTGCACCTCTGCTAGCTGGTCATCTACTCATGATGCTAGGAATGGTTCCTTTAGTGTCTGTTTTCCAATGCCAAGTCTAAGATGGTAACGTTCTTTCATTAGAAAACATAGCCCTGCAAACCTGCCAAGTCTGGTGCCAAGGCCTCTTTTTTCAGTGGCGAGTTTCACATTGTTCCTCCCCTGCTTCATGCTTTCAAACATGCCCCATTCCCCATTTTGATGGGCAGGTCTCTGGACTGCTGTGGAAAAGCTTTTTTCCTATGCAAGTTATTGCTTCAGTTCCTACAGAGGAATTATTTCCATGTTTCTACTCAAACCTCTTTATAGTTCCAAAGCCCAGTGGGGAAGTTAACTTGAATGTTTCTACAGGTACAAACATTCCGCAAAGAATGTCAGCTCAGTTTTTGCCTTCCTTCTTCCAGGGGAATGTATTGCCTCCATAGATATTAAGGATGCCTGCCTGCATATTCCCATTTTCTGCAACACCAATGATATTTGTGATGGGCTACGAGCACTACAGTTTTTTGCCCTTCCATTTGGTTTGTCTATGGCCCCTTGAGGTTTCACCAAGGTGCTTGCCCCAGTTTTGGCTCTGCTTCAAGTTCTAGGGACTCATGTTGAAAAATCAGTCTTCCCTCTCTCTGGCAGCTTACAGTGGTTTGTGCCGCCAGACAGCACAAGCTGTAGAGGTTTGGGTGGAACCTCAATATGAGGAAGTCTTAGGTTGGAGTATCTGAGCGTGTCTTTAGGCATGGTCCTGTACAGGATCTTTCTGTCCCATCACTCTCAAGCTTGAAGCCAGTGGGCTTTCATTGAATGTGATATTAGCAGTGATAGTAGTATCAAATAAAAAATTACCGTATTTATCGGCGTATAACACGCACCGGCGTATAACACGCACCCCAATTTAGGAGGGAATTTTAAGGGAAAAAAAACTTTTAGGAGAGAAGTTGAAGGGAAAAAAACTTACATTTAAATGCCCATCATTGCAGCCTTCTCAGTGCAGCCTTGCCCCAGTGCAGCCATGTCAGTGCAGCCTTGTCAGTGCAGCCTTGTCAGTGCAGCCTTGTCAGTGCAGCCTTGTCAGTGCAGCCATGTCAGTGCAGCCTTCCCCAGTGCAGCCTTGTCAGTGCAGCCTTCTCAGTGCAGCCTTGCCCCAGTGCAGCCTTGCCCCGTGCAGCCTTGCCCCAGTGCAGCCTTCCCCAGTGCAGCCTTCCCCAGTGCAGCCTTGTCAGTGCAGCCATGTCAGTGCAGCCATGTCAGTGCAGCCATGTCAGTGCAGCCTTCTCAGTGCAGCCTTCTCAGTGCAGCCTTCCCCAGTGCAGCCTTCCCCAGTGCAGCCTTCCCCAGTGCAGCCT
>JBBDGP010003394.1:0-130000 GCA_037952835.1 Lithobates septentrionalis
AGGTCAGCCTTTTACCCCGCCCAACAACAGTACCGCCCCCCTCAGTCTAGTAGCTGCGGCCCCGCCCACCGACTAGTGTAGCTTTATCGCTTGATGACTGTTGTAGGCCCCGCCCCCAATGGAACATTGAGATACAAAATAACATAAAAAAAGATACAAAGTAACTATAGAGACGCGTGTGTGTGTGTGTGTGTGTAAGGGAATACAGAGGAAGCGGGACTTCCTGGAGGGGAAACAAAACTCATGCCCCGTGTGAGGATCGAACTCACGACCTTCAGATTATGAGACTGACGCGCTACCTACTGCGCTAACGAGGCACTGAGAAACAAGGTGCCTGTTTTTACTGATCACTGTTCACAGAGGTCATTCTTACTTTACAAATTTTCTTATGGTCTTATATTATGGGGTGATAGGGGGGTGTTGCCCCTCTAAGGCTCCATTCACACCATGGTGTTCCATTTTGCAGATGAATTGCTGCAAATCACAGGACGCCCCTTGCGATCCCTGTTATTTTTAAGGGCACTCAAATCGAAGTGCAATTTTGCCGAAATTGTCACCTGACAAATTGCGGTAAAATCGCACAAACAGAATCACGGGGCGCCTGTCACCCCAAAAGAAGTTTTGGAACTTCTTTTGGGGCGACACACATCCCGCGGTTCTGTTTGTGCGATTTCGCCCACAAGTCAGAACGCCATGGTTCTGGTTCGCACCTATGAAGTTTGCCTTTGATCCATTTCTGCAGTGATTTTTGCAGTGCGTTTCACCTTTTTTTGCACACGTGTGTTTCTTGCGGTTTTGAGATGCGTTTTGCATTTTTTTTATGCTTTTTGTTGTGTTGGGCAGATTAAAAAACGCAAATCGACACAAAATCGCAGTAAAATTGCAACAAAAAATGCATTACATGCTTTTCTGCAGCTTCTACATCGAAGGCTATTGAACCAAAAACGCACGATTTTGCATTGTAAAAAAAGTCCCTGGCCCTTTCCACAAACGCAGCGGCTGAAAAAAAGATGAGAATGTGTCCCATAGGAAACCATGTTAAAGAGGAGTTCCACCCAAGGTCAAGTAAAAAAAAAAAATAAATTAAAAGTCAGCAGCTACTGTGATTGGCCGCTCAGTCACCTGGGACCTGTAATGGGTCCCAGATGATTGACAGGAGGGAGGGAGCAGAGCTGAGCCCTTCCTGTGCCGAGGGGGAAGTGATGTCACCAGCCCAGGCACTGGAAGAGGCAGACTACTAGAGACCCCCTAGCAACAGGCATTTAGAGGTAAGTAAAAAAAAAAAATATCCAAATGTTTTTTGTATTTTTTTTTAATGATTTTTCAAGTAGTTTTTTTTTTTTTTGGGTGGAACCCCACTTTAAATGGACTGTAGTGTAAAAAAGCACTAAAAAACACATAGGTGTGAACCAGGCCTAAGACTGGGTTCACAAATTTGTGAATCAGATGCGTTTTTAACCGCATCCAATCCGTAAAACATGTGAATGTGACTGGCATTCAGTGAAGCCGGTTCACACACGGGCAGGGAGGCCGCCATGCGGTTTTTAAAAGGGTCCAGTGCGTTTTTGGGTTCGGGTCAGGTGCGAATTTAGGTATATAAAAAAAAAAATCGCACCTGAACCGTTGAGCAGAAACGCACCGGACTCCGGACTGCAAACCACAGCCGCATATGTGTGAACCCAGCCTAAGGGCTTGTTCTCTCAAGGTGTAATCTAGAAACGCATTCAAAATCGCGTGTTTTACCGCACCACATGAAAACGCGCTGCCTTCTGCAGATGTTCGCAGGTGCCAATAATTCTTTAATGGCACCCCCTCATCTGACCAATGCACATGCGTTTGTGCCCCCCAAAATGCATGGTACCGCGGTAGCATGTGTTTTGGTGTGGGGCAAATACAAAATTCATGCCTGCCCCTTTTTTTGCCCATTTCACACTCATAGGGCAGCCCACTGAAATAATTGGGCTGCCATAAATGTGCCATGCTGAAACACGCAAAAAAAAAAAAAAAGCATAGTCCAACGCACCTTTAAGGCGTGAACCAACCCTCAAGCTACATTTCCAATAGCAGCTTTCATGCCATTCTGTTGAAAAGAGATCAGCAGCTGAATCGCCTTACAGAGACATTTGACAGCCAACATGTCACCTTATCACCACCTGCTTTAGCCCAGTAAATGGCGCACCACTGTGTTGCAACTGCGCGTGTGCTGTGCATTACATGCGGATGTGGTTGTTGTGTGGTTGCAGCGAAATCCTATTTGCTTGAATGGGTCACATTCCGCAGCGGTACTGCCAGCTGAACATAACAGGGGGGATTGTTTTTGCAGCAGCGGCATGTGTACATCCCCATCTGCTGCCTTTGCAATTCTGGCTGTATTCACACACCTCAGCGTTTTGAATCGCGGGCAGATTTGCTGCGATTCGGAAGCAGCGAGGTGTAAATGACAAATTGCAGAACGCACATTTGAGAAGCCATTCATTTGAATGACACCTAAAATCGTGGCAGAACCGCTTGTCGCCCCAAAAAAGTTCAGGAACTACTTTTGGGCGACATTCTTCATGCGATGCGGGTTTGCTGCGATTGCAGCGCGATTCATCGCGTGAACCGCGCCACAATTTTAGGTGCCATTCAAACGATTGGCATCTCAAATGTGTGTTCTGCGATTTGTCATTAACACCTCGGCGCTTTGAAATTGCGGGTGGAATCGCGGCAAATCTGCTCGCAATCCAAAACGTGAAGGTGTTTCCAAACGCGATCCAAAACGTGAAGGTGTGGTCTTAAGCCTCGTACACATGATCAGATTTTCGGGCGAACGGTCATCCGTTTTTTTTTTGTGACATGCTGGTCTCATGTCGAAAGCGAAGTGGTTCCCCCCCCAAACGAAAATTCTCGTATGACAGAATTCAACTTCAGAAGTCACGTAATGTGTTGAATTGTTTTGTATGTGTTCTTTCATTTCTGAGCATGCGTAGGCTCTTACCATTTTTTTCGGACGAAAACCGTACTGATTAACCACTTCAGCCCCGGGAAAAATGTACCCCCTTCCTGACCAGAGCACTTTTTGTGATTTGGCACTGCGTCGCTTTAACTGACAATTGTGCGGTCGTGCGACGTTGTATCCAAACAAAATTGGCTTCCTTTTTTCCCCACAAATAGAGCTTTCTTTTGGTGGTATTTGATCGCCTCTGCAGTTTTTTATTTTTTGCGCTATAAACAAAAAAAGAGCGTCAATTTTGAAAAAAACGCATTATTTTTTACTTTTGCTATAATAAATATCCCCCAAAAATATATAAAAAAAAACTATTTTTTTCCTCAGTTTAGGCCGATATGTATTCTTCTACATATTTTTGGTAAAAAAATCACAATAAGCGTATATTGATAGGTTTGTGCAAAAGTTATAGCATCTACAAAATAGGGGATAGATTTATAACATTTTTATTATTATTATTTTTTTACTAGTAATGGTGGCGATCTGCGATTTCTATCATGACTGCGACATTATGGCGGACACATCGGACAATTTTGATGCATTTTTGGAACAGCGATCAGTGCGATTAAAAATGCATTGATTACTGTAAAAATGTCACTACCAGTGAAGGGGTTAACACTAGGGGGCGATCAAGGGGTTAACTGTGTTCCCTGGGAGGTGATTCTAACTGAAGGGGGAGGGACTAACTAGAGGAAGTGACAGATCATGGTTCCTGGCTAATAGGAACACACGATCTGTCACTCCTGTCAGAACAGAACAGGGAAGTGTGTGTTTACATACACTTGTCCCTGTTCTATGTTTCCTTGTCACGATCGCTTGTGGCCGGCTGTCATCGCGACCATCGGCCACGAGCATCGGCACCCCAGCTGTGCAGCGGGCGTGAGCCTGCTATCCGGACCCCACGAGCGAACGTACAGTTACGTGGTTTCGCGCAGGGGAGCCAACCTGCCGCAGTAAAACTGCGGCGGCTGGTTCGGAAGTGGTTAAATGAAAATCAGACTTTGTGTTCACACCTGACAAAAATTTTATAGTGTGCACATCCGGCTTTTGTCTTACGAAAGATCCGAATTGGCTGTCGAAAGCACCGTACTAACGATCCGAAAATCGGCAGATTGTTCGTCGTACGAATTTTACTTCAGATTTTCGCATCGTGTGTACGGGCTTTTAAAGTGGTTCTACAGCGTCAAGGTTTTCAGTGCATTTGTGCACTGGTCCAAATCATTTGGTGGAGGGGGGGATTATGGTGTTGGGTTGTTTTTCAAGGGTTGGGTTTGGCCCCTTAGTTCCAGTGAAAGGAACTCTTAAGGTGTCAGCATAACAAGACATTTTGGACAATTTCATGCTCCCAACTTTGTGGGAACAGTTTGGGGATGGCCCCTTCCTGTTCCAACATGACTGATCATCAGTGTACAAAGCAAGGTCCATAAAGACATGGATGAGCGAGTTTGGGGTGGAGGAATTTGACTGGCCTGCACAGAGTTCAAACCTCAACCCAACAGAACACCTTTTGGATGAATTAGAGCGGAGACTGCGAGCCAGGCCTTCTCGTCCAACATCAGTGCCTGACCTCACAAATGCCCTTCTGGAAGAATGGTCAAACATTCCCATAGACACACTCCTAAACCTTGTGGACGGCCTTCCCAGAAGGGGTGAAGCTGTTATAGCTGCAAAGGGCGGGCCAACTCAATATTGAACCCTCCGGACTTAGGCCCCTTTCACACATGCGGACCGTTCAGGTACGCCTGTCATTTTTTTTCAGGTGGACCTGAACGGACGGACGCTCCATGCATCTCTATGGAGCGTCGGATGTCAGCGGTGACATGTCCGCTGACATCCGATCCGTTCCGCTAAATCCAGACGGATGGTGGTCCTATTTTTCATCCATCTGGCGGATCGGACAGGCGGTCCGTTTTCATCTGATCTCCCCATAGAGGAGAGCAGAGGTCTGACCGATCCATCTCTGCACAGTGAGCGGAGACAGACCTGTCATCTGCCGGCTCAGCGGGGATCAACAGATCGATCCCTGCTGAGCAAGCGGAATCCGTATAACAGATCTGCATGTGTGAAAGGGGCCTAAGACTGGGGTGCTGTTAAAATTCATGTGTGTGTAAAGGCAGGCGTACCAATACTTTTGGTAATAAAGTGTATTTAAATGATCGTTCAATTAATAGATCGCAACTTCAGTCGATATTGTATGTGTTGCATCATTCAGTAGTTTATTAAGTGGTGAACTGTTTGTTTGCAATCGCTCGTACTAATCACAAATCAATACATGTATGGCCAAACTAACATTGGTAAGGCTGGTCTTTTGGTGGCCACACCCGCTTCAAATTTTTTTTTTTATCCAATCAATCTGCTATTCGATCAAAACCATAGACTCAGCTATAAATCAAATAGCCATAACATTCCTCCTGGCTGATTTAGACTCAATTTCGATTGGATTGAGGTGAGCCAGGTTGTCGATTGTTTTGCATTGATTGGTAGCGTTGAGATTGCCCGGTGGAAACGGAGATGCGATAGATTACTTACAATTGTAAGTAAAGCTAACTACACACTATACAATTTTCAGTTGATTTTTTTTCCTTTAGATTTACCAAAACCATATAATATGAGATCAAACCTAAACACAGTCCATACAGGGCGCAGGAGACCCCCCTCCCATGCAGCACTCTAATCACCATAGATAGATTCTTGCATTGGTCGCTGCTGACACCCCCTATTTAGGTGCCCGGCCCATTTTCGGGCGCCGGGCATCTGAATTACAACGTGACATAAGTGAAAAATGGGGTGAATGACGCTCCCTATTTTAAGTGAACTAGATGTGTAACAAAAAGTGCCTTTATTTGCAAACACATTACTTCTTTCTGAAATACCGTTTTTCAACTTTTTAGTGTTTATCATTTTTTTTCATTATTGTTTGTATCATCTTTTGGACTTTTATTATAGTTATGTTCACCACACTGGACTTGATTATGATACACATCTGATACAGATTGGCACATCAATGCTCATATGTCTAATATTACAATTGAGTGGTATCACTGAGTCTTATATGTTATGCTTTAGTATTATAATTTTTATTTGTAAAGGGGTATCACTTATAGTGCATCACAGTGGACGTTTTGCACTTTTTGTTACACATCTAGTTCACTTAAAATAGGTAGCGCCATTCACCCCATTTTTCACTTATGTCACATTGATTAGCCCTCTAGGGGGTTTATTAGGGGAGGCTGCACACCTTCTTTTCTCTCCAAAGCGCAGAGCTTTTTGTTTTTTATTGTATTATCTGAATTACAGCGGCGGGGGTGTTTTTTGGAAGCACCTGATTAGAGTCATAGGCTCTAATAGGCTCCCAAAAAGGTGAACAGTGGGCGCAATGCTGTGCGTTCGCTGTTCACTGCTAACACTGAATCCGCCAATCAGGTTACCGGGTCTGTTATCGGTCACCTGATTGGCTGAAACGTCAGGCGCTGTGATTGGACGCCTGAGAGAGGACGGAAGAAGACATGGAGGACGTGCAGGAGACCACCAATGACCCACTCAGAGACAGGTAAGTGCCAGGCAGCATCTGATGGGGCACACTGGCAGCATCTGGGGCACACTGGCAGCATCTGGGGCACACTGGCGGCATCAGATGGGGCACACTGGCGGTATCTGATGGGGCACACTGGCCGCATCTGATGGGGCACACTGGCCGCATCAGATGGGGCACACTGGCGGTATCTGATGGGGCACACTGGCCGCATCTGATGGGGCACACTGGCCGCATCTGATGGGGCACACTGGCGGTATCTGATGGGGCACAGTAGCTGCGTTTGATGGCACAGTGGCTGCGTTTGATGGCACAGTGGCTGCGTTTGCTGGGCACAGTGGCTGCGTTTGATGGCACAGTAGCTGCAATTGATTTTTTTTTTTTCAGTTTGTTTGCGCCCCCCCCCCCCCCCCTCAAAAAAAAATATTGAGCACCAGCCGCCACTGTCTAAACACTTATAATTTGTATGCAATCGGACAGGCCCTGGCACTACATAGTTGAAGGTAAATCTAAAGGAAATCCAACAACAAAAGTTGTATAGTGTGTATCCAGCTTTATGATCGTATCTTAACTATCAATCAAAATCTGCACTGCATTATCATTGGTAGCTATAAAGCCAACCATACCTTACACAATCTGATTGTACAACGGCTATATAACATTTTATTAGCCGGCCATACACCATACCTCCCAACTTTTTGAGATTGGAATGAGGGACACCTATCAGCAAAAGTATGCAGGCATAGGACACACCCCTTGCCACACCCCCTTAAAGGAGAATTGTACAAAAAAAACAAGATTGGTTAAACCCACAAGTGTTTTTTTTTTTTTTTTTACCACTACTATTCCTTTATATTGGCATTTGGAATTTGCAAATGCAGAAATTTAGAAACCAGGTGGAAGGTTTAGCACTGAAAACACTTTTTGAAAGATAAAAAGTGCATTTTATACACAACTATATAGATCAGACCAAAATGAGGGACAAATGAAGGGGAAAGAGGGACAGAGGGACATTCCTCCAAATCAGGGACAGTCCCTCGAAATCAGGGACAGTCCCTCGAAATCAGGGACAGTTGGGAGCTATGCATACACTATACAATCAGACTTTAGGATCTCCATACAATCCTCTTTACATTTAACAATTGTATGTAATATAAGGACAGACCTAAACAACTCATTCCATTTTTTTCCAATCAGGCAGGCCCTTGCACTACATAGTTGATGGTAGATCTAAAAGAGGTTGAATAGTACCCTGTTTCCCCGAAAATAAGACCTATCGTGATTGTCGGTGATGGCTGCAATATAAGCCCTACCCCCCAAATAAGCCCTAGTTAAAGTCCTTGTAGGTCTTATTTTCAGAGAAACAGGGTAGGGCTTATTTGGGGCATAGGGCTTACATTGCAGCCATCACCGACAATCACGCTAGGTCTTATTTTCGGGGAAACAGAGTATATGGGCAGCTAAAGGGAATTGTACAAGCAGATTGTATAGCGTATGGCCATCTTAAAGGAAATTGTACAATCAGACTGTAACATGTGTGGTGAGCTCTTGGGAGACTTTGTAGCGTTTGATCAAATCCGTCTTACTCCCTAGATGATGATTCAGCGACTTTCGTTTCTCCAATTGTTTTTTCCTCCTGTTTGTGGGCAGGTTTTCTAGAAAGCAGACGGGGGCCCCGGGGCGAGCATACTCCAGAAGGGCCCGGCCTCTTCTAGGAGGGGTCTGCGGGTGTACAAGCATTGTGCAGTGTTGATGTCCCTTCATTTTGGATTCAGGAAGATCCTCACTGATTGGCTGAAGGGTCTCACTTGTCATAGTCTTTCCCTTAGGGGGAGGGGAAGGGGGGATGTGTTATGGGTGGAGGCCTAGCCCTCGACTTGGAGGACAAGTCCTCCATCTTGAGTGTGGCAGCGGAATATTATGCTGATCTGACATCAGTGAAAAGTGCACCTGTCATTTACATTGCACCCAAACACATTACTGATACCCTTATTGAGGACAAGGCACACAGAGCCTCTGTGACCTCTCCAATGGTTCTCAGGCTAGGTGTGCATGTTTTATATTCTACTGGTGGTTAAAGAAGTCACTGAGGCTTGAGGTACAAAGTGCCTCCTTCCAAACAGGTCGTGTTTTAAACCACTCACCCATTTCTTATCTCTGTTGGGGTTTCAAACAGTGAGATGTCAGTTCCCCGGTTCCAAACTCAAGGCTTATCAAGATGAAGGGTTCCCACCAAACCCGGGTCTGTCCACCTGCTGTGCCCATTATGAGGGGTTCCCACCATCCCTGTGCTGAGTTATGGGGTCTGTACACCTGCTGTGCCCATTATGAGGGATTCCCACCATCCCTGTGCTGAGTTATGGGGTCTGTACACCTGCCAAGCAAATTATAAGAGGTTCCCACTATCCCTGTGCTGAGTTCCTTGGTCTGTACACCTGCTCTGCCCATTATGAGGGATTCCCACAATCCCTCTGTTGAGTTCCAGCATCTGTACACCTGCTGTGCCCATTATGAGGGGCTCCCATCATCCCTGTGCTGAGTTCCTTGGTCTGTACACCCACTGTGCCCATTATGAGGGGCTCCCACCATCCCTCTGCTGAGTTCTGGTGACTGTACACCCGCTGTGCCCATTATGAGGGGTTAACCCCATCACTTCCCTGAGTTCTGTACACCCCCTGTGCCCATTATGAGGGGCTCCCATCATCCCTGTGCTGAGTTCCTGGGTCTGTACACCTGCTGTGCCCATTATGATGGGTTCCCACCATTCCTGTAGTGAGTTCCCAGGTCTGTACACTTGCTGTGCCCATTATGAAGAGTTCCCACCATCTCTGCAGTGAGTTCCCGGGTCTGTACACCCGCTGTGCCCATTATGAGGGGCTCCCACCATCCCTGTGCTGAGTTCCTTGGTATGTACACCCACTGTGCCCATAATGAGGGGCTCCCATCATCCCTGTGCTGAGTTCCTGGGTCTGTACACCCGCTGTGCCCATAATGAGGGGCTCCCATCATCCCTGTGCTGAGTTCCTTGGTCTGTACACCCGCTGTGCCCATTATGAGGGGCTCCCACCATCCCTGTGCTGAGTTTCTTGGTATGTACACCCACTATGCCCATAATGAGGGGCTCCCATCATCCCTGTGCTGAGTTCCCGGGTCTGTACACACGCTGTGCCCATAATGAGGGGCTCCCATCATCCCTGTGCTGAGTTCCTTGGTCTGTACACCCACTGTGCCCATAATGAGGGTCTCCCACCATCCCTGTGCTGAGTTCCTTGGTATGTATACCCACTGTGCCCATAATGAGGGGTTCCCACCATCCCTGTGCTGAGTTCCCGGGTCTGTACACCCGCTGTGCCCATTATGAGGGGTTCCCATCATCCCTGTGCTGAGTTCCTGTGTTTGCACACCTGCTGTGCCCATGATGAGGGGTTCCCACCATCCCTGCTGTTTTTTTATGTTATGGAGAATGTAACAGGATAAGATGGGAACACATTAAACCAGAACTCAGGTGGTCAGAAATAATAGCCAGGAGTTCTCACCTTTGAACTCTATATAAGAAGAAAAGGGCTAACACACTTCACCGGGCCCCACCTATGGTTGTATCTCCACTTTTGGGTGGACTGACCCTTTAAACTGGAAATTTTTCAGACACGTTTCATTAGAACAATCTCTGTATCCTATTTGGAGCAATACACAGGAAGCCCTCAGTCATTGGTATGGTAATAATGGAAGACCAACACCCATCTGTGTAATTCATGTTATAATGTAGATCTGTACCTGTCGTCTCATTTACATGATGGCTTCATATCACACCCACCCAACAATGAATACCAGAACACCATGGGGGGGGGGGGGGGCTATAGGTCTCCATCACAACACTGAACCATTCACATCAGTCTCTGCACCAGAAGAGCTTACACTCTAATGTCTCCTAATCTTTTATAAATCTTGTCTTGTCTCTCTATGTAGGTGACATGTCCCCTTCATCATACCACCATTGTCTCGGTGATACATACAATCTGTACCGAGTACAATGACATTGGCGGCCCAGTGGGAGGAATCCGTCCCAGACTGGTGATTAGTATGCAGATGAGTCTATTTGCAGTGATTTTTGGCGTGCACTGATTTTGTGCAGCTAATTTTAGCATTAAATCTTTCATTGCCATGTGGCTTTAGTACATAGAAGGGGAAGAATCTAACAAAAGACAAATACTGAGGTCTAAATTGTCCTCCAAACCCGGTATATCTAAAGGCAGAACATGTAAATGGTAGCTTTGGATGGAATGGGGAGCTGTTAGAACCCCTGTCAGATTTGTATTGCTGGGTGAATCTAGATTTAAAGCATCACACCATATTATTCAAGATATTTCAGACATAAGTTTATAGTAAAGACAAACTGTTTAATAAGGCAGATCTCTAGCTGTATGAAAGTGACCAACATTTGCACAGTCAAAACAAAAATTGCCATGTTTTGTCTGATATGATTATTTCCTGTGATTGCCTGTGCCATCTAGTGGCCATAATATTATATTTTCTTGCTTCAATCAGAAAAAATATCACATTATGGTCACTAGATGGCGCTGATTAACATAGAATATAATCATATGGGACCACATACAGACTTTTTTTTTGTTGTGACTGCAAATGTTTGTCACGTTCATACAGCAAATTTAACATTTATTAATATATATATATATATATATATATATATATATATATATATATATATATATATATATATATATATATATATATATATTATCATATCATTTATTTTATATGAGTACAATTATTATCATTTATCCGTCACTGGCTTTCGATTTTAGAATACATTATTTATATATTTTTTATCTTTTATGTTACATTTCAGCTATATGGAAAGGGGGTAGAGTGTAGCCCCAGAAACACATTAGAGCTATATTATGTAGATATATTATATTTGTAGTCAGAGTCAGGATACTGGAGGAGACATAACCCCAACTATGGCGACCTGAGGTGTGCCATGGTCGCCCGTGAGAGTAAGCTTAAAAGAGGGCATACCCTGAGTATGAAAAATGGAAAAAATGGGGAATGGGTGGGAGGGAACCCGGAAATGCTAGCCAACAAGTACGTAGGGGAGGAGGGGGGATTATAAGGCCTTCTACAAATACAGGCTAGCCAATGGCCAGCCTTCTAACATAGATAGATAGATACATAGATAGATACATACCCTGTTTCCCCGAAAATAAGACCTAGCGTGATTGTCGGTGATGGCTGCAATATAAGCCCTACCCCCCAAATAAGCCCTACCCTGTTTCCCCGAAAATAAGCCCTACCCTGAAAATAAGACCTACAAGGACTTTAACTAGGGCTTATTTGGGGGGGTAGGCCTTATATTGCAGCCATCACCGACAATCACGCTAGGTCTTATTTTCGGGGAAACAGGGTAGATAGATACATAGATAGATACACACAGTGCCTTGCAAAAGTATTCACCCCCCTTGGCATTTTTCGTGTTTTGTTGCCTCACAACCTGGAATTAACATGGATTGTTTGAGGATTTGCATCATTTAATTTACAGAACATGCCCACAACTTTGAAGATGTGGAATTCCCTCACTTTGGAAAGATTTCTTCTTACTTCCTGATGTGTCGATGAGATAGGAAGTGATGGGAAATTTATAGTTGTTGCCACTACAAAAAGAAATAGAGGGAGCAGTGACAACTGTCTAAGAGGGGGGAATTTGCACTCTTTCTAGAGTTTCCCGCTTACTTCCTGTTGTGTCAATGGAACATGAAGGAATGGGACAGAAAGTTAGGGGAAATCTCTCCAATGGGACGCCAACAAATAAACTTACTGGATTTATAACCTCTCTGTACTCTACAAAGAACATTTTTGGCTGTACATATACTTTCCAGGCACTGGCAGGACATGTGTCCCAGTCACGAGGACAGTTATATAACAGGACAGGAGAGCCGTGTGTCACACTGGAATGCAGGAAATGTGCTCTCAGCGGGGTGAAATCATGAACTAGTAAACAGGTTAGCTGAGATATTTAGATGACACCCGGGGACACTGAGGATGAACCGACCAATCAGTGATGAACAGAAACAGTTTATAAAATATTTTACAATTATAATCAATGAAGAGTCACAAAAATAGACTGAGAACAACAATAAACACTCATCTGTTTTATTCTACATGTATGTATGACATCAGGAAAGGCCACACATGAGCCACAAGCTGTCACTTGGTGATCTGGTCAAATGACCAATACTGAGAAATTGGTTGGATGGACTTGGTCAGAGGATTTTGGGGAAGGGGGTGTTCAGGCAGAGCCAATTTCGAGACCTATTCTGCCTAAAAATTCCCCCAATGTCAGCATCTAAAGAGCCTCCTCATCCACAGAAGTCTCCACATTGGTCCATTGACAATGTCCCTTTTTTTTGCAAATTCACTGGCGCTCACAAGGTGCTCTATACTGGTCACATGACCAGTGTCTCCACATTGGTCTGTTGATGGGTGTCCTTTTTGGTTGCATGACTGGTGCCTCCACTTTGGTCATATGACCAGCACCTCTACATTAGTCTATTGATGGGTGTCCGTTTTTTGGTCACATGACTGGCAGCTCAGCTTCGGTCACATGACCAGCGCCTCCACATTGGTCTGTTGAGGGGTGTCCCTTTTTTTGGTCACATGACTGGTGCCTTCACTTTGGTCACATGACCAGTGCCCATACATTAGTCCATTGAGACCCATTTTTGGTCACATGACTGGTGCCTTTGCTTTGGTCACATGACCAGTGCCTCTACATTAGTTCATTGAGGGGTGTCTCTTTTTTGGTCACATGACTGGTGCCTTTGCTTTGGTCACATGACCTGTGCCTCTACATCAGTCCATTGAGGGGTGTCTTATTTTTGGTCTCATGACTAGTGCCTAAACATCAGTCCATTGAGGTGTGTCCCTTTTTTGGTCACATGACCAGCACCTCTACATCAGTCCATTGAGGGGTGACCCATTTTTGGTCACATGACCAGTGCCTCTACATCAGTTCATTGAGGGGTGTCCCATTTTTGGTTACCTGACCAGCACCTCTACATCTATCCATTGAGGGGTGTCCCATTTTTGGTCACCTGACCAGCACCTCTACATCTGTCCATTGAGGGGTGTCCCATTTTTGGTCACCTGGCCAGCACCTCTACATCTGTCCATTGAGGGGTGTCCCATTTTTGGTCACATGACTGGTGCCTTTGCTTTGATCACATGACCAGTGCCTCTACATCGGTCTATCTCTTTATTGGTCACATGATCAATGCCTCTGCTGGGTCATGTGACCAGTGCCATTATTATATCATATGTTGGTAAATAATGATTCTTTTTTTCCTTTGGAAAAATGAATGATAAACACCATGTCAGGTGTCAATGAGGATTTTGCAGTGAAGATGATCGATTAGATTTTCTCTTTGCAGAAATCTGGAAACATGTGGACAGATCTGCCGGATATTGGACTTAATTCAATCCTTGGCGGGAAATATTCTAAAAACAATAAAAGATCACAGAATGAAAACTATAATATAGCATAATATAATATAATATAACACAACAATATAATATAACATAATACAATATAACACAATAATATAAAATAAAATATTACACAACAATATAATATAACATAATACAATGAAAGACAACCATATAATATAATACAATATAACACAATAATATAACACAATACAATATAACACAACAATATAATATAATATAGCACAACATAAATATTATACAATATAATAAAAATCATATAGTGCAATATAAAATATTTTAATGATAGAAATTCATTATAATGCCCCGTACACACGGTCGGACATTGATCGGACATTCAGACGGATGTTAGCTCAAACTTGTCTTGCATACACACGGTCACACAAAGTTGTCGGAAAATCCGATCGTTCTGAACACGGTGACGTAAAACACGTATGTCGGGACTATAAACGGGGCAGTGGCCAATAGCTTTCATCTCTTTATTTATTCTGAGCATGCGTGGCACTTTGTCCGTCGGATTTGTGTACACACGATCTGAATTTCCGACAACGGATTTTGTTGTCGGAAAATTTTATCTCCTGCTCTCCAACTTTGTGTGTCGGAAAATCCGATGGAAAATGTCCGATGGAGCCCACACACGGTCGGAATTTCCGACAACACGCTCTGATCGGACATTTTCCATCGGAAAATCCGACCGTGTGTACGGGGCATAAGTCTGACAGTGCTATGACGCCAGGCTCTCTCCTGTCCCTGCTGGGAGTTGGGGGGCACTATTTCACTGGCTCAGGTAGCTCTGCGGGGAGAGTCACATGTTCAGCCGGCCCCGCCCCCCTCTGCCACACGTAATATGGCGGCGGGGAGGCTCCGGGTGACGTAACATTTACGTCACGGGCCGTGTTTTGTTTTGCCTGGCCGGGGCGGGCGCCTCACATACAGACCGGAGAGCAGAGCGGAGGAAAGATGCCGTCCGAGAAGAGCTTCAAACAGAGGCGGACCCTGGGTGAGAGGAGGGGAAAAGGGTTAATGTCCCTCCTTATAGAGGGAGAGGGGAGGGTTGAAGCCCCGGTACAGGCGGGTGCTGGGTGTGTTCATCTCCATGGAGCCTGTGAGTGCAGAGAAGGGGAAGGAAAGGGTTAAAGTTCATGTCTCCCCCGTGTAGCTCCCAGTCCTTAGAACATGTAGGAGTGGAGGACATTGGGAGGTCAGGGAAGGGTTAATGTATATATTGGGGGGTCCTCTGATAACCTGCTGATAGTTGGAGTGTGAAGGGTTAATCTCCTGTATGCAGAATATAGTGTACCCCCCCAGTGTCCTTCCCTGAGTGTCTGGCAGGCATGGGGGGGGGGGGGGTGAAAGGGTTAAAGCCCCGGTTCTAGAGGCCCCTCTGGGGTGTGACCTGTTACTTTGTATCATCAGATCCCCCCCCCTGATCTCTCTCTCTGATGAGGGGGAGGGGTTCTCGTCTTTGGGGGGCACATTGTGACATTGGGGGGTTTTATTGCTACTTTGTATTTGTAGCTCCACCTGATCTGTCTCACCTACCAGCTGGCAGGGTTAATTCCCCCCGAATACAAATCCTGAAGTCCTTCTTTTGGGGGGGGGGGGGGGGCGGATGATAAAGGGTTAATGCCCTTGGTTGTTTCTTTGTCTATAGAGGCCCTGAGTGTTGGTATTATTGTTTTCTGTATACCCCCCCCCCCCCCCCCCCCCCCAATCCAACACAGGAGGGCAGATAGGACTAGAGAGTCACTATTGCTGATTTGTTTATGGATACTTTGTATCTTATCCTTAACCCTTTATTAACCAGATAAGCATTGCATGTTTGTAATTCCCCTCCTCCTCTGTGTGCTGCATTGTACTTTGTATGTTTATCCTGAGCTGCAGATCCCAGATGTAGAGGAAATTGGGGGAGGGGGCAGGTTATCTGAAAGGGTTAACACCTGCCCAGCCCCCATGACTGCAGAATGTTTTATTTTCACTTTCTCTCTCTCCTGAATCATACTTTGTTACTTTACTCTGATTCACCTGATCATGGAGGGGGCAGGAGGGGCCTGGAAAGGGTTAATCCCTCTCTGTCATGTTTATTGCTGTGTTTTTGTTATTGCCTCTCCTCCCACCTCCTGTATAGGGGTTCCTGGCCCCCTCCCCCCTATACAGGAGTTGGGGCAGGGAAGGGTTAATGCCCCCCCATATAGGAGAGGGGGAAGGGTTAATGCCCCCCCATATAGGAGAGGGGGAAGGGTTAATGCCCCCCCCCCATACAGGAGAGGGGCGGGGAAGGGTTACTGCCTCAATTATACATGAGATGAGGGAAGGTATAATGCCCCCTTATACACAAGAGGGGTCAGGCAAGGGTTAATGTCCCCCTTTACAGAAAGGGTTAATGTCCCCTTATACAGGGGAGAGAATAAGGGTTAATGTCCCCCTTTACAGAAAGGGTTAATGTCCCCTTATACAGGGGAGAGAATAAGGGTTAATGTCCCCCTTTACAGCAAGGGTTAATGTTCCCTTATACAGGGGAGAGAATAAGGGTTAATGTCCCCCTTTACAGCAAGGGTTAATGTCCCCTTATACAGGGGAGAGAGGAAGGGTTAATGTCCCCCTTTACAGGAAGGGTTAATGTCCCCTTATTCAGGGGAGAGAGGAAGGGTTAATGTCCCCCTATACAGGGGAGAGAGGAAGGGTTAATGTCCCCCCTATACAGGGGAGGGAGGAAGGGTTAATGTCCCCCCTATACAGGGGAGAGAGGAAGGGTTAATGTCCCCCCTATACAGGGGAGAGAGGAAGGGTTAATGTCCCCCCTATACAGGGGAGAGAGGAAGGGTTAATGTCCCCCCTATACAGGGGAGAGAGGAAGGGTTAATGTCCCCCCTATACAGGGGAGAGAGGAAGGGTTAATGTCCCCCCTATACAGGGGAGAGAGGAAGGGTTAATGTCCCCCCTATACAGGGGAGAGAGGAAGGGTTAATGTCCCCCCTATACAGGGGAGAGAGGAAGGGTTAATGGTCCCCCCTATACAGGGGAGAGAGGAAGGGTTAATGGTCCCCCCTATACAGGGGAGAGAGGAAGGGTTAATGGTCCCCCTATACAGGGGAGAGAGGAAGGGTTAATGGTCCCCCTATACAGGGGAGAGAGGAAGGGTTAATGGTCCCCCTATACAGGGGAGAGAGGAAGGGTTAATGGTCCCCCTATACAGGGGAGAGAGGAAGGGTTAATGGTCCCCCTATACAGGGGAGAGAGGAAGGGTTAATGTCCCCCCTATACAGGGGAGAGGAAGGGTTAACGTCCCCCTATACAGGGGAGAGAGGAAGGGTTAATGGTCCCCCTATACAGGGGAGAGAGGAAGGGTTAATGTCCCCCCTATACAGGGGAGAGGAAGGGTTAACGTCCCCCTATATCGTAAGGGTTAATTCCTCTGTATACAGAAGATGGGGAGGGTAAATGTCCACCCACTATACAGGGGAGGGTTAATGCCCCCCTTCACAGGAGAGGAAGAAGGGAAGGGTTAAGGCCCCCTATACAGAAGAGGTTAAAGTTCAGGGGTACCTGGGGACAATAGAGGGTTAATGCCCCCCACCCACAGCATAAAGTGAGACTCTGGGACTTTTCCTGTGAAGGTGACATCTTGTAGTCGAGGAATATCAATTGGTCACTTTTGTATCTCTTACCCAAAATATCCTCCAGAAAAGGTGATTATAAGAGGGGCGGCTGAAAGGGTTAATGTCCCACATCTGGTCAATACAATGAAACTGGAAATGCAAAGCTGGAGCTTCAAGGGTTAATTCCTAGCTTTCTTGCACATGGGATACATTGTAACAATTTATTGTCGCTCGATACCTTCTCTCCCCATCCCAGCCTGGAGCGCTGAGGGTTAATACCCCCTCTAGGGGCACCTGATGGCAGCCATGGGGTGACAGCGGGGAGGTATCCGGTGAGATTGCGAGGGCAGCTGGTGGAAGATTGCAGCGTTCTCCTGGTCCGGGTTGATGATGACCCCGCTGGAAATCCAGGCAGAGAGCAGATGAAATCATCTTTTCGCAGACACTGCGGATTGCTGGCGGTGGGGGACGGGAGGGGTCCCGTGCTCCGCACACAAATGCGCCAGGCCTGACCGCAAAATAACGGACGTTATTTGGTTTATTTCCTGGTTGGCGCTGTAGTGACGCCTGTTTTGCGTCATTTGTTTCTAGGTGTAGAGCGCTGTAGTCTTGATCTATCCCCGAATGTAAGCGATTTACTTCCTGTCCATCCCATGTCCGAGCGACTCATAGAAGAATCAATACAATAGTCTGCGCAGGATGGCGTCAGCGGGGTTCTTGTCAAACGCTGCGTTCGCTATCTGAACGTAAGATGGCTTAAAAAAACGCGCCGCGTCCACAGGAACGCAACGCAGCCCCTGAGATGCCATGTGTACGGCTCAATTAGGTTGATGAGCTTTAGTCGACCTGCGATTGACAAGCCTTCCAAACGCAGGAAACGAATGTCTGTGGACTTGAGCCCTCAGCAGGTTATGTTCTGTGCCTGCCCGTTCTGCTGCGGGCGTTCACTTTTTCCATCTGCTGGGAAGTGATCTGCAATTTTCAGTGCAGGGATCTCTTCATGGCCTGATGTAAGTGGGATTTATCCTGGATGTAGACGCATGCTGTTGCGTGTCGTTGTATGACGGAGCTCAGGCCTTTTGTAGGTCATTCCGGGCGAAATCTGGAAGTGGATTTAGTCCCGGCTGGTGCCAGTCTGCTGCCTGGTTGGGTAATGCTCAGGGTGTGCCCTCGCTGGTTGTCGGAGCTGCAGATCTGTTTGATGAGGGAGCACAAAGTACCGTAACCTGGGGCAACCACATCCCTTTAAATCTCTGGCCCTTTAATTAATAAAACAAAAAGCATTACGGGTAAAATGATTTAGCAAATCAAAAACTCATTTTAAATGAGACTTGCACAGAAAAAATGCACCTGTGTGATTTTTGGAAGCGCAGAGCATTCATTTGTACATTATGGTGATATAATGCAGGTGCCTTTACTCTATGTGCATCGGGTGCAACCATAACCATTCCTTTTTCTTACATTTGTTTACAAGTAAAAATCCGTATTTTTTGCCCCAAAACATATTATATATACATACAGTATCTCACAAAAGTGAGTACACCCCTCACATTTTTGTAAATATTTTATTCTATCTTTCCATGTGACAACACTGAAGAAATGACACTTTGCTACAATGTAAAGTAGTGAGTGTACAGCTTGTATAACAGTGTAAATTTGTTGTCCCCTCAAAATAACTCAACACACAGCCATTAATGTCCAAACCGCTGGTAACAAAAGTGAGTACACCCCTAAGTGAAAATGTCCAAATTGGGCCCAAAGTGTCAATATTTTGTGTGGCCACCATTATTTTCCAGCACTGCCTTAACCTTCTTGGGCATGGAGATCACCAGAGCTTCACAGGTTGCCACTGGAGTCCTCTTCCACTCCTCCATGATGACATCACGGAGCTGGTGGATGATAGAGACCTTGCGCTCCTCCACCTTCTGTTTGAGGATGACCCACAGATGGTCAATAGGGTTCAGGTCTGGAGACATGCTTGGCCAGTCCATCACCTTTTATCCTCAGCTTCTTTAGCAAGTCAGTGGTCAACTTGGAGGTGTGTTTGGGGTCTTTATCATGTTGGAATACTGCCCTGCGGCCCAGTCTCCGAAGGGAGGGGATCATGCTCTGCTTCAGTATGTCACAGTACATGTTGGCATTCATGGTTCCAGCAATGACCTGTAGCTCCCCAGTGCCGGCAGCACTCATGCAGCCCCAGACCATGACACTCCCACCACCATGCTTGACTGTAGACAAGACACACTTGTCTTTGTACTCCTCCCCATCTGAACCAAATAAGTTTATCTTGGTCTCATCAGACCACAGTACATGGTTCCAGTAATCCATGTCCTTTAGTCTGCTTGTCTTCTTCTTGTGCATCATCTTTAGAAGAGGCCTCTTTCTGGGATGACAGCCATGCAGGCCAGTTTGATGCAGTGTGCGGCGTATGGTCTGAGCACTGACAGGCTGACCCCCCACCCCTTCAACCTCTGCAGCAATGCTGGCAGCACTCATACGTCTATTTTCCAAAGACAACCTCTGGATATGACGCTGAGCACGTGCACTCAACTTCTTTGGTCGACCATGGCGAGGCCTGTTCTGAGTGGAACCTGTCCTGTTAAACCGCTGTATGGTCTTGGGCACCGTGCTGCAGCTCAGTTTCGGGGTCTTGGTAATCCTCTTAAAGCCTAGGCCGTCTTTATGTAGAGCAACAATTCTTTTTTTCAGATCCTCAGAGAGTTGTTTGCCATGAGGTGCCATGTTGAACTTCCAGTGACCAGTATGAGAGAGTGAGAGCGATAACACCAAATTTAACACACCTTCTCCCCATTCACACCTGAGACCTTGTAACAATAATGAGTCACATGGCACCGGGGAGGGAAAATGGCTAATTGGGCACAATTTGGACATTTTCACTTAGGGGTGTACTCACATTTGTCAGTGGTTTAGACATTAATGGCTGTGTGTTGAGTTATTTTGAGGGGACAGCAAATTTACACTGTTATACAAGCTGTACACTCACTACTTTACATTGTAGCAAAATGTCATTTCCTCAGTGTTGTCACATGAAAAGATAGAAAAAAATATTTACAAAAAATGTGAGGGGTGTACTGACTTTTGTGAGGAAAAAAAACAAACAAACTAAAGTTAGCCCAATTTTTTTGTATAACATGAAAGATGATGTTATGCCAAGTAAATAGATACCTAACATGTCATGCTTTAAAATTGCGCATGCTCATGGAATGGCAACAAACTACAATACTTAAAAATCTCAATAGGCAACACTTTAAAAAAAATTCCAGGTTACCTGATTGGAGTTACAGAGGAGATCTAGTGGTAGAATTATTGCTCTTGCTCAAATGATCACGGTGATACCTCACATTTGTGGCGCGAACACTGATTACATTTGTGGGTTCGACTTATGTATGCGTTCGCTTCTGTGCGTGAGCACGGAGGGGTTAGGCACTTTTTCCATTTTTATTTTTAATTATTATTTATTTTATTTTTTATTTTTACACTGTCCCTTTTATATTTTTTTTCTATCACTTTTATTCCTATTACAAGGATTGTAGACATCCCTTATAATAGAAATAAGCATTACAGGTCCTTTTTTATTGAGAGATCTGGGGTCAAAAAGACCCCAGATCTCATTATACCTTCTTCTTTGACTTTTTTTTTGCTTAAAAAAAAAAAAAAGTTGATGACCGAGAACTGGAAGTGACGTCATAGGTCGCTCTGGTCCTCCAAGGGCATAGAGCCAAGTGAGAGCCATCTTGTCCTTGCTTGACTTCCTGCTCAGCTATGCCCTGGACTGGATTGCTTCTGGGTTTATAGACAGGTCCGGTAAACCCGGAAACAACCAGGAAGTAGCAGAAGGGGGGGAGTGCTCCCGTCTTCTATTAAAGTGATCTCGTGATGAATCCGCCGCCGGGATGACTTTTATCTGAAAGCCGGCGCCTAACAAAAAAAAAAAAAAAAAAAAGATACCCTGGGAATTACTGTAAAAAACATGATTTATCTTTACAGTTAGGCGGTCGTTAAGTTGTTAAAGGCATAGTCCACCTTTTGCAAATAAAATAATAAATGCAGTAATTTATTTATTTATCTTATTTGCATCGGAGCCTGCAAAGTATTGAAGTTACGATTAGTGGATAAACGGATACAATGCTCCGCCTCCTGTAGACTCTTCCTCCAGTCGCAGGTCTGTACCGAGGACGGTGTGGCCCTTCCGTCACAGGGCTGGGCAAAGTATTGGTGGACTACATCAATGTTTCTCAACCTTTTTTCAAACAAGGCACCCTTTTAAAATTCTGCACAATCTCAGAGGACCCAATTCTAAAATGTAAAAAAACGAAACAAATAGTTTTTTATATAATGCTGCAACATACACACACTTAGGACACCCAATCTTAGAGGTGACTTAATCTTCCAAAGCAAACACACTTTTGCACACTGGTACTGACTAGTATTCCGGTGTTTCTCTTCTCCCTCAGTTTTTCTCCCTCACTCAGCTAATGTGACCCCAGTGCTGACATAGAGGAGCAAACCAGGATGCTGTGCAGGCGCCTGACATCCTCCTTATCAACTGATGACGTCATTGGTTGTTAGGACGCTGGCGGCTAGAAGGTTGTAATTGTGCACAATGAAAAGCCGTGGCTTTGTGTAACTACAAGGCAGGTTTCATCCACCCACCGACTTGTATACAATTTTTGGGCAGTTTTTATACATTTTGCCAAGGCACTCATAAAGAAACCCGAAGGCACCTTTTTAGTTGAAAGGCTGGACTACAAGTGCACTTGTGCTGCATTGAGATCTATGAGTCCCTCTGCCTCGGTGACAGATGGGACTTGTAGTCTTCCCAGTCACAGATTCCCGTGAATGGATGGCACAGCTGTGTGGGCGGAGCCATACACTGCTGAGTCAAATTAAAAGCAATGGCTGGCGCCAGCGTGAAGGGTGACGCCTGGAATCGGTAAACAGTGGGTGGGGGCTGCTGACTGTGACCATATGTCATGTTATACCCTAAATATAGGTGTGACATGAACATAGTCAGAAAGATGGACTGATCCTTCAAATTAGTAGGTTCACCTTCTCAGACATATGTACAGTATGTCATGTTCCAATATTCCAAATGGTAAAAATTATATTTTTTTTGGCGTGTTCCGTCACTGTAACATGACCGCAGTTTGTTGGGGGGGGGGGGGGGGGTGGCTGCTCTCAAAATCTGTGTGGCAGGGGGGCTCCCTCTTGCCAGCAGGGGTTGCAGAGGAGCTCTTTACCTGGGAGGATACCATCTGGGTATCTGTCCGCATGCACCGTTAGAGCTTTTACTGTGCATAAGGATACCTGCTTGACTCCCATCCCCGACGCACAGGTTCTGGGGTCTCCAACTGCCAAATCTGCCTCATATACTATAGTTATACCTTTGGGGGATTCTCGTTGATGGCACATCCTGGCTTTCAAATACCCCACTACCTGTGAATTGGGGGATGGGAGCCATGCAAGTGGGTAATGCCGACACCCCCCCCCCCCCCCTTCTTACCTGCCCTCAGAGATATAAATTAGGGTCCATTTACTCCTATGCTCAAGCGTCTGTGTCTTCTCCTTTTTTTTTTTTTTTCTTTATCTCTCTGTCTCTACATGTCTGTGTCTCTCTGGCTCTGAAATACACTTTAATGCATGTCTGTGCAAGACAATTTTTTTTTTTTTTTCAATTCAGTGCAGGTACTGATGTATAGTTTGTGATGCGTTGTGGTTTAGGGCCAATTCACACCACATACAGTCCAGTGCGTTTTTTGTTTTTTTTTCTGCATCAGTCGCTTGAAGAGAAGGTTATATGGTTTCCAATGGCATAGTTCACACCAGTGCGGTCAGTTCCAAGGCGTTCCAGAAAATAAAGTAGAACATGCTGCATTTTTCCTGCACTGGACTGTACTGGAACTCGGTAAAATGCATAAATGCACTGGGAAAAAAAAAGATAGGAAAGCATCTGGAAATGTATCAAAAATGCACCGCGTCAAAAACATGTAAAAAAAAGTGCATGCAGAAACGCATCCGAAATGGATCTGGGGTGCATTTTTGTAGTGTTCGGCTTGGTTTACATTGGTGCGATGCGGGAGCCCTGCATCGCACCTGACCCGCAGGCAGTTCAAGCTGCCCTATTGGGAGTGTCAATACAAAGTTAATGACACCCCCAGAGCGGTTCGCAGATCGCAGTGTGAACTGTCAATTCGGACAGGAATCAGATGGCATGGGTGTGAACACCCATGCTATTCGATACTGGTGCGGACTAAAAAAAAGGGGTCCTGCACGACTTTGGTCCATATGCGATGCAAATTCAATTTATGGCTGAGTTTGCATCGCACAGACATCACATGTGATTTGCACAGCAGTGCGGTGCAAATCGCATACAATGTCTGACATCGCATCAATGTGAACCGGTCCTTATACAGTAAAAAAAACATTCCCAGCAATTTTACCTGCTTGTTAATAATAAACAAACAAAGAAATATAAATAATAAACAAACAAAGAAATATAAAAAAAACTACAATCTAGTAAAAATTTGAAGTTTTTGTTGCAATTTGAACAGGGAAATCTTGATTTTACAGTCTAAAAATGCATGGCAAAAAAAATGCTACAACCTTAGTAAAAAGGGGTAACATTTTACAGCTTTTTTTTGTGTTTGACCCTTAAATTGAAAATCCCACATTGAAATACTGAAACTGTTGCAGAATTGAAGAATGACATTGAAACGTGTGTGAACACCTATTCCTTGGTTTGAAGACCAGACGTGTTGTTGTGCGTTGCGGGGGCCCAGCAGTCACATGACCAGCCAGGGCTCTGGTTACATCTGTGTCTTGGAGAATGTATTTTGGTCTCGGTGCTCCTGGCTGGCTGCCTTGCGTTGTGCGGTGCCAGGGAGGTCTTATGTCATGCCTCCTTCTTGGCTCTGCAGCACCCACCCTGAAATGAGTGATTGCAATACACTGAGCATAAATCTGCATGGATTCTGCAGCTAGGACCCGTGTCTGCCTTGCAGGGCTCTGGCCAGCAGAGGGTTAAATTGTCATCTGTTGAGCTTGGATGTGAAATGAAGTCATCTTGCAGTGTTTGGTGCAGCCCAGTCTCTCTAAAAACCAGGCGCTGGAGCCCAACAGCTGCTGGAAATCCCAAAAGCTACCCAGTGCAGGATCAGTTTTTTTTTCCTGGCTTTTTAGGGTTTTTTTTTTTTTTTTTTGTTTTAAGTTTTTTTTATTTATTTTTTCTTCTTCCCCTTGCGTATTTAATTTTTTATTGGTTCCCGTTTGTCTATTCAGTGAAGTTTTTCCATGTTGCCTTTTTTTTGTTTATCACTTAAAGCAGTATTCACCCCAAAGCAAAAATGTAATATATTTAATAAAATATATTTGATATATTACCTGTATTCATACCCCTGGAAATTTTCCCACCTTTTGTCATGTTGCAACCAAAAACGTAAATGTATTTTATTGGGATTTTATGTAATAGACCAACACAAAGTGGCACATAATTGGCACATAATCCTGGCGGCAGAGACCTGATGGGATTTGTAGTTTCACCACAGCTGGAGGGCCGAGGTTGCCTACCCCTGATATAAACTATTCCATTGTAGCTCTGGCTGTATGTTTTGGGTCGTTGTCCTTCTGGAAGGTGAACCTCCGCCCCACTCGGGTCTTTTGCAGACTCTCAGGTTTTCTTCTAATTCCACGTACACACGACCGGACTTTCCGGTAGAAAAGGTCAGACGGAATCATTCCATCGGACATTCCGATCGTGTGTGGGCTTCATCTGTCTTTCTTTCTTTCTAAAATTCTGATGGACCTAGAGATAGAACATGTTTAAAATCTTTCCGACGGACTCAATCCCTATCGGGAAATCCGTTCGTCTGTATGCTAGTCCGACGGACCAAAAACGACGCAAGGGCAGCTATTGGCTATTGAACTTCCTTTTTCTAGTCCCGTCGTACGTCATTGCATTCTAAACGAACGGACTTTGGTGTGATCGTGTAGGCAAGTCCGTTTCAGCGGAACTCCGTTGGAAAGACTGTCAGAGTCTACTCTGACGGAAAGTCCGGTCGCGTGTACGCGGCATAGGATTGCCCTGTATTTGGCTCCATCCATCTTCTCATCAACTCTGATCAGCTTCCCTGTCCCTGCTGAGGAAATGCATCCCCACAACATGAAGTTTCACGGTGGGGATGGTGTGTTCAGGGTGATGTGCAGTGTTAGTTTTTCGCCACACATAGCATTTTGTTTTGAGGCCAAAAAGTTCAATTTTGGTCTCGTCTGACCAGAGCACCTTCTTCCACATGTTTGCTGTGTCCCCCACATGGCTACTCGCAAACTGCAAACGGGACTTTTAATGGCTTTCTTCTTGTCACTCTTCCATAAAGGTCAGATTTGTGGAGAACACGACTAATAGTTGTCCTGTGGACAGATTCTCCCACCTGAGCTGTGGATCTCTGCAGCTCCTCCAGGGTTACCATGGACCTCTTGGCTGCTTCTCTGATGAATGTTCTCCTTGCCCGGCCTGTCAGTTTAGGTGGACGGCCATGTCTTGGCAGGTTTGCAGTTGTGCCATACTCTTTCCATTTTCAGATGATGGATTGAACAATGCTCTGTGATATGTTCAAAGCTTGGGATTTTTTTTTAATAACCTAACCCTGCTTTAAACTTTTCCACAACTTTATCCCTGACCTGTCTTGTGTGTTCTTTGGCCTTCATAATGCTGTTTTTCACTAAGGTTCTCTTACAAACCTCAGAGGGCTTCACAGAACAGCTGTATTTATTATATTGAGATTACATTACACACAGGTGGACTCTATATTTACTAATTAGGTGGCTTCTGAAGGTAATTGGTTCCACTAGATTTTAGTTAGGCTCGGTTCACACTACCGCGACTTGGGATCCGACTTTAAGCCCTCAAGTTGCCCCAAGTCGCCCCAGAAAGAGATTCACATTACAGTGAATGGGAGCGTCTTAATAGACACTACTGAAGTCGCTCCGACTTCAGAGCGTACTCCCTGTACTACTTTGATCCGACTTTGATCCGACTTCAGCCTATTGACTATCATTGAAGTCGGATCGCCGTCTCGCATGATCCGACTTCGGCATGCGACTTGTGCTTGAGGGGGAACTCCGCGCCAAATTTTAAATAAAAATCCGGCATGGGTTCCCCCTCCAAGGGCATACCAGGCCCTTGGGTCTGGTATGGACCTTGAGGGGAACCCCCTACGCCGAAAAGACGGCGTGGGGGGTCCCCCCCAATCCATACCAGACCCTTATCCGAGAACGCAGCCCGGCCGGACAGGAATGGGGGTGGGGACGAGCGAGCGCCCCCCCCCTCCTGAACCGTACCAGGCCGCATGCTCTCAACACGGGGGGTTGGTGCCTTGGGGGAGGGGGGCGCGCTGCGGCCCCCCCACCCCAAAGCACCTTGTCCCCATGTTGATGAGGACAAGGGCCTCTTCCCGACAACCCTGGCCGTTGGTTGTCGGGGTCTGCGGGCGGAGGGCTTATCGGAATCCGGGAGCCCCCTTTAATAAGGGGGCCCGCAGATCCCGGCCCCCCACCCTATGTGAATGAGTATGGGGTACATCGAACCCCTACCCATTCACCTAGGGAAAGTGTCAATTTAAAAAAAAAACACTACACAGATTTTTAAAGTAATTTATTAGACAGCTCCGGGGGTCTTCTTCCGACTTCGGGGGTCTCTCCGGTTCTTCTCCGGGTCTTCTGCCGGGTTCCTCCGCTATTTTCTGCTCTTTTGCTATAGCGGAGGAGCCCGGTCTCCTGCCTTCTTCTCTTCAGGGGTCTCCGGTTCTTCTCCGCGCTCTCCGGGTCTTCTGCCGGGCTCCTCCGCTATTTTCTGCTCTTTTGCTATAGCGAAGGAGCCCGGTCTTCAATCTTCTGCCTTCTGCCCTCTTCTCCTGATGTTGACACGACGCTCTCTGGGGCTGGAATGCACTCTGAGCGCTCCGCTCTGACTTATATAGGCGGTGACCCCGCCCCCTTATGCCGTCACAGTCCCTGGGCATGCTGGGACTGTGACGGTTTAGGGGGCGTGGTCATCACCCGATGACCACGCCCCCTTATGTCGTCATAATCCCAGCATGCCCAGGGACTGTGACGGCATAAGGGGGCGGGGTCACCGCCTTTATAAGTCAGAGCAGAGCGCACAGAGAGCATTCTAGCCGGAGAGAGCGTCGTGTCAACATCAGAAGAAGAGAAGAGGGCAGAAGACCGAAGACCGTGCTCCTCCGCTTTAGCAAAAGAGCGGCAAAAGAGCAGAAGAGAGCGGAGGAGCCCGGCAGAAGATCCGGAGAGCGTGGAGAAGAACCGGAGAGACCCCCGAAGTCGGAAGAAGACCCCCGGAGCTGTCTAATAAAATACTTTAAAAATCTATGTAGTGTTTATTTTTAAATTGACACTTTTTCCCTAGGTGAATGGGTAGGGGTACGATGTACCCCATACTCATTCACATAGGGTGGGGGGCCGGGATCTGGGGGCCCCCTTATTAAAGGGGGCTCCCGGATTCCGATAAGCCCTCCGCCCGCAGACCCCGACAACCAACGGCCAGGGTTGTCGGGAAGAGGCCCTTGTCCTCATCAACATGGGGACAAGGTGCTTTGGGGTGGGGGGGCCGCAGCACGCCCCCCTCCCCCAAGGCACCAACCCCCCATGTTGAGTGCATGCGGCCTGGTACGGTTCAGGAGGGGGGGGGGCGCTCGCTCGTCCCCACCCCCATTCCTGTCCGGCCGGGCTGCGTGCTCGGATAAGGGTCTGGTGTGGATTGGGGGGGACCCCCCACGCCGTCTTTTCGGCGTAGGGGGTTCCCCTCAAGGTCCATACCAGACCCAAGGGCCTGGTATGCTCCTGAAGGGGGAACCCATGCCGGTTTTTTATTTAAAATTTGGCGCAGAGTTCCCCCATACCAAACACAGTGGCGGGGATCCAAGTCGGATCCCCGTTCATTGAAAGTCGGACACATGTCGCAGGGCAAAGTCGGATCCACAAGTCGTGTTGAAGTCGCGTTGCAAAGTCGCGTTGAAGTAGTGTTGCCCCTGTGTGAACCGAGCCTTAGAGGTATCAGAGTAAAGGGGGCTGAATACAAATGCACGCCACACTTGTAAGATATTTATTTGTAAAACATTTTGAAAAACATTTATCATTTTCCTTCCACTTCACAATTATGTGCCACTTTGTGTTGGTCGATGACCTAAAATCCCAGTAACACACTTCCTGTCCTGTTTCCACTCTGTATGGAGGAGCAATTGAGCCACCCATGGACAGCAGCATTGTTAGTCTGGGGGGAGGACAGTGTTAGATGGACTAGCAGATTTAGATAGGACTGGGCTGACTAATCAAAACTGAACTCCAGCTTCACTTCATAAGCAGTTACAGCAACTTTTTTTTTTTTTTTTTTTTTTTTTTTTATATCCCAAAAAAAAAAAAAAAAAAAAAAAAGTTTTACATAAAAGCTGATCATTGTCAGTGGTAAATGGTTTGTCCCAACCCTCTACCACTTTAGCTGGACAGCTTGTTCTGTTAAAGAAAATAGAAAAATAACATACTTACTGGCAGGATCACCAGGTGAAAATAAAGAAAAAAAAATCTAATGCAGCCATCACATCTAAGAATTGGTAAGCTGCAATAAATTACATTTTTGCTTTAAATTGTTAAACCAGGAAAAGATTGTAGTTAATTAAATCCGCAAAATATTTTCTTCTGTTTTTTTATGATTTCACTATAATGAAAACAAAAGTTGGATTGTTTTATTATTGCAGTGAAAGCACTATATCTGAGCAAAATATTCTATTATAATAGTTAATTATTATTGTTATTATTTAAAAAAAATATTATATATATATATATATATAATTTTTTAGGAACCCTTACAACATGTGTTAGGTTTCAGATTGCTCCTTGTGTAGTAGTAGTAGTAGTAGTGTTGCTGGTGTGATGCATTGATGTTTTGCTATCATTCAGGAGCACAGGCGACCTTTCCTCTCCGGTTCAGCGGGCAGTGTGTAGTTGGCAGTGTTCTTGTTTGGAGAAAATGATGTGTTTTCTGCACAAGACAAAGGACGGAGTGTTCAGGAGCTGTCCAACAATTAGGCCTCTGCAAGGCTTCTCACTCTGGAACATGATCCTTGCTGATTGATTTGGCTAACCGTATAATGGCAGGGTATGGTAATGGGATAGGACAATGAGACTGAGGGCCTGCGGCTGGATAAGGGCCAGGGGAAGGTATAAGTCCTGTTCCTTTTATGGCTGGACAGAAAGTGCCCTAATTTTCAGGTCTGAGGAAATGGTTGCAACCTTATGTGTTCACAAAAGCTGCTTACTGGCAGTAAAAATGGGGAAAATTTTACCAAAATTTTTATCAATGAAACGAATTTCTTATAACCGCATTTCTCAACGAGGGTGCCATCTGAGTTTGTCAGTGGCAGTTTGGGTTGGGGTAGGTATTGCACCTCCTAACTTGTGGACCGTTGGTACTCCGAGTCCCTTCCACCAGAAAGAGAAAAAAAAATTAAAGGCCAGTTTACACCACATGCAGTCCACTGCATTTTTCTGCATCAAAAACTCTAGGAAAGTAGGTTATATGGTTTCCAGTGGCATAGTTCACACCAGTGCAGTCAGTTCCAGGGCTTTCCAGTTCCTGTACTGGATAGCAATCAAACGCATTAAAAACACACAGGAAATCGTTAAAAACGCGCATGCAGAAAAGCATCCGGAACAGATCTGTACTGCGTTTTTGGGGGATGAACCAGCCCTAAATTTATCTGTCTGTTGATCTTATCTATCCATCCCAAATCCTGTTCCCCTTCCAGAACAAATCACCCCCCCTTCTAGTATAAATACTCCTTCTCCAGTCCACCCTTCAACTATCCCTCCCCCTTCTAGCACAAATGCTTTACCCTCTATAATTGTCCCCCCAGCACATATCCTCTTACCCAACCCCCCCACCCCTTTTCTTCCATCACTTCTCCCAGAGTAAGTCGACCCTCAGTGAATGATACACATCTGAGGTGAATTTGTGGAGCCAACAAGTTCCGGCACAGGACTTATCCCAGATCTATGGGACAGCAGGATTTTCTTTAAATCCCAGGACAGTCCCGCAAAATCCAGGACATTGGGGAGGTATCATTTTTCGCCCAGGACATACAGCCCCTGTGGCCCTGCCCATGCTACCCCACTGGTCAGTGGTGCCACCGGTTGATGCCCTTTGACTGTGTAACACATACTGTATATGGTGCATCACTGAAGTGAGTGGCTTTCTTCCATGGTGCTGTACGTGCGTTTGTGCTACGAGTGCTCTATCTATCCCAAATCCTCTTCCCCTTCCAGCACAAATTTTTGTTCCCTCCGACCCTCACCGGCACAAATTCCCTCCCCTCCTTCTAGCACAAATACTCCCCCCTTCAATCCACCCTTTAACCATCCCTCCCCCTTCTAGTGCAAATCCTGCCCCCCCCCTTTTTCTTCCATCACTTCTCCCAGATTAAATCGTCCCCCCCCAGTGCATGATACAAATCTAAAGCTTAGGTGAATTTGTGGAGCCAACAAGAAGTTCCGGGACTGTACTCCAGGACTCACCCCAAAAACATGGGACACCAGGATTTTATTGTAATCCCGGGACAGTTCCGCAGAATTTGGGACAGTTGGGAGCAATATTTGTTCACCCAGGGCATCAGCCCCTGTGGCCCCACTCACATTACGCCACTCGTCAATGGTGCCACCCGTTGATACCTCTTGATGGTTTAACACATAGATGGGGTACCACTGAAGTGGCTTTCTTCCACGGTGCTGTACATATGTTTGTGCTAAGAGTGCGCTTGATGGTGTGCCCCCAGCATGGAGACCCATTTGTCACCAAGAGATCTTCTCTCAAGTGTGAGTCTGTAAGAAGAATGGTTTCTGACACATGATAACCAGTTCTAGTGATCACTAATGTTCGAACCCGCTTCTGTACTGTTTTTTCCCTTGGGAGTAATTAAAGATACATTGTATCTCACTATATAGTTGCATACTTGGGTTGAAAAAAAACTACATGTGTCCATCTAGTTCAACCAATCTTTAAAAAAAAAAAAAAGAAAAAAAAAAAAAAAAGAGAGGAAAATCTCCATCTACACAATCCTATACCCACAGTTGGGAAGATTTCTGCACTAGAGGAGAAGTCTGTGAAAATTGAGAGAAAAAGTTCCAGAGAAATTTTTTAATATTCACTGTCCGTGTATTTAGGTTGGATATTAATAGTGTAAATCTTTTTTTCTTCTTTTTTTTTTCGTTTCTCTACCTCGCTATGGGTATAAAAAACAAATAGCCCACATATATGTGGCATCCTTGTACACGTCAGGAGTTGGTGGCGGATCTAGGTAATGGGATAAAGTGGCAAACATCCAAAAATTAGATTTTTTTTTTTTTTTTTTTTATTCTGGTAGTTTTCCTTTTCATAGTTTAAAAATATCCGGAGATATCCATACCATTTACCACCAAATGAAGGCTGAATTTTGTTAATTAAAAACAATGTATAATCCACCTGGGGTGCCTTTTTAAGGAGTAGTACAGCCAAAGCTTGTTTGGCTGTACTTCTGTGGATCACAGGAGTGTGCGGATCATTTTGCACTCTTGTGACCGGTTTTCAGCGGGTTGAATCCCTCTGTCAGGCTGACATCAGTCGGTCCAGGCTCGGGAAAGATCACCACTATATGGTTGGGATTCGTCCACATGACTGGACCGGCACTCGGCTCAGCCTCTCAGCAAGTGAGCGTGGGGGAAGCAGAACAAGAGAAGACTGACAGTGACAGCTCTCCGCTCAAAGCGGACATGAGAACTGAGCGATCAGCGCTGTTTGATCACTCGGTTCTCAGCCTTCGAGCCAGCGGGGGACAGATGCCGCATTCGTTCCTATAAAAGCCTTCTGATAAGGATGTGTTTTTGTGGAATCTCTGCAGAATCTTTTGAGAATCCCTTATGTGTATGAATGTCACTCCCCCCCCCAAACTTTTAATATTTTGCTTTTAGACACTTTCAGTGTTTTTTCCAGCATTTATGACTCATTTCTGAGGAAGATTCTGAAGTGCTAGAAAAAGAGCTTGAAAAAGTTACTAAATAATCAAAGGACATGGAAATTGGACCAAGTTGGCTCCAGTGAGGTTTGCCATACACTGTACAAATTCACTCAGTAGGTGGCCCCGTTGACACCACCTCCTGGCCGACATTCCTTAACAAACATGTTTTTACCAGCTGTACGTGTGTGTGTATATATTATATATTATATATATATATATATATATATAATATATAAATTATATATGCGGTGGGTGGGCTTTAACGCCGAGCCGCTACACATAGGCATCCATGTGGTACGGCTTTTCTGTGCTGAAAATACAGTAACAAAGATGTCACAGGCAGCTCCCAGTGCATTCTTGTGGTTGGGAGCTTCTGATCATGTGACTGCCAATCACAGTGGACTCAGGATCAGAAAGCCCGCCTCCACCTCCTGCCTTTCAGAACCCTTGAATAGGGAGTATGTCTGATTTTTGAGTGTGTGTGTGGGGGGGGGGGTGTAACTTCTGTTGTACTTTGGAATTGGATAAATGGAGGTTGTATATTGGGCTTTGGTCGGGCAAAGTTCAACCAGTTGCAAAGATTACCAAACCACACATCCTACACTACCTTGAATGGTATAGAATTGGGAAAATTGATACCATCGTTATTAAATTTTTTGTTTTAATCCATTTGGCTATTTTCTCAAAATAGGCCAAACCCCTTTATTTATTTATTTATTTATTTTTTTATAGGTTGATATGGGGTGGGGGGAGGAGAAGAACTGTTTTCAGGCTAATTCACACTAGTGTGTCAATCTGTGTTTTAGCGCATTTGTAAAATGCAGATCAACCCATAGACACATAAATAAATAAAATTGTTTTTTTTTGTGTCCTATTCAGACTACAATGCTGCATGGAGCTGCATTGCATTAAAATGCAACATGCATGGATTTTAACACAAAACAATGTAAACTTGTGTAAAACACGTCAACACAGAGCAGCACAAGTAAAGGGGAAAAAAAAAAAACTTTGCCTTGTCATTAATTTTGTCCCTTTTTACAAGCTCCCATACATAGTCCTTTTTAAAGTGTTACTAAACCCACAACTGTTAAATCCGTCTGTATATGCAGTAAAGTGTAGCGTCAGTCCTTACTTAGATGAAGTGGTTGCATTTGTTTTCTTAATTTGTAAAATTACAAATGGATACATCTGGAAACATGCATGAGGACAAGTGAATGCAGTGAGTGTTGCCACCATAAGCCAGAGTTTTTGTTAACTGACAAGATCACCAGATGAAAATATAGGGGGGAAAAAAGCCCGGAAAAAAGAAAACAAATGCAACCACTTCATCTAAGTAAGGACTGACGGGCTACTACCTAGAAGAGTTCCTTTAAAGTTCTGGATGTTTTCGGGATTCCACCGCCATTTGGTTAAAAGACCCTCCTCTATTACCGGTTGGTAATACAAGCCTTGTTGACTCATTGAGCGTACGTTCTTATGAGTCCAACTCCTTCGATAAGCCTGCCCTGCTTCTATGTGGAGGGCTCATCACATTCACGTTTTTTTTTTGTATTAGCTATTCACGTGGTGAACAGAATTATTTTATTCAAATATTGGACTATGAACACTTCTCTGCACTCAACTGACATTTGAAGATTATCAGAGACTGTATTGTGTGCTATGTCAGGTGTTGGAGATATCTGTCCACCCTGTTTCTTCTTTTTTTGGTGTATGCAATATTGTAATTATTTGCTCATTGGATATAATAAGCGCTACACTTTATATGCACCTGTTACTCTTAACAAATATCCTATTTGTTGTGTGACCTGCTACCTTGTTGTTCAGTAAGCGCAGAGTTTATTTTCTTATTGTTTGTATATGCAGTAAAGCATGCTTGTTATACTCTCTGTGGAACCTAAGGGGTTAAACCTCTGCATTGTGTAAAAAGACTGTTGATCCTGTCGTCTCTGATCCTCCCCTTCTTCCACTGTCCCCTATCCATCTCCTGATAGAATATAGCCTTAGGGGCACTCTGCACATACTCAGTTTGATGTGTAATGCTAGAGTTGTTTTTTTTTCTTTTCTTGGGAGGGTGCATGTGATCAGCACATGGCCAATCAGCACTGTCCATACAGAGAGTCAGAGGTCATGCAGCCTCATAGGACAGTCCAGATAAGAACGAAAACTCCTCCTACAAACTTTAACCAGACACTGATAAAAGTCACAAGACTGCTATATACTGCTGATGAGAAAAGGTATTTAGCAGTTTATATTTACTAAAATAATTTCATTTCCATGTACTGTGGGAAACGAGATACAGTGAATGCAGGTCTGGGTTTATTAACACTTTCACCTATAAACAGGATATGATGTCACAGGAAACTTGCAAAATGTGCATCATCTAAACGTGCGTCCATGCACGTCGTGAACGCTCGTTAAAATGTACATAAGATGGATGGAAATGTACATCCGTTTTCCTTGCATTTTACTGCAAGCCAGTGTGAATTCAGCCATCCGAGGATCCATTGGAGGAATTTATCCCTCTGATCTTGGCTGATGTAGCATGGTGGGATCTGTAGTTCCTTCACAAAGGCATGTATTCGGACTTGTGTGTTATCCTAGTGATTTGGAGCCTTTCTTCCTGGAGGAAGGTTGATGTGGTTCCTCCTATAGAGGAGCTTTCTGTACGTTCCTCATTAATGATGCATAGCTCCTGTTCTCGGGATCCTGGACAGGCAGATGGTGGACATGGCCAGTCTTTTAAGCATGTTTATGAACAGCCCGAGTCACGTGAATTTCACGGTACGGTCACTGTCCTACAACCGCTATCACCAGCATCGCTTAGGCACACACCCTGTTTATCTGACCCTTTAAAACTATTGCCATGCACTGCTGCATAGCCTTAAAGTGGACCTGTCCTAGAGTTAAAGTGTTACTAAACCCACAACAGTGAAATCAGTCTGTATATGCAGTAAAGCATGCTTGTTATACTCACTGTGGAACCTAAGGGGTTAATCCTCTGTACTGTGTACAAAGGCTGTTTGATTGTGTATGCACAGATCCTCCCCTCCCTGCACTGTCCCCCTGGACAAGACTGGATAAGACAGAGCCCTTGGAGTCAAGCTGCACATGCCCAGTTTGAGTATTGCTAGAGTTTTTTTTTTTTTTTTTTTTTTCCTTTGGGAGAGTGCATGTGATCAGCACAGGGCCAATCAGCACTGTCCAGACAGAGGGTCAGGAGCCCTGCAGCCTTATAGGGCAGCTCAGTGCACTATAAAAACTCCTCCTACAAGCATCACCAGGAACTGATAGACGTCACAAGACTGCTATATACTGCTGATAAGAAAAAGGTATTTAGCAGTTTATATTTACTAAAATAATTGCATTTCTGTGTACTGTGGGAGGCCATGTATAGTGAATGCAGGGTGCTGGGTTTAGTAACACTTTAAAGAGAATCTATGTTCTTTGTAATCCCTTTCAGATACATTATGTGACTGGATTGGGGTTCATTTATATGATCTTGCCATAATGGTTTTAAATATCTGGTGTCTACTCTTATCTTTTTATAATCTTATTTGTATATTTGCCATATTCATTCCATGTGCAGAATCGACTTCCTGCTCAGCAGTGACTGCACATTTCTGCTACTCTCCTCTTATTCTGGCCTGATGGAGAGAAAACTATGTGGTCCTGAGGTTTGATGTCATCAGTTATTGATCAGGGGGGTCTCTACAAATGGAAACTGGAGGTAGAAACTGTAGCATGTAAAAGTTGCATTAAAATGGTGTGTTCACTGGAAATGGACTCTACTTAATTTCTTCACTGTTAGGATAACATGGCTGTGGAATGGCGTTTAGAGCGGCAGCGGTTTTATGGACCTCCTTTGATCCGGCGCCAGCTAGAGTAAAAGCGGACAGCATCGAGATCCGGCAATGATTACCTTCTGCAGACAGGCAGGGTCTTAATTGCTGTATAACCGTATTGCTCGTCTGCCGTTACTTAATACTATTCATAGCAAAACACTTTCATCTTCCTGCGGGTTCTTATGACTCCCCAGAGTTCTGTGACGTCATCGATCGAAACATTAGAGGAAGGAACATCCTCAATTAGTGTAAGAGCTGTAATCAGCTGTTGGGTGTAACCAGAAAATGCATCTCCTCCCCGAAATCAGCCATGATGGTGGTGGTGGTGGTGGGGGGGGGGGGTGACTTCTTTCTTGCTGCACCAGTCTGCAATGGAGTGCGCTCACTCTGCACTGGTCCTCAATGGCAGCCAATAGGGCCATTGTACAAAAAATGGGTGCATCCATTGTGCCTTCTAACAAATGCATCTTTATTTCAACATTTCTCAGTCTGTGAGGATGTGGAAATGTTATCTATGACTTCTCTTTTAAAAAGGAACCTGGCTTGGGCTGATTGCCCAGATGGCTTTCTTTTCCTGTTGGCCACTATTGTTCTGTCACATGAACTGGTGACACTTTCAGTGCTGCAAGGCTAAGTCCTCAAGTCCTCCCCCCCAGTGCCTACTCTGAGTGCAAAACAGGCAGTGTATCTCCTTTTGTCAACTTTTAAAATTTTAGAGAGCCTCAAATTTGGCTCCCGACACTTCGAGGGCCACACAGTAGCGGCTTGGTTTTTGTGCATTGAAGTTCAAGTTAGGAAGCCAATTCAAAATCAACGGCCTGTAACTTACCTCCAAAGCCCCACAATTTTGGTCCTGCTGCATTTTGTAGACCTGCTGATGAGAAAATGGGAGTAAAAAAGAATCCCAGCATTGGTGTCAGTCAGGGTGGATAAACATCAATAATTTTAATTTTTTTATCAAATATATTTTAATAAAATGCTTTTGGAGTAAAAATCTAAAAGATGGTTTTCTATTTAAGATACATTTAAAATTCAGTTTATTCAGCATGAAATTGAGATTAGTTGTGTAGCATGAGGCTGTATATTCTGCAATATTTATATTTTTGGTAAACTCATTCAATGAATCCAAGCTCTGCAAGCTGAGAACATGCACTGCATTGATGCATTCACACAATTTCACAGTAACCATGAGATAAAACAAAGTTCAGGAATATTCCTTTTATCCCATTGTTTTGCAAATCTAGGTACACTACAAACTGTATGATTGAATCTGTTAATATCGCTGTTTTTATTAACCTGACAGCTTATTCTAAATGGGAAACCTTCATTTTGTTTGTAAATATTAAAGATTCTTACTACCAGCAAGAAACAAATACTTACAACTAAAGAGCACCTGTCATTTAGGATCCATCACAACAGCGCCTGTAAGCGGGCATCCACTCACCTGCTGCCGCCACGTCCCTCACCTTGTTGTGTCACTGCCGCATCACCAGCCCTCCCATTAAAGTAAATGGGACTGTCGGTAAGACAACAGTGAGTCAGAGGAGGAGCCGCCGCGGGAGAGGGATGTCAGTTGCTCTTTAAAAATGTATGATTTAAATCGAGTTGATTTAAATCGAATCCACCCTGGTGTCAGTGCATTCAATAATAATAGTCCCCAGCATTGGCGTCTGTGGATGCAATAATGACCCCCCCCCAGAGCTGGTGTTGGCAGATGCAACAATGACCCCCGGCATTGATGTCCTGATGTAACCTCATTGTAATAATGGCCCCCACATTGGTTGATGGTCAGAGTCCATGTCTTGTTGACCCTGATCCCACCGCACACTGGTGGTCAGTGACGGGGTTATTCAACCCTCGCTCTTTGACGTCAGGCCTGGACTATACTTCTACAGTCGGGTGGGCCTGACCATATGGTCTTATAGTGCTGGGCGCAGGAACGCTTCTCTGCACTGGTGCCCAACAGGTGGCGGACTCTGCCCGGGTTGCAGCAGGTCACGTGTTGGGCACCCAGCTCCTCTATCGTTCTCTCCTATATCTGTGTCTCAGTGGTTTTACCATCTTAGGGCATTGATAAGGTTGTATCATGTTATTGGAATATTATATTACTGAATATGAGGAGTAAATCAAATATAACATTACATTATCAGTATTTGGCTGAAAGGAGAGCATTCTTCAAACTGAGACTATCGTCTCTATTCTAAACCACCCTTCATCTTTAGAAGGGACACTCAGTGTGACAGGAGCAATTTACATTACTTATTCATGGCTCAGTTGGAACACACGGTATAAGGCCTCATGTACACTGCTGGTAAACGGACGTTTAGAGCAGTTGGACATTTTATATATATATATTTTTTTTTTTTTAGCTGCCCCTGAACTCCCCTCTGTTATCTTATCAGTACATGTACACAGGGTCATTTTAGGCCTCATGCACACGAGATGCCGGTGCAAACCCTGCTGAACACTTGTTTTTAAAAGCTGAAACCGGCATTTAGGAACGCCCGTTTTGCTGCGTTTGCATGCCGCGTTTAGCCGCGTTATACTGCGTTTGCGTCTAGAAGCGTCTGCAGAGCAGAGAATGACATTTTGCGACCCAACTTTGGGGCCCCGTATCTCGGGGCCACTTAGTGATAGGTGTGCTAAAAATAGTGGAACGAGCACTACAACATATCCAAATTTGGGGTCCCTAGCACCAAGTGGCCCTGAGATACGTGGACCCAAAGTCGGGTCGCAAAATGTCAAGCACTTCTGCAGCAGAGAATGACATTTTCTGACCTGATATTGGGGCCCCATATCTCGGGGTCGCTTAGTGCTAGGAACCCCAAATTTAGATATGTTATAATGTTAGTTCCACTGTGTTAGCACGCCATTTGGGGTTCCTAGCACCAAGTGGCCCGAGATATGGGCCACAAAGTCGGGTCGAAAAATGTCAAGCACTTTTCTGCAGCAGAGAATTACATTTTGTGACCCTAAATCTGGATATGTTATAGTGCTAGTTCCACTGTGTTAGCCCACCAAATTTAGGGTTCCTAGCACCAAGTGGCCCCGAGATATAGGGCCCCAAAGTTGGGTTGTAAAATGTTCCTTTAAAAACACTTATAAACGCAAACAACATGTTTGGCGTCTGAAACGTGGAAAACGTTTGCGTCTGAACCCATTTTTTTGCTTCTGGAAAAACTAGGTTAAACGCAACTGCCTAAAAAAACGCCAAAAAACGAGACTGTGTACATGGACACATGGGATAGCATTGAATGAGTTCAGGGGCAGTTGAAAAAAGTGTCCAACTGCCTCTGAACACGAGTTTAAAGTGGAGTTCCACCCACTTTTACAACTCTTCAGCATCCCTCACTAAACTGCGCACTGTAAACTAATTGGATATTTTTTTTTTTTTCTCCGCACCTACTGTATATCTGCTGTATTCATTTTTCACTTCCTCCTCCCTGGCCGCGGCCCATCGCATCATTTCCTGCTTGCAATGCCTTCTGGGAAGGGGCGGCAACTTCCTGACACTGCCGTTGCTATGGAAACCTGACCTGAAACCTATTGCACTGCTTGTGCTGTGCTGAGCATGTGCGAGATCTGCAAGGATGATATCCAGGAAGAAATACAGTCTGGCTTCAGATGCCCACACTTAAGATGGCCACGGCCTGCTGCAAGTTTATAAAATAACAAACTACTGCTATAAACTAACAAAACAGACCTTAGTTTACAGACTAACTTTACTAGAATACATTAAGCTTGTGTATTATAGGGGTATTTTTATTTAAAAAGTATAATTTCGGCCGGAACACCACTTTAACAGCGTCTCCTGTGCATGAGGCCTTATAGTCCTTTCTAGGCAGTTGAGTTCAGAAGCATTTTCTGGAACGCAAAAAAATGGGTTCAGGACGGATGTTCAGAGGCATTTGAAACGGCAAATGTCTGTAACAGCTTGTAAACGCTGCTAAACGCGGTAACTCGTGCTTAGCAGCATTACGTTTAGAGACTTTTTCATTTTAGCAAAAATTTACAAACGCTGCTAGACGCCAACGCAGCATGTAAACACAGCTTTCCCGTGTATATGAAGTCTTAAAGTGGATGTAAACCCTTTACAACCACTTTTTACTACAGGTAAGCCTATAATGAGGCTTACCTGTAGCTACCCCGGATATCTCCTAAACCTACACGGTTTAGGAGACATCCCCTGTATTTGCATGTGCCGACGTCATCGTACATACGTGCCGTTGCTTCAGTTAGTGTGCCGTTTCCGGAGCCATTGATACCCGGAAGTAACTTCGGGAGCAATGTCGCCAGCCGGAGCGGTGTACGGGGACCACTACGGGGGCTGCAATCTAGGGTGAGTATTTCATAATGAGCTTGTATGTTATGTTGCTCATTATGCCTTTGTCTTGCAGGTTTATTTTTTTTAGTTTAGTGGGTTTACAACCACTTTACGCTCGGGGCATATTTGATGGGGGGAGGGGCTGGGAACCTGCTGTGGCTTCTTTTTGTGTCGCCTCCTAAAGGCCAAATCACAGTGTGGCAAACAGCTCATGTATTGGGGAGCAACTTCGGTCCAAATCAACACCAGAGCTAAAGCCAGAGGTTTAAATTGCTAAATACAATCAGTGAATTTCTGAAGCTGGGAGTATGCAAACGAGCCAATCTCATAAACCACACCCAGAATTTGCCTAAACCCATCTGGCGATAAGATTATTGGAAATTGGTGGGAGGTGTGCCCTGCCCCAACCTGTGGGCACAATGACATGTAGAGGTGGCAGATGATAACGAATCTGTATGTAGATTTATTTTGGGTGATCTGGGCAAAAATGAATGTAATTTAGACTATTTTCTCTTCTAAATGAATGTTTATTATCTCCACTAGATGGAGCTGAGGAGAATAGGAACTACAAGGAATACAATGTAACCATTCTAGAGTGCTAGAGGGAATTGGCAAATAAATGTAACCAATAGTTATTTTTATTTGGTCATTCCCTCTAGTGTTCTCCTAGAATTGTTACATTGAATTTCTTGTTACCAAGGTGTATGCCTAGTCTATGCTTCTGAGCTCCATGTAGTGGCCATCATGTGGCATTTTATTACTGCCCATAATAAAACATTCACAAGAGGAAATGGCTTAAAGAAGATTTTGTTTTTGCCCAGTTTGAACACATGTATATTTGCTGAATGAAGAGCTAGAACTTTTCTTTTTCTTTTTTTATAACTAGTCCCTAAATGATGGGAAAATCCAAAGTTTTACAGTTGTCACTGAAACGGGAGGCAAGAGGAAATCTTTGAATGAGGACACATGTTTCCAAGACATCTGTTACTTTGGAAAGAGATCCTCTCACTCCCTCTTGTCACTGGGACAGGAAGTCAGGGTAAATCTGGCAGAGGTTTTATATATTACCTTCTCCATTTAAATTTGAAACATAGGCTTTTAGTACCCATCATATGGAGTTCATTGAGTGACATGGTTTGATCATAAGAAACCTAGGGCTATACTGCCACCTACAGGAGAAATGAACACTAAAGACATGGCAGACTGATGGACAGCCCACTTGAGGCTATAACCCCTCCCACTTCATATCTGCCCAGTCATATAGTAAACTATAGTCCAAATAGAGGGGCAGAAAACCAAAACTCACACAGGTGAACCAGATCAGCTGAGCAGATGGGAGGGGTTAGAGCCTTAAAGGGCTGGCTTTTAGTTTCCTATGTACCTTATGTCCACTGCTCCTGTAGGTGGCAGTATTAACCATATAGTATATAATTATCAAGCTGTGACCCTCAGTGGATAATAGAGAAGATTTAGGTTCAGATCTAGTTTGTCAGGTTATATATCGTTCATCTGAAATGTATTCTTTGTATGCTTTGTAACAATTTTGTATCCGCTGCTCATTGATCTCTCTATATCTATTCTGTCTCTAGAGCAAAGAGTAGAGGATGTGAGGCTCATCCGCGAGCAACACCCCACCAAAATCCCGGTGAGTGGAGCAACTCCGCACTTATCCTGTTCTCTGGAGATAAAACTCTTCTATATAATAACATACAGACTTGTATCAAAGAAATGCTCCTTCACATGTGATCCTCCTCTCCTAAAACTGATATTTCTGTGTTTGGTACATACCTTTCTATGAGGCGTTCCCACCATCCCTGTCCTGAGTTCCTGGGTCTGTACACCTGTTGTGCCCATTATGAGGGGTTCCCACCATCCCTGTGCTGAGTTCCTGGGTCTGTACACCTGCTGTACCCATTATGAGGGGTTCCCACCATCCCTGTGCTGAGTTCCCGGGTCTGTACACCTACTGTGCCCATTATAAAGGGGGTTCCCACTAGGGCTGAAACTAACTATTATTTTCATAATCGATTAGTTGGCCATTTATTGTTTCGATTAATCGGTTAATAACCTTAAAGTGTGGTGTATAATTTTAGTTACATTTAAAAAAATAAAAAATAAAAAAAGCTATTTATTCTTAAATATTCTCTATATGGCATGGTAAATATAAATGACCAACTATATGGTTAGGGAGAAAAATCTTTAATCCACGCTGAGAAAAAAGGACAGAAGAGATATACTCTATATACTATTAGAGGGTGAATCTGGTAAATATAATCAGACTCGGAGATCATTCATTTTTTTTTTTTTTTTTTTTTTTTTTTATTTAAAGACGGTTTTGCAGATTTTCAAACAGAACTGTAATATATGCTGACCATACTAAAACAATGTCTGCCTTCAAAAAAATGTTATTTTAAGAACTTTGTTCGATTTGCTAATCCTTAGTGGGGTCAAAGCTACATTATTTTTCAACCACAGTGACGGGAAAGTTTAGAAATAATAGAAAACTGCTTGGTTAAAGGAATTTTCAGACAGTGTATGTGGTTTTCGTTCAGAAATGACATTCATTTTTAAAACAGAATGTTAAAAACAAGTGAAAATATCAAAACTACATTCTTTCATTCAGGGAATGTACAAAGATTTTTCATATGATATTCTCTTCTGAAAATTGATCCGTGTGGCCAGCATAAGGCTCGGGGCACACCTATGTCTTTTTACTTTTGATCTGTTTTTGCAGTTCTTTTTGCTGTGCGATTTTGTTTTTTGCACACGTGATTTTACTGCGATTTGCGTTTTTTTTTACATATTTTTTTTTTTGCTAATTTGTTGTTGGGCAGATTAAACCTGAATTGCTGCAAAAACACACTACATGCTTTTCTGCAGCTTCTCTATTAAAGTATATTGAACCAAAAAAGCACCATTCTGCATTGAAAAAAGTCCCTGACCTTTTCCAAATACGCAGCAGCTGAAAAAAAAAGCATAGATGTGAACGTATCTCATAGGAAACCATGTTAAATGAACCATAGCACCAAAAAACGTATAGGTGTGAACAGGGCGTAAGACGTTTAGTAACATAATGGGGTTAAAAAAAACTAAAATGAGCCTTTTTTTTATAGTACAAAAAGAGCAAATAATCGCTACTGTAAGGGGTTCATATTTTTTTTAATTTTTTTTTTTTTTTTTTCTTTGGAACGGTAAAAGTAATACTTACAGTAGCGATTTGCTCTTTTTGTACTACAAAGGGCTAATTTTAGTTTTTTTTTAACCCCATTATTTTACTGACCAATTAATCGATTATGAAAATAGTAATCAATTAGTTGTTTCGGCTTTAGTTCCCACCATCCCTGAGCTGAGTTCAGTTGGAAGCTTGGCAATCTAATCTCCACCTAAGATTGCAATGTCATTTTTATTTGGAATTATTTGTGCAAGACTGAAAGGATGGCCTTAAAGAGGATCACCCCAATTCCGGCAGAGGAAAGATCTTCAGTAATGTAGCTGTGTCTGTCTTTCTTCATTGAGTCTTACAGAAATTTCCGAGATTTTCTCATCCCACATGTTACGCGTGGGGTCAGGTTGCTTAATTCATCCAAATGAGTCATATGTGTCCCTGTGGTTTTAATAGCCATGATTAGGAAGTGGGCTGGGGTTAAAGGCGAACAGACTATTTTTTTTTTTTTTTGGTGAAGCAGGAAAGTGGTAGAACCCCTCTCAGGTGTTTATTGCTGTCTGTGTCCCTCCAGGGAAGACTCGCCCTCTCTTTTTTTTTTTTTTTTTTTTTTTTTTTCCTTCTTAAATCTGACCTCTGGCCTTTCCTTCAGTCTTGCACAGTTGTACCGGCTACTCTCCTGGATTGAAATGGTTTACTCTGATTTCACTGAACACTGTGAGCTTCTCACAATAAAAAAATGGAGAATGGGGGCGGGACTTTGTGTGAGGCATGTTGGTGAATATGTCCACATTACAAAAACTGTTATGGTAGGATGTCTAAAGTGGATCCTGTATCGAATGATGATACCCACAAAATATATTGCAAGAAAATGATATATAGTTTAATACAGAGAGATCATAACACCAAATACATGATAAAAGGAATACATTTGGGCTACAATGAAGCATGTTGACATACGTAGGTTTACAGACATGGTTCGAATAATGATTATACATGTACAGGACATGGTAAAGTGGTGTAATACATGGTACAGTAGATAGATGTATGCATCAATAGATGTTAACTCTACGCGTTTCTTGGCTTGAAACCAATCGTCAGGAGTCTGATGCAGTGTAGCTGCATTGAAAAAATAACTATGTGTCAGTAGAAGTATGGGGAAAATGGACGCATAAAAATGCAAATTTATTTTGATATACTCACAAAGGATGCATGGGTGAATGATAACCCATACATTATGGTGCAATGTTGGTCCGGGTAACTGAATCTCCCCCGGGGTTGAGGCAGAGAGCACGCTCCAAAAGACCGTCGGCCCCGACCGACAGGGTGGCCGGAGCACCTACAGGGGCCACCAAGCGGGGACAGATGACTTTATTTATTGGGTTTATTTGTTTTCCCTTTAGTCAGACAATATAAACTGATTTAATTCAGGGCTAAAGCTATTCTCTGTCTTTGTTTTATTCATCCTTTTACCTGCCTAACTTGTCTCCCATTTTCTACCTTTTTATTTTCTGTTTTCCCCTTAGTCATACCATATATTTATCCAGGGCTATAGCTAATTTCATCCACACTCTCTTGCTTAATGATTTCATTCATTGCAAGATTCTGTGGCTACTATGTTACCTTCTCTGCCAAACCACTGTTTCTAATCAGGGCAGAGATTACTAGCCTTCATATGGCTTGTTTATTTTGTTCACTTTGCTTTTTCCTTTTTTCATTTCCATAGTATTTACATCTTATTCTCCTCGATTATTCACATTATCTGTCTACCACTCTCTTGATGCAGTCGGTGCCGGGACCTATCTGGTCTTTTCCCGGGGTTGCGATGCGCCCAGTCCATGACCCGCCACCCGCCCCACCACTGACGGGGGCGGGCCCTGGCCTCGACGCATCGGCGTCATTACTCCCACGTTCCGCCTCTGGCGCCTCCGGCTGCCGTAGGCGGAGCTTTTTGGTGATTTACCAACCAGGACCTTGACGCTGCGGGGCTGGGAGGTGGCTGCACGATGCTCCTGGCTGCCCGCCCCCCGCCGCGTCATCATGTCCGCCTATGACGTTGGCGTGAGCGCGCCCCTAGCCCTCGGCTTTATAACGGCCGTCACTGGCCGGGCACCTCGAGCGCTCACCATGTCTCTTCGGGGCACGTCACCTGGCCCGGCAATCTCACCACAGGTAATCTCCTTGTACACCTTCACACTTCTCCACTGACACCTGCAGTGGCTTCCTGTTTTTGCACACTCACATCTCGTCTCACACACCTCTTCCTTTTGTGATGGGCTATTCCACTTTCCCATACTTGTGCACACCTTGGGCCCCATTCCCTGTCTTTTCTTCTATATTTACTCCCTACCTTTCACTCAAGTCACTCACATTCACATCTCCTCTTTCCATTCCCAGTGTTTTTCCCATTCCCTGGGCCTCGTCATCTGTCCCCGCTTGGTGGCCCCTGTAGGTGCTCCGGCCACCCTGTCGGTCGGGGCCGACGGTCTTTTGGAGCGTGCTCTCTGCCTCAACCCCGGGGGAGATTCAGCTACCCGGACCAACATTGCACCATAATGTATGGGTTATCATTCACCCATGCATCCTTTGTGAGTATATCAAAATAAATTTGCATTTTTATGCGTCCATTTTCCCCATACTTCTACTGACACATAGTTGTTATTTTTTCAATGCAGCTACACTGCATCAGACTCCTGACGATTGGTTTCAAGCCAAGAAACGCGCAGAGTTAACATCTATTGATGCATACATCTATCTACTGTACCATGTATTACACCACTTTACCATGTCCTGTACATGTATAATCATTATTCGGACCATGTCTGTAAACCTACGTATGTCAACATGCTTCATTGTAGCCCAAATGTATTCCTTTTATCATGTATTTGGTTTTATGATCTCTCTGTATTAAACTATATATCATTTTCTTGCAATATATTTTGTGGGTATCATCATTCGATACAGGATCCACTTTAGACATCCTACCATAACAGTTTTTGTAATGTGGACATATTCACCAACATGCCTCACACAAAGTCCCGCCCCCATTCTCCATTTTTTCTGTACCTAATGGGATGGAGGCATGTTGGTGCATTCACACAAAATAAGTGGACAGGTCACAACCCCAATTTTGACAGCTTCTCACAATGTGCATTAGAAGCTGCAGCAAGTCAGATAGATAGAGCCCGCCTCATTTCCTGGCTGGAGTAGGTCAAGAATTTGTTGTCACTGCCCCTCCCACTTTATAATCATTGGTAGTTGTGCTGTGCTCACACCAATCACTGACAGCTATGACAGGCTGAAGGGGAGTGATAACACACGGAGACTAAATTTAAATGAATTTTTCTTCATATTTGGGACTGTTAGAGGCAGGGTGCCCCATACAAAGGGTTTTCTTTTTTTATAATGCCACCATTGTGTACTCTAAACGCCATTGGTGCTTAGTGGATTTTTTCTGTTTTTTTATACTTCCTCACCTGATGCCCCGTTTTTCTATGTTTTTTTTTTTTTTTTTTAATTCCAGGTCATTATCGAGAGGTACAAGGGGGAAAAGCAGCTCCCGGTGTTGGATAAAACCAAATTCCTTGTTCCAGATCACGTCAATATGAGTGAGCTCATCAAAATTATCCGGTGAGAATGAAGGATGACCCTCCTAGAATGAATCTTCACTGTTTTTTCAGCTTGAACCATTCATAGGTTGATGTGGAACGACAAGTCTTGTACAGTGCCTTGAAAAAGTATTCATACCCCCTTTAAAATTTTCCACATTTTGTCATGTTACAACCAAAAATGTAAAATGTATTTTATTGGGATTTTTTGTGATAGACCAACATAGTGCCACATATTTGTGACGTGGAAGGAAAATGATAAATGGTTTTCAACATTTCTTACAAATTTAGATCTGAAAGGTGTGGCGTGCATTCATATTCAGCCCCCTTTACTCTGATGCCCCTAACTATAATCTAATGGAACCAGTTGCCTTCAGAAATCACTTAATTAGTAAATAAAGTCCACCTGTGTGTAATTTGATCTCGGTATAAATACAGCTGTTCTGTGAAGCCCTCAGAGGTTTGATAGAGAACCTTAGTGAACAAACAGCATAATGAAGGCCAAGGAACACACCAGACAGGTCAGGGACAAGTTGTGGAGAAGTTTAAAGCAGGGTTAGGTTATAAAAAAAAAAATATATCCCAAGATTTGAATATCTCACTGTTCAATCCATCATCCGAAAATGGAAAGAGTATGGTACAACTGCAAACCTACCAAGACATGGCCGTCCACCTAAACTGACCGGCCGGGCAAGGAGAACATTAATCAGAGAAGCAGCCAAGAGGCCCATGGTAAGTCTGGAGGAGCTGCAGAGATCCACAGTTCAGGTGGGAGAATCTGTCCACAGGACAACTATTAGTCGTGCTCTCCACAAATCTGACCTTTATGGAAGAGTGACAAGAAGAAAGACATTGTTGTAAGAAAGCCATAAGAAGTCCTGTTTGCTGTTGGTTCTAGAAGGTGGTTCTATAGTATTGACTCGGGGGGGCTGAATACAAATGCACGCCACAATTTTCACATATTTATTTGTAAAATATTTCGAAAACCATTTATCATTTTCCTTACATACAGCCAGAGCTACAATGGAATGGTTTAGATCAAAGCATATTCATGTGTAAGAATGGCCCTGTCAAAGTCCAGACCTAAATCCAATTGAGAATCTGTGGCAAGACATGAAAATTGCTGTTCACAGACGCTCTCCATCCAATCTGACAGAGCTTGAGATATTTTGCAATGAAGAATGGGCAAAAATGTCACTCTAGATGTGCAAAGCTGGTAGAGACATCCCCAAATAGACTTGCAGCTGTAATTTCAGCTAAAGGTGGTTCTACAAAGTATTGACTCATGGGGGGGGGATACAAATGTACATCACACTTTTCACATATATATTTGTAAAAATTTTTGAAAACAATTTATCATTTTCCTTCACAATTTTATGTGCCACTTTGTGTTGGTCTAGCACATAAAATCCCAATAAAATACATTTACGTTTTTGGTTGTAACATGACAAAATGTGGAAAATTTTAAGGGGTATGAATACTTTTTTAAGGCACTGTAGTTTAATGGCTGATACAATATGTATCCAAATGTCTTTGGTCACTTGACCATTTCACTTATATGAGCCTGTTGGACATCCCATTCCAAAACCATGGGTGTGTATATATGTGTGTAATATATACATTTTTTTATATATTTTTCACTTTTTATAATGCAGCCATTTGCTAAAATCATTTAAGTTCATTTTTTTTCCTCATTAATGTACACACAGCACCCCATATTGACAGAAAAACACAGAATTGTTGACATTTTTGCAGATTTATTGGAAAAGAAAACTGAAATATCACATGGTTGTAAGTATTCAGACCCTTTGCTCAGTATTTAGTAGAAGCCCCTTTTAATCTAATACAGCCATGAGTCTTTTTGGGAAAGATACAACAAGTTTTTCACACCTGGATTTGGGGATCCTCTGCCATTCCTCCTTGCAGATCCTCTCCAGTTCTGTCAGGTTGGATGGTAAACGTTGGTGGACGGCCATTTTTAGGTCTCTCCAGAGATGCTCAATTGGGTTTAGGTCGGGGCTCTGGCTCGGCCATTCAAGAACAGTCACAGAGTTGTTGTGAAGCCACTCCTTCATTATTTTAGCTGTGTGCTTGGGGTCATTGTTTTGTTGGAAGGTAAACCTTCGGCCCAGTCTGAGGTCCTGAGCACTCTGGAGAAGGTTTTCGTCCAGGATATCCCTGTACTTGGCCGCATACATCTTTCCCTCGTCCTGTCCCTGTAGCTGAAAAACATCCCCACAACTTGATGCGACCACCACCATGCTTCACTGTTGGGACTGTATTGGACAAGGGATGAGCAGTGCCTGGTTTTCTCCACATATACCGCTTAGATTTAAGACCAAAAAGTTATATCTTGGTCTCATCAGACCAGAGAATCTTATTTCTCACCATCTTGGAGTCCTTCAGGTGTGTTTTTTTTTTTTTTTCTTAGCAATTTCCATGCGGGCTTTCATGTGTCTTGCACTGAGGAGAGGCTTCCGTCGGGCCTGCAGTGATGGTTGACTTTCTACAACTTTCTCCCATCTCCCGACTGCATCTCTGGAGCTCAGCCACAGTGATCTTTGGGTTCTTCTTTACCTCTCTCACCAAGGCTCTTCTCCCCCGGTAGCTCAGTTTGGCCGGACGGCCAGCTCTAGGAAGGGTTCTGGTCGCCCCAAACGTCTTCCATTTAAGGATTATGGAGGCCACTGTGCTCTTAGGAACCTTAAGTGCAGCAGAAATTTTTTTGTAACCTTGGCCAGATCTGTGCCTTGCCACAATTCTGTCTCTGAGCTCTTCAGGCAGTTCCTTTTGACCTCATGATTCTCATTTGCTCTGACATGCACTGTGAGCTGTAAGGTCTTGTATAGACAGGTGTGTGGCTTTCCTAATCAAGTCCAATCAGTATAATCAAACACAGCTGGACTCAAATGAAGGTACTGTAGAACCATCTCAAGGATGATCAGAAGGAATGGACATCACCTGAGTTAAATATGAGTGTCACAGCAAAGGGTCTGAATACCTAGGACCATGTGATATTTCAGTTTTTCTTAATAAATCTGCAAAAATTTCAACAATTCTGTGTTTTTCTGTCAATATGGGGTGCTGTGTGTACATTAATGAGGAAAAAAATGAACTTAAATGATTTTAGCAAATGGCTGCAATATAACAAAGAGTGAAAAATTTAAGGGGGTCTGAATACTTTCCGTCCCCACTGTATATCCCCTCTTCGGCTGTCTGGTAGGCTTTAGACTCCATTTACACTTGTGCGACTCCAAAGCTGCGTGACTTTAGAATGCAATTTTGGATGGGTGCGACTTTGGCTTTGATCAATGATGGACAACTGTTGCATGTATAACATTCAGGTGCTGCTTTCATGTGACTTTTGAGGGTTTACATTTCAATCTTCTTAGACTGTAAGCTCTTCTGGGCAGGGTCCTCTTAACCCTCTTGTATGTTATTGTACTTTTGACTGTATTGTCTTGCTTTTTATACTGTAAAGCACTGTGTGTAAACTGTTGCTTTATAAAGTCACACACGTGTGAATGGAACCTTAGGTAGGTGGTTGGGGTGGGTTGGTAAAAATGTGTATTTAATGCCTGTCTTTTCCACCCATGTGAAAGGGGCCTAAGAGCCACAGGCATGACTCCCAGAGGTATGGCCACGATGGGATTTGTAGTTTGGCCTACACCTGGCCCAGGCAACATCCAATGTGTTGCTTCTCTCTTCTTGATGCATTCTTTTTGTCTTTGCACCACAGGCGACGCCTACAGCTGAATGCCAACCAGGCCTTCTTCCTCCTTGTGAACGGGCACAGCATGGTGAGCGTATGCACGCCAATCTCTGAGGTGTACGAGCGCGAAAAGGATGAAGACGGCTTTCTCTACATGGTCTACGCTTCACAGGAGACGTTCGGCATGAAAGACGCATAAACGACACCACGGCTGACATTTTGGTTTTATTTTATTTTTTAATTTTTTTCCCCCCTCTTTTAAGTCCTATGGAGAAAACTGCAACGCAAAGCAGGTCTTCTCTCCTTAGGTGTACAGTATGTATGTATTTGTGCTACCCAGCAAATAATTTTTTTAATAATGGCTCTTCTCCGCTTTAAATTAAAAACGTATGGGAAAAAAAAAGTCATAACGTTTACTTTATGGTTCTTGTATGAAGCGATTCTTTACAATCACGGTGGATGACCCCCCCCCCCCCCCCTTTTTTTTTTTTTATTATAGTTTTTATGGTATTACTGCTTGATTCGGGGCCATAGAGCATTCACACACTGTTGGCTACTTATGGCGTTCATGTAGCATGTCGTCTTTTTTTGGGGGCGTGGCTTTGTTTTGACGTGGGGCTCCGGAGAAGCTGCATTTCTGGAGTCTAAATTTATATAGAAAGCCATCTAGAAATTGGAAACTAGTTTTTATTTTATTTTTTATTTTGTTTTAAACAAAATGTTTTGGGGGTAAAAAAAGTAAGCTTTTAGAATAAAAGGATGGGGTTATATTAAGTGGCATATATGGACTTTATAGGGGGGGGGCTGAACTGTCATCAATATAAAAGTTTGATTTTTTTTTTTTTTTTTTTTTAGTTGCTGACTGCTCCAGTTTTCCTATATTTTTGCCTTTTTGTGTAATACAACACAAACTGTCAATAAAATGCTGCCGGGTTTCCAAATCCTTACAACATAGGTGTAGTCATGCATGGAAAAGCATACGACATGGAAACATTATTTTTAATAATGGTAGCAATTACCTGGTATGTTGATTTTTTGATTTTTTTAAAGTATTTTTAATTTGGTCACATGACCACTGGATACATTTTCTGTGTGTGGGGGACAGGGGACATTGTTTCCAGTCTTCTACTTTGCAAGCTAAGAAGGGGTGGGGGACTACAGGCACAGCATCCTGATACTCTGATTGCAAACTGACCACGCCAACCAGGATTTATTTCTGCACTTGGCAAGGTCGGGATGCGCCAGGAAGGGAAGTAGACTGTCAGGATCACCAGATATTTGCAGCAAAATTTCAAGGTTGCTAAAAAATAAATAAAATAATACTGACAAAATCCATCAAGACAATATTATTATTATTATTATTATTATTATTATTATTATGCTCTTTAAACATTTGCCGATTTGTACTGAAGCTTTGTGGATGAGCTCTCCAGCCTCAAATTGTTTGGCCGGATGACCTGGGGGAAGTATATTAGATGGTGGTACACTAAGGGCAATTCACTTTAAAAGATAAAATATTGTTTTGTTTTTTTTTTTTTGGATGAAGCAGGAAGGATGCAGAACCCGTCTGTTTTTTGTTGCCATCTTGAGCTCTGTGGGGTTTGCCTGCACTCCTCACTGTCATGATGCATTCATTAGGAGCTGTTGATTGTAGAAAAATCTTCATTCAAGCAAAAGAAATATAGCAGAGAGAAAGGACACTGAGCAGGTGGGAGGGGTTATAGTCTCTAGGGGGCTGGCCTTCTATTTTTTTTTTTTTTTTTTAATAATCCATTTCTCCTGTAGGTGGCAGTATGGCCTCAGGTTTCCTGTGTCCCTAGCTTAATAGATTTTTTTTTTTTTTTTTTTTTTTTAGAACCCCTATCGGCTTGTTATTGTCTTTGTTGTGGATTTTTCCTCACGTCCTGTCTTTATCACATAAAGGAGAAATCTCTGTAACCCAACAGGGGTTCTATTCCTTCCTTATTCTGGCCAAAATTTAAAAAAAAAATGGTTTGACATATACACTGACATATGACATATACATAGGCTTTAAATACTTTATATCCTTTCACCCGGGGATTAATAAGACACTCCAGTCAGCCGTTTTGGAAGCATAACTCCACCTTTTAAAATTCCATAGGAAAAGGGACGTCCCTGCGTCCAAGGAATTGATGCGCTGCGTCTTCTAAACGAACAGCCTCGTCTGGAAAATGGCTACACTGTGTAGACAGGTCCTCTTTGACCTTGTATATTATTAGATGGATATAAAAACTAATGAAGAGTTTAGCAATATATCTATGAATGTGTGTGTGTGTTTTTTTGTTTTTTTTCCTCACGAGAGCATTTCAATTAATGGACAACTGTTAATCTTTTGCACCTTTTTTGTTTTTAATCTTCAGTTTTTAGCCTTATAGATTGAAGACTTGCTTGAATTCATGTTCTGTAATAAAGCTTTCTGATTTGTTTTATGTGTTATTTTTGGTTTTGAATTCTAGTTTTGTTTTTTCTGTTAGTGTCTTCCTGTATAAATAAAGCTTTTAAAACATGGAAATGTTTGGTAATTGTCAGACACACAACTGATTAATCTGGGTAATTTTTATATGCGCCCCCAATGTGCTTACTGAACCTCCAGCCCACAGCGATGCAAAATAGCCAAAGCACAGCACTCATTCATGGTACGGCAATAAAGTGTGTGTATTATTAAAATATATACACTGTTACTGATTTAAAATTTTCGTGTTCGATTTAACTTTTTTTTTTTTTTTTAAATTGACTAATTCCAATAATTATAACGCACATATAGATCCAACTACTTTTAGCTGATCTCCTTGCATTGCAACTCTGCATTAGTCAGTGGTAAATGTGGTATACGCTATATACAATCACCCGACACTAGTTAGTTTCCACAATCCATGACTTAACTTCACAGTTCACACAAATACGTTTTCAAATTAAAACTGTAGCACTGACGTAAGTAATTACAATCATGTTTAGTTCCGTAGGGCAGCAGCGGGTGACGTCATGCGTAGCTCCTCCCCGTACGCGTTGTGTTCAATCAACTTCCTCAGCAGGGCTACGGCGTCACCCTACAGTCTATTTAAATAGCACCGTTGTTGTGGCAACGGCCGAAGCTGGACATAGCGGGGCATGGCTAGGACGTCACACATCAATCAAAAGCAAGTCCCGCTGTCATGGCAGCAGCAGAAGCCGATCCACATGGCAAAAATATCACAGCTTATCAGCCTCTAAGGACAACAATGTTAAAAACGGAGGTTATCAAATTTGCCTACACTTAGCTCACTGAATGATCCCAGTTAACCACATCCATATTTACCATTACTGTCCGGTGATGTCACGGACATTGACATCACCGGACCCCTCCCCCCTTCCCTGCGTTAGCAGATGGAGGCACTGGGGGGAGGAGTCCGGTGATGTCACCGGAACTCCCGGAAGCCAGTGAAGAGGTGAGTACCAATCCAAAGAATTTTGATTGATCAAAAAAATTAACAATCGTTAATTTCTGCAACCCTAAAAAAAAAAAAATTATATATATATATATATATATATATATATACACACACTTTATTGCTGTACCATGAATGAGTGGTGTGCTTTGGCTATTTTGCATCGCTGTGGGCTGGAGGTTCAGTAAGCACATTGGGGGCTCCTATAAAATTCCCCATATTAATCAGTTGTGTGTCTAACAATTCCCAAACATTTCCATTTTTTAGAAATTTGCAACCAGCGTGAGGGTGACAACACAGGTGAGCAATAGGGAGTTGGACAGAGTGTTTGTCACCCTATAACAGGAAGTGCTAAAACCAAGGACTTTCATAGCAGGAACACCAGAGATTTTAAAGGGGAATAAACCCCCATCCATAAAACGGTTTGATTTCCAGCACGACACTCCCATTGGTTGTGCTCTCAACTAAACTGTCAAACCATCCAATGGCTGGTGTCCATAACTGATCACATGTGCAGCACCATGGCAGTTGCAGATTAAACAAAGGCAAAGATGGCAGCTTCCTTGGCTGAAAACTATGGGAGGGGTTTACTTACACTTTTAAGGAAATCTGCAGAATTACAAAGACTATAAAATAACACTACTATTTTAAAACTATGAGAGGTTAGTGATTGTGTTTACTGCTACTTTAAAGGTGGACTGCACCTTTTGCTCTATTTTTGAGTTTGCGGTGGAGGAACTTGACCTCAACCCAATAGAACACCTTTGGGATGAATTCGAGTGGAGACTGCAAGCCAGGCCTTCTTGTCCAACATTGGTGCCTGACCTCACAAATGCCCTTCTGGAAGAATGGGAAGGCTGTCCACAAGCTTTAGGAGTGTGTCTATGGGAATATTTGACCATTCTTCCAGAAGCACATTTGTGAGGTCAGGCACTGATGTTGGACGGGAAGGCCTGGCTCGCAGTCTCCGCTCTAATTCATCCCAAAGGTGTTCTGTTGGGTTGAGGTCAGGACTTTGTGCAGGCCAGTCAATTTCCTCCACCCTAAACTCGCTCATCTGTGTCTTTTATGGACCTTGCTTTGTGCACTGGTGCGCAGTCATATTGGAACAGGAAGGGGCCATCCCCAAACTGTTCCCACAAAGTTGGGAGCATGAAATTGTCCAAAATGTCTTGGTATGCTGACACCTTAGGAGTTCCCCCTCATTGGAACTAAGGGGCCAAGCCCAACTCCTGAAAAACAACTCCACACCATAATCCCCCTCCACCAAATGATTTGGACCAGTGCACAAAAGCAAGGTCCATAAAGACATGGATGAGCGCGGTTGGGGTTAAAGAACTTGACTGGCCCGCATAGAGTCCTGACCTCAACCCGATAGAACACCTTTGGGATGAATTAGAGCAGAGACTGAGTCAGGCTTTAGGCCTCAGATCAGCCACAAGTCCTCCACCAAACCTCAGATTAGCCCCCAGTTCCTGCAGCTATGGTTTATGCACCGCAAATCAGCCCCACTCAACACACCATCAAACCTCAAATCAGCCCCACTTACTGCATCATCCAATCTCAGATCAGCCCTAATTCCTGCACCTTCACACCTCAGAATTCCCCAATCCCTGCACCATCAGACCCCAGAGCATCTTCAACTCCAGCACCATTAGGCCTCAGATCAGCCCCAATTCTTGCAACTTCCCACCTCTGATCAGTCCCTAATCCTTCACCATAAGAAAAGCAGGGGCTTTAGATTCATACCTGCTGCACTAGAAGAAGACAGTAAGTGAGCATGCAGGTGTATTCACGTATCATCTGCAGACAAAGGCTGGTCTTTGCTGGTACTGGGAGAAGGGCTGCTTCTTTTGGCATCAGGTAGATCTTTCTGTAACATCATAGAGTAGGTGGACTGTTGGGGGGGGGGGGGGCTGGCCAGGCTTTGTAATAGACAGTGGCGCTGTATGTGTAGGGAGCAGGGACAAATTAGAGGACCCTCTGTTGGGCCGGTCCAAACCTACATAATGATCTTCCAGTGCCACTGAAAATTACATTGCGTGCCCACCCCAGCACCCGTGCCCCAGGTTACTCATCTCCTTTAAATCTACCAGCAATTGCATACAACACAATTCCTTCTAACTAGTTACAAACAGTGGATTGTTCAGGTGGGGCTTCTACTACATAGATATGGCAGCTGTAAAGGAGATCTATGGGCAGCTTTAGCTCCTATTGATGACACCGCACTTTATCTCGCACACACACACTGAAAAATGGCACAGACAACCTATTAAAAAAAAAAAAGATGGTTTTCCTTTATTTGCCTTTTTTTGTGCATTTTGTATAAACCATATTTTATCTTCAGTACATTAAATTTACTTTGATAAAAACGTCGTTTCTAAAAATGTACAATTATATCTCTTAACAAAGTATAATAAACCTTAAAAAAAAAATTCCGATAACCAATACTTGACCGTGTACAGTTCAGAAGGAGCTGGATAAATATGTACAGAGTGACAATTCACATGCATGTTCAGTATCCTGTAACTGAAAGAACTCGCCTTAAAGTGGACTGGTCGATAAGAGACGGAGGTGGACATTTTGCCATCTACAGAATGCTAGCCCCCCCGCAGTGCACAGACGCACCTCAAGTAAAATGGCTCAAAACAGAAGTAGTGAATGAAGAGGGGGAGGGGCACATCTGTGTTTGTCTTCCTTTTAAGGTAGTATGCCATAGTCCCGCCCACATCATCACACATCTCCTATATAATGCATGTGCTTATTCCATGGAAAAAATTACATACATTAAAAAAGAATTAATGATTACAAACTGGAGTTTAGCGGTGAGAGATAAAAGAAATACCTATAAGCTAGTGAGAGCTTTCAATGACAATAGAAAAAAAAAAAAAGGGAAAAAAATAAAATATGTATGAAAATAAAAGTCCTATGTTGGAACAAGCGGGCTTCTCATTGAAATGCGGTCAACTATACAGGGTCAGTGAAGGCAAAGAAAATGAGTGTGTAAGCTGGATCAATTGTGAACATGCACCCCCTTTGCACAGGGAAGCCTAATAAGGCTGTGTAAATTTGGAACCCTTATCTGAAATCAGCTGTGGGACTATCAGGAGAGGTACTGCTATAGCTGAGTATCTGTGGCTTCATATTCCCCTTACGTCTGGCAGTTAATGAGCTGTGGGCTTGATCTGGGAGTTAATGTGCTTGTTCTAGGATTTAATGGGCTTTGGGCTTTCTCTGAAAGTTAATGAGCTGAAGGTTTGCTTTGGTAGGTATCGAGTTGATGGCACCTAATGGCTACTAATACAAAAACTGACCACCTAAACAGATACAATCTGTTGCAGGACTATCAGGTAAGGTGCTGTTATAGCTATCACAGGCTACACATAGTCCTTGCTGAGTTAGTGAGCTGTGGGTTTGCTCTGGGATTTGGTGAGCTGTGGGCTTGCTTTGGGAGTTGGTGAACTCCTAGAGCAAGCCCACAGCTCAATAACTCCTAAAGCTGCTCTAGGAGTTAGTGAGCTGTGGGCTTGCTCTGAGAGTTAATGAGCTGTAGGCTTGCTTTGGGGAGTTAATGAGCTGTTGGCTTGCACTAGGGGTTAATGAGGTATAGGGCTCGCTTTGGGAACTCGAGAGCTGTGGGCTTGCTCTGGGAGTTGGTCAGCTTAGGGCTTGCTTTGGGAGTTGGTGAACTCCCAGAGCAAGCCCACAGCTCACCAACTCCCAGAGCAAGCCCACAGCTCACCAACTCCCAGAGCAAGCCCACAGCTCACCAACTCCCAGAGCAAGCCCACAGCTCACCAACTCCCAGAGCAAGCCCACAGCTGACCAATGAGCTATAGGCTTGCTTTGGGGAGTTAATGAGCTGTTGGCTTGCACTAGGGGTTAATGAGCTGTTGGCTTGCACTAGGGGTTAATGAGCTGTTGGCTTGCACTAGGGGTTAATGAACTGTTGGCTTGCACTAGGGGTTAATGAACTGTTGGCTTGCACTAGGGGTTAATGAACTGTTGGCTTGCACTAGGGGTTAATGAGCTGTAGGGCTTGCTTTGGGAACTTGTGAGCGGTGGGCTCGCTCTGGGGACCCGTGAGCGGTGGGCTCGCTCTGGGGACCCGTGAGCGGTGGGCTCGCTCTGGGGACCCGTGAGCGGTGGGCTCGCTCTGGGGACCCGTGAGCGGTGGGCTCGCTCTGGGGACCCGTGAGCGGTGGGCTCGCTCTGGGGACCCGTGAGCGGTGGGCTCGCTCTGGGGACCCGTGAGCGGTGGGCTCGCTCTGGGGACCCGTGAGCGGTGGGCTCGCTCTGGGGACCCGTGAGCGGTGGGCTCCCTCTGGGGACCCGTGGGCGGTGGGCTTGCTTTGGAAGTCAATGATCTAAGGTATTCCTCTGGTAGTTTGTGAGCTGACCACTCCTGAACAGATAAAATTCCACTGCTCCCTCTTTGCCTTTTGGGGGATTCTGACAGCAAGATCTCTCTCTGAATTACCATTTCCACCCACAGAGAGGGTCTTGCTCTCTTCACCACTGGATTCTCCTTTTTTCCTACATTACAGGAAATGGAGCAAGAGGAATGAATCTCCTCTATGCTTGGCTTCATATGATCACATACTGGCCACAACAAAAGTACAAAACAAGAAACTGGAAACCAGGGCAAGAAAGATAAAAGGAAGCGGAGTATGAATCAACCCACCAGCTTCTTCCCATAACAGAGTTAATCGTTTTGGGTGGGATGACGCAACGAAGGAAGCGCATTTTTAATACATCTTAATTAAGCTGCAATAATGCCCTTCTTACTGTGAAACTTGCATACTATATATTATTTGTATACTGTAAGCAAAAAAAAAAGGAGATATGGGGAAAAATAAGGTGCAAATGTAATACTTTATATATAAAAAAAATAATAAAAACAATAAGCGCTAATTATAGATATTAACATTCAGATTTTTTTCTCCTTTTTTTATGAATTGCACTCATATCACTATGAAACTTCCAGACCCATTTTAAAAGCTAAAATGTCCAAAGTAACAAACAGGATCGCAGTTCCCCCAATCCTATGTTAATCTTTTAGGCAGCATGGAACATAAAAAAAAAAAAAAAAAAAAAAAAACACCTCAGCCAGTATAGTTTTAAAAACAATCCTCCAGATTTTTTTTTTTTTTTAGCGCACTGACTTGGAAGAAAAATAAAAATAAATGGCGTCAAACATCTGTTGCTTAAAAATATACATACGATATTTGTCCTAAGTCATTAAATACAATTCAAGCTTTGAATAATTCATTTTAAAAACAGACAAACATTGTTTGGCTTTAAGAGCACAATGAAGCCACAGCAAAAGATATATATAAAAAAGTAAACATTAAAAAGTAAAAACGAAACAAAAGAAAAAAAAAAAAAGAAAAAGAAGAATACAGTCTCCTTTAAAGTCATTCGGCAATACGCCACTTACGGCGTCTAAAATCTGTATTAAGGCTTAGTGTCTCTCTTACAGGATCCGCAGACTTCTGTTCTGAGAACACTCAGTGAGTGGAACAGGGAGGGGGAGGGGAAAGGAGATTCGATCTCTTTTTCAAATTTTGGAAAGCAACAATTCTTAAAGGTTCTGCGTCGCTGTATTGTTCCTTGTTCCTATATCATGTATGTAGGGCTAAAGAGAGCCAAAAGAAGAACTAATAAATATTTTCTAGTAAATAGGAGCCCAACGTGATATCTACAAACCCGTTTGGACTTTGCTACTTTGGAAATATTTACTTACCAATTTAATGCAAAGTTATTAAAGCATAAGTGCACATTAGAAAAGAATTCATTCTTTTTGCCCCCATTCCCTCCCCTCCACTGATACATGCTTACCTAGATGTTTGGTTACATTGCGTGCTGTAAGTCCTCACTAACCTGGCTGCGTCTGTGCATTACAGCCCCATAGACTTTTTAGGGTGCTATCTCGAGGCCAGAGACACTACTGGTTGAACTGGATGGATTTGTGTTTTTTTTCAACTTATGTAAATGTCCATGGGACTTTAATGAGCAGGCGCAGTCAGGACAGTGGTGGATGTAAAACAAATAACAGAACCGCGGCCACTGAATTGAGGTATATATGCATCTGTGGAGGGGGGAGTTAGGTCAGGGGAAAGGGCAAGAAGGATCATTGTACCTTGTTTTAAAGTGCAATTATCTTTTAGTTTACTTTATAAGCCATCTTTTTCCATCAAACAGTTGCCCTGACTCAAGCCAGGACAGTCAGACCCACTGTGTCCAATTCAGGATATTCTACCTTCCCTTTTCTCCACTGCCAATGAAGGCCAAGGTTGTGTTAAAAAAAAAAGCCCCCCCACCACACAATTCTCCACCAGTGCTTAGTTGGAGAACCCTGTGTCAGCTCCCTTTTCAGAGCTAATGAAGGAATAATATCTGCCTTTCCCCCTACCAGAGCACTGCATCCTGGTAGGAAGGGGAGTTCCCATGCTCTCCCATACTCAGCAGTACCAGAGTTTCCCAACTGCTTTGATGGAACGGTGGAAGAACCTGGTAAAGCTTAGTATCAGCAGGGTGGGTCTTGTTTCAAAAGGACCCATCAGTTATGCTCTGAATAGGCAAAGTAACAGCGTCTTTAAAGATAGCCTATCAAAATACAAATATGGGAGCTGCAATCGAAGGATGACTGCACTGGATCTTGCTGCCATAATTATTATTTTTTTTTTAAATTACAATTCCCCTTTAAGCAGCGGCTTTGCTAGGGAACCAGCAGGGAGGTTAAAGCAAAGACCAATGTAATACATAGACGACATCCTCAAACCTACAGTTTAGGTCTGACTCTCAGTCAAAAATTAGGGCAACTGATTCCATGGAGGGAGATCTAAAGAATTATTTCTAGAAGAAGTTGGTATTTTGGAAATTTCATAACTTGGCTTTTGTTCTTTAAATCTTTAAATCCATCAAGGTGTTAGACCACCCTTTGAATACCAATTGGCTGGAGGCCCCATGCAAAAAAAATGGCTGAGATGAGCAGCCTAAAGTATCCATAGTGTTTTCATTGCATAGAACCCATAGCAGGAACCAACATACTGAATGTAGATCAAAAAGAACTCAGAACCGTCGGATCTGGGTCAACGGTGTCGCACCGAGGAAGCAGTAAGGAAATTTGAATGGCTTAAACCAGCTCTGCTTTCTCCACCGTGTTTTGTCTTTGGTTTCCACAGGAGTTCTGAGCTGAAAATTATCAGTACAGTGACTGAAAAGCAAGTGCTAAAGTCAATTTAGTGTTTATAATGTCTCCCATCTGTCTGCAGGCTTTCAATACCCCGTCTGCAGGCTCTCAATACCCCGTCTGCAGGCTCTCAATACTTTGTGGCTCTTCAAAGACCTGGTACAGAAGGGTCTGGAATAATAAGAATGACCCCAATAAAATATAAAATAACCGAAAAGAGCATTTTAATCTAAAGATCAGTTCATCCGTACGTAGTCCTTGTAAAACTGTATCAAAAACAAAATTCCGAACTTCCAAGAGAGCAAAATAACATTCTTGAAATGTCAAGGACGTGTTAAAAAAAAAAAAAAAAGACAGACCACCAGCGATGGTGGTACCTTAGTGTTTACAGTTTAGTGTTTTTTAGAAGTTCGAGAGTAGCTAAAGCCCTTTGTTGTAATTTGAAATAATACTGCGATGGCCAGGCGCTAGCCCCGACAGCGACCTAACAGCCTCTTGTTCTGCTTCCTTTTAACTGTTTGGGGCTATGTCCTTCGCAGTTCTTCTTGGTGGAACAATTTCCGAAGGAGATAAAATGAGCTTCGGAGGATCCCCAGTTTGTAACACAGATCCAATGAAAAAAAAGTAACAAAATGAAACGTTAAAGTGCAAAAATCCTCAAAGTTGAAGCATTATTGGTTAGGATCCAGGAGGCCAGGCAGAGCGTTTAGTATTTCGGTAAAAGTTAGGAATTGTCCATGGTTTGTGTTGCAAAGTTATTAAAATCCCAGCAACATTTCATGAAATAAAAAAAAAGATATTGTACATTCTTCCCTAGTGCAATCCGCAAGAGTATCCCAGTGATTAATTCCCAGCGATCTCCAGCAGCTGGAGCTGCATGGCGGGTAAATAAACACCCATTTTTACCTTGACATTTATAGTAGCTGCCCTAGAAAAGTTTAAAATGTGGGTGGAGAACAGTCTCAGTTCTTCCTTGGTTTCTCCACCGCTGAATAGGCTTCAACACCAGAGCTTTACTGGGGCCCGGTTCAAAGCGCTCCTTTTAAAACATATCCTTGAAGCTGAATTTGGCAACACAGAAAAGAGGAGTACCTGAAGAATCGTCACTTCAGTCTGGGATAAATAAAGCACCGTTTTGATGCCAGGACTCCCCTTGTTATGCAGGGCGTCCATTGGCACCATCTTCAAATAATAGTGTCGGGGAGGGTTAGTCTGCAGAGTCCAAACCATCTGATGGTGGGGCGTATTTAAGATGGAAAGTACCTGAAGAATGACAAAAAAAAAGGCAAGGGCTTAATATGTTTAATTAAATATTTCTTCATCTTACCCTGCTGTCTGTACAGATTTCTACAATTGTTCCTGAGAAATTTCCTTTCTAAAAAAGCACAGACAGTCTCATTTGTAACCCGTATTATCTCCCTGCGTAGGATTATTTGACTTGTGTCTTTACATGGACCTCTCAGTAACTATAAGTCCCTATGAATAAATTCCTGACATGTCAAAAACTGTCAATAACTGTCAATCAAACGGGAACCCAGATAGGCAAGTGCGGTTGGCGAAAGCAGCAAGCCCTGCTTCCCATGGACTCCTGGGATACATGACGCATAATATCCCAGAAGTGCGTGGGAATCGGCTAATGACGTCATCACCTAGGTGGGGCTGGGATCCAATGTGCTGCCCAGATCTATATATATCTCCATTTAGGAATGTACACCAGAGGGGCATTGAAAAGAGAGAAACTTGTAAAAAAGGATGGCCCTCCGCTTTAAAGAGGCATCCTTGAGCGCCAGTCTGACTTTGCTCAGGCTGAGATGATGTTATTATCTGCTGCAGGCATTCCCCTCTCTTTAGTGATGAGACTGCAACATTGTAATTTTGTAGCCAGTCACAAGGGCAGAAAGGTATAACGGTGGGTTGTATGTGCTATAAGTAGTAGAGAGGGTATGACAGTGGGCAACATGTGCTGAGAGGAGTGCAAAGGGTATGACAGTTGGCAACATATACTTAGAGGAGTGCAGAGGGTATACCTGTGGGCAGTATGCGCTGAAGAGGAGTACAGAGGACAGTATGTGCATAAGAGGTGTGCACAGGTATGTCAATGGGGAGTATGTACCAGAGAGGAGTGTAGAGGACAGTGGGCAATATATGCAGAAGGAGACTGCAAAGGTTATAACAGTGAGAACTATGTGCAGGAGTTAAGTGCAGATGGTAAGTCAGTGAGCAGTATGTGCTGGAGAGGAGTGAAGATGGTATGACAATGGGCGGTATGTGCAAGAGATAAGTGCAGAGGGTAAGACCATAGGTAGTCTGTGCTGGAGAGGAGTGCAGGGGTCTGGTAGTCGGTTGTACGTACTAGAGAAGAGCATGAAAGTGGATACTCTGTATAGAGTAGTGCAGAAGGAATGCTAGTGAGTAGTATGTGCTAAAAGGAATAACAGTGGGCACTATGAGTGGAGAGGCGTGCAGAGGGTATGTTATTGGGTAGTATGTGCTGAAAGGAATGCGGAAGTCATAACAGAGTATGAAACCGTAGGTAACAGGTGCTGGAAAGGAATACAGAGGGTATGACGGTGGGTAGTATTTACTCGAAAGGGGTGCAGTGGGTCTTGGTGGCAAAGTCAGAGGAAGTAGGGGTGGCAGGGTGGTAAGTGCGCTGGGGTAGTGGGTTTTCAGAAACCATAATAGGTGGCAAGAATTGGGGAGGTTGGTTGGGTGGTAAGTATTGAGAGCGAGAAGAGTGTATTATGGGCAGTGTCAGGTGCGGTGGCGGAGGCTGACGTGGTGTTTGGTGGCGACAATGGCCTGTCCAGAGAGAGAGCCTTTTACAGTCACTCTGTGTGTCAGTTTCTCTAATGGTATCTCCTCCCCTCCCCGTGTCCAGCCTTTCTCTCTAGAACTAGAAGGCTATGGTCACAGAGCACTCTGCCTGACAAAGCAGGAAAAAAAACAAGTTTGGGAGCTGTAAGCAGTGTGCAGGTGAGAAAGAACCATGCGGAAAAACCAGAGCTATATTACGGTATATCTCTTTCCCCCACAGACTCGCTCTCTTTTTCCAAGGTAATGACACCCAATCCACTTCCTGTGAGCTTAGGGTATCATGGACCTACCCCCTGTCATTTCGCTGGCCTGGGCTCAAAGTATTCCTGGACAGAGCGGTGTTCATGTCATTAAATGAGCAGAAAAAGACAAACATTGGCCAAGGGGAATTTAGATGAGGCCAATCACTCGAAGACGGGCCAACCCCATCTGCGCGCCACTAATGTGGGAGCGCACATGGCGGTGGGTTTTTCTCTTGCCTCCGGCTCGGGGTGTGGGTGGCGCACCATGAGCGTTCCATGTTTTTTTTGTCTCTTTCACCGGTGGACACTGCAAACTTGCATTTACACCAAGGATCTTGACAAATTACTATGGGCTTAAATGCGATTACTTGTGCATATTACCTATGGATTCACTCAGACATGGACGCCTGGTCCGCCCGTCTGCCCCCTTCTTTGTGAGGTTTATCTGGGTTCCACTGCCTCAGCCCCCCCCTCCCCCGGGTAGACATTCCCCAGGGCTGCTAGATTCTCCCTTCCTTCCCTCCCCCTCCAATTGAGCTGACATACTCTATATTCTGCATCTACTCCTGAGGAAGTGGAGATCAATCCACGAAACGCGTAGAGTTATAGGATGCTTTGAAATGTTTGGATCGTTTTATCATCTGCTATTATACATTCCCTATCGTTTGGTTTTAACATGTAATGATATTAACACTATATGAATACTTACATAGTTCCATGTCAATTATGATGATCATCTAGTATGGTTCAGCTCAATGTAATGTTTTTTACCTGTACTCCATAATGTCTGTAAAATTTTTATTTTTTACTTGTTATCATGTAATAAATTTACTATTGTGTATACAATTGATTCTTCGAGTGATTGGCCTCATCTAAAGTCCCCTTGACCAATGTTTTTCTTTTTCTGCTCACATAATTGGGATGAAGCCTTATCACTTATGGTGCCACAGACAAAATCTCCTCTTTTTCTTCATGTCAAAAACTTATTTTCTTTTAGTTTTGGATACAATGGGGAGGGATTAAAATGCTAGATAGTTTTTATTGCTGTCTGTGTCCCCGTTAAGGAGATTCACGCTCTCCGTTTGTCCTGTTTACCATTATCATTGAAAGTAAGAGAAAATCCCAAATTTTGGGTTATCCCCAGAAAAATAATAGAGGGGAAATCTTCCAATGAGGGTACCAGTTCTGGTGGCCTGGGGATCCCCAAATAATTTCCTTAATATGCAGGGATTTCCTCTAAGCTCACTTCCTGTTTGGCTATGGGACAGGAAATAAAGGCAAATCTCCACAATGGGACACAGATGGCAAAAAAAAAAAAAAAAAAAAAAATCTGACAAGGGTTATAAGCCTCCCTTGCTCTATCCAAAATAAAAAAAAACAACTTTTGCCTATAGTTCTACTTTAGGGTTTGAACAGGGCGGAGAAAAAGTCTTGCCAGGTTTTTACTGCTATCCCTGAGGTTTCATTTGCGAGATCTACCCTCGTTTTCTGTCCTGCTAACAACAGTTTCAACAGACAGGAAATGAAAGAAGATCTGCAACAGGGACACAGCCAAACAAAATCTGATGGAGATTCCGGCCTCCCCCTATTCTACTAAAGAAAAGCATTTTTATTCTGAGATACAAAAACATAATTGATTCTTTTCACACAATCAATAAAATCATTACATTTTCTTGGATACAAACTGTATAGGTACTTGATTAATAGAACTCACTGTAAAACCCTTTCCTTGGAGTCCACTGAGGGATACAGGAAGTCTTCCATCTTTTGGTTATACTGCTTTCTAAAGAGGGCACTGGACAATGGCAAACAAAAAACTGTAGGCCAGCCCAGGATAACGCCTACTACTACCAGCATGCCTCAGTTTTGTAGCAAAGTAGTAGTGGGAACATAATCATAAACACAGAGGGGTGTAACCTGTGTCCCCTTAATAGACTCCAAGAAAAAAAAAACTTTATATGGAACACAAAAATCTTAATTTCTTTTTCTTCCGTTGAGGGACACAGAAAGTCTAACTTTCTGGAAGGCCAAAAGATGTTCAACTGAGCAAACAATTACTAACAGTCCAAACAAAAAACAACAGAAAGAGCTAAGGGCCATCTGGTAGAACTTGGTAAACAGAAAACCAGGTGGAAGCTTTGTAACTGAGAAACAGTTGCCCGATATTAAAAAGTCTGAAGAACACATAGACCTCAGAGTGCACCTTGTCAGGAAAGGATGGAACCAGATCCTTGAGGCCATAAGCCTGTAGGATTGTCTACCTGAGCCACCTAGAGATGGTGAAATGAAAAACTGGAGCACCCTTATGGGGTCTATTCAGGATGACAAAAAAAAAAAAAAAAAACATCAGTCTTTCCGAAAGGAGCAGTGGCTTAGGAATAGACTCTCACTGCCCGAATCACATCCAGACAATGGAGGGAAATTTCCTTTTGGTGAACTGTGTAGACAGAGGGATGAAAGAAAAATGTCCTTATTGAAGTAAAAGACAAAAATAAATTAGGCAAGAAGGAAGTCCTGGACATCAGCACCACCTTGTCCCAATGCAAAACCAAAAATACTGTTTCTTGCAGGTTAAGGCCACCAGTTCCGACACTCACCTCGCAGAGGTGATGGCTACAAGAAACACCAACTTGTGGGTGAGAGTAGAGAAAGGGTTCAAACAGGGGTTTCTACAGAGCAAAGCGAACCAGATTCAGGTTCCACTGAGTCAAAGTGGAACTGACGAGGGTCCAGGGAGTAAACTACATTAGAGACCCCCTGTACAAAGGTTTTAATCCAGAATGTGAAGGACCAACAGTCTGTCTCTAAAGCAGAATAGAAAGGGCAGAAACTGACCCTTAAATGTGCAGAGAGCCAAATGCTGGTCTAGACCCAGATGCAGGAAGAAAAGAATTTGTTTCATGGAGAAACTCTTAGGGGTGAAAGCCTCTAGACCCTCAGCAAGTAAACTATGCTTTCCATGCCCGCTGGTAGACCTCAAGGGAAGTAGACTTTCTAGCACTTCAGGAATCACAGACTCAGAGATGCCCCTGCCCGTCACTCAGAACCTGAGGTTCAACAGGTATAAAAGCCAAGGACAGAAGATCTGATATTGCCCACAGAGCCTCTGCAAGGAGTCCTATCAGGTCATCATACCACATTTGACTGGGCCAGTCTGGGGCAATACGGATCACAGAAATGCCCTAATTCCTGACTCTGAAAGGCAGACAAGGAAACAGTTTCAGGGATAGAAAGGCCCAGATCAGGATGTACTGATTCCACAGACCCATCAGAGCATCCACTGCTACTAATAGAGTACACTCATACCTGGAAACAAACTAGTCCAGTTTGCCAAAGAACCTCAATGTCCATTATTCAGCACAGCCCACCAGTGACACAAGTCCTGGAAAAACCTCAGGGTTAAAGTAAAACTCATCCAGGTCCAGGATGGAATCTGAAATTCTGTCCAAAATAGGATCAGATTGACTTCTCTTGCTGTAGCAAAACTTCTGGTCCCTCCCTGATGAATGATGTATGTCACCACTGTGATCTTGTCCAATTGAATCTGGACTGAATGACTCTTCAGTAGGATGGTCCAAAAACTGCAAAGAGCAAAACTGCCCGAAGTTCGGAAGATCAAGTCTCCTGCACCAACATGATGCCTAGGACTCCTCACCAACCTAATAGGCTGGCATCCAATGTGAGAATCCTCCAAAAGATGGGAGAGAAGACTTTCCAGACTCCAGAGCTGGATTCTCGAGCCACCAAACCAGGGACAACCTGGTCTACAAAGATTAACAAACCTTTGGCAAGTGGGGGTGCGCTTTCATGAAACTTGTGGGCAGACTGGGATACAAGCTGGGGGGGTCCTTAATAAGGAGGCTGAGGGAATGGAGCAACAAAAAGGTACATTTCTTATTAGTCAGAAAGGGAGAAGACTTTGCAGTCTTTTCTGTAGGCTCCTTCCGCTGAGGAAGATGTTTGATCTTGCCACCAGTAGCATTCTTGAGAACATTATCAAGATTTGTTTCAAAGAAATGTGCCTTAAAGGCAATGCAGATCAGACATACAAGGGTTCCAGAGTATGCCTATAGCCAAAGTGCCCAAAGCATATGTACGGAAATGAAAGACAATGGAAATGAGACGAAAGGCCAGAGGTTTGTCAAAGCTGAAGTTCTACAGCCATCTGCTCAACATGTTCAATAAGCAAGCAATCAACCGCAGCAGTGGTCAGACCTCTCTTAAGGGATTTTGGTCAATTACATACCGTTTGAGAAGTAAAGTCACAGCCAGGATTGGGTGAAGGGCAGGACCTGCCAAAGACAACAGAGCCCTGGAAAGAGCTTCCAACCTTTTTTTGACTGGGTCCTTAAAAAAAGGAGTGTCTCTACCAGAATAGTAAGCACCTTGTTAAGGCAGGACACAGCCAGATCCACAATTGGAATAGACTGCTTCTCTGCAAAATCCTTTCCAAATGAATGCTAAGTTAACAAGCACTTGGAGGTAGCAATAACTTATCAGGATGTTTCCAATTACAAGAGAAATAGTTGAAAAAGTGGGTGGAAAGGCAAAGTCTTTGTGGCCTTAGACATTCCAAATGACCCAAGGCTGGAAATCGCACTGGTATCAGCAACAGACTGATCCTCTAGGCCAAAGTGTTACGCACTGCATCAATAAGAACCAAAACGTTCTCGATTATCTCAAGAGTAACAGCAGTTGGCTGGGACTCCTTACATGTAAAGCTGATCAGTTAAGGACTCGAGCAGCTTAAAATCAGAGTCCTTGCGGCTGATGGCTCAGAAGCCATTATGGCTGTAGGCAAACCAGATACAGAATCTTCTGGAGAGGGTGTGGAAGAGTGCTTGTAACCTCTGAAATCAAAAGTCAGAAAAAAATGGGTTATATAGGCCACAAAGTCTTGTATGACTATAGTAAAAACCAACACCAAAAAGGACAGAGTATGCAGCCACACAAAACAGAGCTAAAGAGGACCCAGAAAACCTTGGCGATAAGGCAACATATAGGTTTATGGTAAGAGTTGAGACCTTAAAAGTGGTTATAAACCCTTACAGACCACTTTTACCTACAGGTAAGCCTAGATTAAGGCTTACCTGTAGGTGCTTGAAATATCTCCTAAACCTACACAGTTCTGCGCATGCGCCGATGTATTTGGCGCATGCGCACTCTTGAAAGGGCGCGCTGTGCCGTTTCAAGCTGGAGTCATGCCGTGACTGGCGGCTCTCACGCGCATGCGCGGGAGTGACGTCACGTGACTCCGGCCATTTACAGAGCCAGAGTTCGCGGCCCCAGAAGGAAGAGGGGTGAAGAATGGACGCTCGCTGCCAGTGAGAAAAATCGGGGACATAGCAGGCTCCTGTGCCAGGTAAGTGATACATAATGGGCTACTATGCGATGCATAGTAGCCCATTATGCTTTACCTTTGCAGGGAAACAAAGAGGAAGTAAAACCCATCAGGGTTTACTTTGTCTTTAAGTACTCACAAAAACTGGACAGCTGGTAGCAGGTAAATGTCAGATGGCCAGAGGTGACCAAAGTCACTACATTCAGTAGGAACAGGTAGTGTAGAGGTACTGTAGGCTTCTGGTGCTCGGCTGTGCCTCATGTAGAAGCCAGCAGTTGAAGGTCACTTCTAGGCTATCTCTGAAAAGTCTAGTTCCGGGGGTCCGGATATGATACTCCAAAAGCCAGGATAAGGATGACAGCTGCAAATAAAGAGACAAAGCTTCAGTACGGATGTAGCAAAGAGTCTGAACTGAAGGAAAAAATTGAAGAAGCAAAAAAGGTCTTTAACACAGCTAAGCTGAAGCTCGTACATGAGCACAAATTTATGTCATGGTAGTGTAGGGGTTATCCTGGCCAGGCCTAGTTTTTTGTTTGCCAGTGGCAGTTTGACCCGAAGGTTTAAGACTTCCTGTGTCCCCTAAAGAACAAGAATGAAAAACAAAAAACTCTACAGAATCCCTTTAAATGCATCCGTGCCCCAAAACAAATTACCTTGCTGATTAAAATCCATCGATGGCTGCTTACAATCCTGAGCTCGATGCCCGCTGACCCCGCAGTTATAACACGAGACATTGCCGCTCTTCTTGTGCAGCGTGCCATTAATGGCTCCCATTATTCCCTGAGGCTGGTATACCCCCGCTGTGCCAGTGATAAAGTTCTGCATAGGGGGCATGGAGAAGCTTGGCTGCCCCGTCAGCATGGAGTCGGGGTTCAGGCTGTTGCTGTAAGGGTGATGCATGACGGGGAAGGAGGAGCTATTGTTGTATTGCTGGGTGTTGATGTACCCATTATTGCACATGGGGTTGAAGGGCATGAGAGAAAACGGAAACATGGAGGGTGCTGAGAAGTGCTGAAAATAGTTTCCATAGTTGACGGCTACGCCACTGCTCCCGCAGCTGCCACTGCACCCGCAGGAACTGCACACGGTGCACCCCGTCTGGGACTTTTGCTGTTGGTGGTGTAGGTGGTGGTGGCCTGACGTTTGGCTGGCAACTTGCAAGTTCATGCTCGGGGAGTTTCCTCCGCCGCTGTAGTAGCTGTTGTCAGATACAGATGTCGGGCTCGAGCTGGGCACCGAGCAGCTGGGCAGGTGGGCTATGCTGCTGTATGATGTAGATGTGAGGCTGCTTGAAGAGGCATTGCTGTTTGCGCAGAAGTTGCCTGACATCTGAGCTACCGGTGCGCCACCCATGGTGGAGAAGGCAACTTTGGTATTGGCTGTATAGAGAACATTTCTGGGGCTTATTATTGCGGGGGAAACACTGGAACATGACATCTGCCCAACCATGGAAGAATCAGCGGACGACACCAAAAGCTTTACCGGGGTACGGGCAACGTGGAAGACTGGTGCGGACGATGGAGTAGCTGGCATGCTGCTGTCCACCATCACTGAAGTCGGCTTCATCGTCCTCTCCCCAGGCATAGAACTGCCGACTTTGGTGCGGACACCGAAGGCCATAGTCTGAGCCATGGAGCTGCTGTCAGGCATTATGGAGAGGACGTGTCCAGATTGCAAAGGGTTAGATGGAGCCTTGACGTCAAGAAGCATGCCACCAAAGCTCTTCTCGATTTTGATGCTGCTTCTGGGTGCAGCTGATTTGCTCCTTTCCTCTGAAGACAGGAGAGAGTGCGGAGACTGGAGGAGTTTGATCTCAGTGCCCCCGCGGTCTGACTTGTGCAATGTGTTGATAAGGTGGAGGGGAGTCATATGAGTTGGGGTCCCGGTAATGATCTGAATTGGCAGAGGGTGATGACTCGCAGAGCTGGATCCAGCATCGTTCTGAACAGGGAGAACCTGAGCTGTCGGGCGCATCGAGGTTGACGTAAAGTGATTCACCAACAAGACAGACTTTTCCTTCTCTGTGCAGTCCGAGTGTCTTCCGAGACCTAAATAGAAAGAATGATTAGAACTCATACCATAGGCTGCTTTATAGATAACAGGAAGATATTAGGCTACTTACGCCTGTCCATTTCTTCTGCACTGTCCGAGCTCTCCTCTCGTGTCTGAAGTCCCATTGGGCTGGAAGGGGAACTGGAGTACTCGGATGACGAGCTGCCTTCTTGAGGCATTTGAGAAGTTGTTGGCTCCACGTCTACAGACAGTTCTACCAAGAAAGTAAAAAATGATGTCATTTTTAAACCCTTCCATGACCAGTGAGGTATTGGATAGAAAGATCTGGATGCCGCACACTGGATAAAGTAGAAAACTTGTCTTTATTGTAGAGATAGGACCATCAAAAGTACAAGACAATCATGCAGGATGTACAGGATCAGCTGACGCGTTTCACACTCTAAACTGAGTGCTTACTCATAGCTGGGTATAGCTGAGCTATACCCATAGCTGAGCTATGAGTAAGCACTCAGTTTCGAGTGTGAAACGCGTCAGCTAATCCTGTACATCCTGCATGATTGTCTTGTACTTTTGATGGTCCTATCTCTACAATAAAGACAAGTTTTCTACTTTATCCAGTGTGCGGCATCCAGATCTTTCTATCTAATACCTTGCTCTACTCAGCATTTAGCCAGCACCTGGGACTCTTCAACTCTGAAGGCTTCACATTAACCTTACACCTGGGTCTGGATCCACCTGAGCGGTGAAACACTCTCCCTTCCATGACCAGTGGTCATTGATGCCTAGGCAAAATTAGGAGTGCCAGAATGCATCACTTAAAGTGTTATTAAACCTATAAAACATTCTTTATACTGTTGTTAGCCTTGCTTGCTACATATTTATTTTCTTCCCTGGTCGCTCCATGGTGCAGATGATCTGCTTGCAAATAATGCCCACTGCACTTCCTCCTATGGGTTTGCTATGGTGCTTTTAATGGTCTCCCTACCTGCACACTTCCGACCGGTACTACAGCTGCATGAAAATCTGTGCAGTGCCTTCACCAGCCTTTCTCAACCTTTTCAACAAGGAGGAACCTTTGAAATAACATTCCAGTCTCTGGGAACCCCTGCCTAAAAATTATTATATCGACAACTCACGTTACATTAGTGTGATGGTTTAATAGGACAAATGCACCGTACACTTGTGGTCACTGGGAAGAATTACCCCCTTACAGATAGATAAAAAGATCAATGGTGTCAGTGGGAACTGAGAGGCAAAAATTGCTCATTGCTCAAGGAACCCCCTAGCGACCTTTGAAGGAACCCCAGAGTTCCATGGAACCCTGGTTGAGGAACCCTGGCCTATACTCTGCTTCAGGAAGGACCTGTGAAGGCAGTCCCTGTATGTGGCCTGGACAGTACAGTGCCTTGAAAAAGTATTCACACCCCTTGACATTTTCCACATTTTGTCATGTTACAACCAAAATCGTAAATGTTTTTTATTGTGATTTTTATGTGATAGACCAACACAAAGTGGCACATAATTGTGCAGTGGAAGGAAAATGATTTTCACATTTTTTTACAAATAAATATCTGAAAAGTGTAGCGTGCATTTGTATTCAGCCCTCTTTACTCTGATACTCCTAACTAAAATCTAGTGCAGCCAATTGCCTTCATAAGTCAACTAATTAGTAAATATAGTCCACCTTTGTGTAATTTAATCTCAGTATAAATACAGCTGTTCTGTGAAGCCCTCAGAGGTTTGTTAGAGAACCTTAGTGAACAAACACCATTGTGAAAGCCAAAAGAACACACCAGACAGGTCAGGGATAAAGTTGTGGAGAGGTTTAAAGTAGGTTATAAAAAAGAAATATCCCAAGCTTTGAACATCTCACAGTGCACTGTTCAATCCATCATCCGAAAATGGAAAGAGCATGGCACAACTGCAAAACTACCAAGACATGGCCGTCCACCTAAACTGACAGACCGGGCAAGGAGAACATTCATCAGAGAAGCAGCCAAGGAGGCCCATGGTAACTCTGGAGGAGCTGCAGAGATCCACATCTCGGGTGGGAGAATCTGTCCACAGGACAACTATTAGTCGTGTTCTCCACAAATCTGGTCTTTATGGAGCAGTGGCAAGAAGAAAGCCATTGTTGAAAGAAAGTCATAAGAAGTCCTGTTTGCAGTTTGCGAGAAGCCATGTGGGGGACACAACAAACATGTGGAAGAAGATGCTCTGGTCAAGAGGAGACCAAAATTTAACTTTTTGGCCTAAAAGCAAAACGCTATGTTTGGCGGAAAACTAATGGGGCGTACACACGGGCGGACAATCCTACCGGACTGGTCCGACGGACTTTTGACAGACTTCCGACTGACTTTTTTTTACGAACGGACTTCCCTACACACGACCGGACTACGGACAGACTTGCCTACACACGACTGGACTTTCTGGCGGACTATGTCCGCTTTCTTCCCGACGGAGTTACGACGGACTTTCAGAATGAACAGACTTGCCCACAAATGAACAAGTCCGTTCATTTTGAACGTGACTCGGGTACGACGGGACTAGAAAAAAGGAGTCAATCTCGCCGCTTTTATCGGAGAGATTGACACCTTGCGAGCCCCGTCGCGGGGCATACCAGGCCCTTAGGTCTGGTATGGATTTTAAGGGGAACTCCCTACGCCGAAAAAAGGAAAAATGCCAAAATCCATACCAGACCCTTATACGAGCACGCAGCCCGGCCGGTCAGGAAAGGGGGTAGGGACGAGCGAGCGCCACCCCCCCCGAACTGTACCAGGCTGCATGCCCTCAACATGGGGGGGGTGGGTGCTTTAGGGGAGGGGGGCGCCCTGCGGCACCCCCACCCCAAAGTACCTTGTGCCCATGTTGATGAGGACAAGGGCCTCTTCCCGACAACCCTGGCCATTGGTTGTCAGGGTCTGTGGGCGGGGGGGTTTATCGGAATCCGGGAGCCCTCTTTAATAAGGGGCTCCCAGATCCCGGCCCCCCCACCCTATGTGAATGAGTATGGGGTACATCGTACCCCTACCCATTCACAGAGGGAAAAAGCGTCAATAAAAAAAACACACTACACAGGTTTTTAAAGTAATTTATTAGACAGCTCCGGGGGTCTTCTTCCGACTTCGCCGCTCTCTCCGGCCTCTTCTCCTGGTGTCCGGTTCTTCTCCCGGTGTTCGTCCGGCCCGGACTTCTGAGTCGTCTTCCCTCTTCCCTTCTTCCGATGTTGACACAACACTCTCTCCCGCTGTAATACTGTGTGAGCGCTCCGCAATGACTTATATGTTGGGACTGTGGCATCATAAGGGGGCGTGGTCAACATCACCCGATGACCACGCCCCCTTATGACGTCACAGACTCAACATGCCCCATGACTGACGTCATAAGGGGGCGGGGTCACCACCTATATAAGTCATTGCGGAGCGCTCACACAGCATTACAGTGGGAGAGAGCGTTGTGTCAACATTGGAAGAAGAGAAGAGGGAAGAAGACGACGCAGAAGTCCGGGCCACCGCTAGCAAAAAAGCGGCAGAAGATAGCAGAGGAGCCGGCAGAAGAACCGGACACCGGGAGAAGAGGCCGGAGAGCGGGAAAAGAACTTGACACCGGGAGAAGAGGCCGGAGACAGCGGCAAAGTCGGAAGAAGACCCCCGGAGCTGTCTAATAAATTACTTTAAAAACCTGTATAGTGTGTTTTTTTTATTGACACTTTTTCCTTAGGTGAATGTGTAGGGGTACGATGCACCCCATACTCATTCACATAGGGTGGGTGGCCGGGATCTGGGGGCCCCCTTAAATAAAGGGGGCTCCCGGATTCCGATAAGCCCCCCGCCCGCAGACCCCGACAACCAACGGCCAGGGTTGTCGGGAAGAGGCCCTTGTCCTCATCAACATGGGGACAAGGTGCTTTGGGGTGCGGGGGGGCCGCAGGGCGCCCCCCTCCCCCAAAGCACCCACCCCCCCATGTTGAGGGCATGCGGCCTGGTACAGTTCAGGAGGGGGGGGGGCTCGCTCGTCCCCACCCCCTTTCCTGACCGGCCAGACGGCGTGCTCGGATAGGGGTCAGGTATGGATTTTGGGGGGACCCCACTCCGTTGTTTCGGCGTAGGGGGTTCCCCTTGAAATCCATACCAGACCTAAGGGACATCGTCACCTCGCCGCAATAGGAAAATTAGTTTTTCCTATTGCAGCGAGCGCGAGATGTAGTACCCTGCCCTTGCGTCATATCTGGTCCATCGGACCAGCATACAGACGAATGGGCTTTCCGTTAGGAACTGAGACCGGTGGAGTTACAACGTAAAGATTTGAAGCAGGTTTCAAATCTAAAGTCCGTCGGATTTCCGACCGAAACGGTCTGTCGAAGGTCCGATGCAGCCCACACACGGTCTGATTGTCCGCAGGATTCGGTCCTTCGGACCAGTCCGGTCGGAAAGTCTGCCCGTGTGTACACGGCATAACACTGCACATTACCCTAAAATCACCATCCCAACCATGAAACATGGTGGTGGCAGCATCATGTTGTAGGGATGCTTTTCTTCAGCAAGGACAGGGAAGCTAGTCAGAGTTGATGGAAAGATGGATGGAGCCAAATACAGGACAATCTTAGAAGAAAATCTGTTAGAGTCTGCAAAAGACTTGAGACTGGGGAGGAGGTTCACCTTCCAACAGGACAACGACTCTAAACATACAGCCAGAGCTACAATGAAGTGGTTTAGATCAAAGCATATTAATGTGTTAGAATGGCCCAGTCAAAGTCCAGACCTAAATCCAATTGAAAATCTGTGGCAAGACTTGAAAATTGCTGTTCACAGACGCTCTCCATCCAATCTGACAGAGCTTGAGCTATTTTGCAAAGAAGAAAGGGCAAAAATGTCCCTCTCTAGATGTGCAAAGTTGGTAGAGACATCCCCAAAAAACCTTGTAGCTGTAATTGCAGCGAATGGTGGTTCTACAAAGTATTGACTCAGGGGGGGCTGAATACAAATACACACCACAGTTTTCAGATATTTATATTTTTGTAAAAAATTTTGAAAACCATTTATCATTTTCCTCCAAATTCACAATTATGTGCCACTTTGTGTTGGTCGATCACATAAAATCCCAATAAAATACATTTGTTGTAACATGACAAAATGTGGAAATTTTCAAAAGGGTATGAATACTTTTTCAAGGCACTGTACACATTGCAAAGCTTTAGGAAAGTTGGAGTACCAGCCATGCACAAGCACAGGAGTGCTCCTTTTCCACAGAGGTGACATACACAGCTCTAAAGCAAAAAAGGAAGTTAAATAATTAAGGGTTTTTATCTTAAAAAAGATGCTCCTTTGCTGCATTTTCCAGGAGTGTTTTAACTGTGCTTTAACTTGGCAATAGCTCTATGACTAATTTGCACATCTGAATTAATTTTTATTTTTTTTACATTTTAATGACATATAAAGGTTTTTTTGTTACAGTAAAAAACCATCTTTAAAAAACGTTTTAACTTTTTTTTTTTTTTTTAAATAACGTAATTGTATTTGACAAAAATACTACTAAACAGAAGGCATTGCAGACCCCACTGCTGCCTCAAGGGGGCAGTGTTCATCTACAGGCTGAAGGCTTGTAATGTCAGTAAGACCTCCAACATGCATGTGATCACGAAGATGAAAAAATAAATAAAAAATACTTGATGCTATCACAATAGGGTTAAAAATACTTTGCTGACTGAAGAAATATGTAAATAGACTTGAAGATTTTTTTTTGTTTTAATCCACTTTATTTATTTTTTTTTAATTTGCCTTCTGGACTGATCTGAACCACGTACTGCCTAAAAAAATTCAGCAATTCCCTTTTTGCAGGATATGGCATATCCAGATTGTCCGCTGCCCCCTCTCTTAGTAATTCTAGCTCTTATGCCGCGTACACACGGTCAGACTTTTCGTCTACAAAAGTCCGACGGACGCCGACGGACTAAAGCTGGCTGACAATCCGATCGTGTGTGGGCTTCCCCGGACTTTCAGCTGACTTTTCCAGCCTCAAATCTGACGGACTTTAGATTTGAAACATGCTTCAAATCTTTACGTCGTAACTACGCCGGACCCAGAAATCGGCTTGTCTGTGTGCTAGTCCGACGGACAAAAAACCACGCTAGGGCAGCTATTGGCTACTGGCTATCAACTTCCTTATTTTAGTCCGGTTTACGTCATCACGTACAAATCCGTCGGACTTTTGTGTGATCGTATGTAGGCAAGTCCGTTCGTAAGAAAGTCTGCCGCAAGTCCGCCAAAAGTCCGTCGAAAGTCTGTCGGACAGGCTGTCGGACTTTTGTAGACGAAAAGTCCGACCGTGTGTACGCGGCATAAGAAGACAGCAGTGGGTAAGCAACGGGCAGACTTTGCTCTGACTTCCATTGCTAGTAGTCCGGAAATCTTGTGCGATCCTACCTGTAGAATGGTTATAGTGGACGCTCTGCATTGGCCCGACATGGCTAGTGGGAGGGACCCTGGCAACCCCGCTGCTTGTGAAGGTACACTGTGCCGGATTCAGACACCTCTTCTCCGATTTCTCCCTACAGAACAAAATATAAAAGGGAGATAAATGTAGACATGAAACACACCATATGACTTCTCATACAGCTCCTTAAGTGGATTTCTGTCCCGGCAAGAACACTATCTGCATGGAGTTTGCATGTTCTCCCTGTGCTGGCGTGGGTTTCCTCCGGGTGTCCGGTTTCCTCCCACACTCCAAGACATGCTGGTAGAGTAACTGTCTCCTGTCTAAATTGGCCCTAATACATATGTGAGATGGGGACCTTAGATTGTAAGCTCCTAGAGGACAGGGACTGATGTGAATATACAATATGTAAAGCACTGTGTAAATTGTTGGCACTGTAATATCCTCTAATAAAATAATAATAATTTGATGAAAGTCATTCTGTGAAGTGGAGGGGTCCCTGTCGCTCTCCCCCCCCCCCCCCCCCCCAAGTAACCATCAATGGGATTCCCTCATTACATTGTTACTTACACAGCCCTGTGGACTGAAGCCAGTCCAATAAGACACAGAAAATCCAAGATACGAGGAACGACAAAGTCAGCATTGGAGACTTGATTACCAGCTTAATGTTAAATATACTGATAGTACCCCCCCCCCCAAAAAAATGATATATATGACAAAGAAATGTCTATAATTTTAATGGTAGGTTAATTTGAGAGACAGATTATCAACAAAAATATCCAGAAAAATGCATTTAAAAAAAGTTATAAACTGATTTGCATATTAATGAGTGAAATAAGTATTTGATCCCCGATCAATTAGCAGAATTTCTGGCTCCCAGGTGTCTTCTATACATGTAACAAGCTCAGATTAGGAGCACTCTCTTCAAAGGAGTGCTCCTAATCTCAGCTTGTTACCTGTATAAAAGACACCTGTCCACAGAAGCAATCGGATTCCAGTCTCTCCACCATGGCCAAGACCAAAGATCTGTCCAAGGATGTCAGGGATAAGATTGTAGACCTACACAAGGCTGTAGAATGGGCTACAAGACCATCGCAATCGCCAATCAGCTTGGGTGAGAGGGTAAGAAGAGTTGGTGCGATTATTCACAAATAGAAGAAACACAAAATAACTGTCAATCTCCCTCGGTCTGGGACTCCATGCAAGATCTCACCTCGTGGAGTTTCAATGATCATGAGAACGGTGAGGAATCAGCCCAGAACTACACTGGAGAATCTTGTCAATGATCTCAAGGAAGCTGGGACCATAGTCACCAAGAACACAATTGGTAACACACTACGCCGTGAAGGACTGAAATCCTACAGGACCCGCAAGGTCCCCCTGCTCAAGAAAGCACATGTACAGACCCGTCTGAAGTTTGCTATCTGAATGATATCTGAAAGATTCAGAGAACTGGGTGAAAGTGTTGAGATGAGACCAAAATCGAGTTCTTTGGCATCAACTCAACTCACCGTGTTTGAGGGGGAGGAGGAATGCTGCCTATGACCCCAAGAACATCATCCCCACTGTCATACATGGAGGTGGAAACATTATGCTTTGGGGGTGTTTTTCTGCTAAGGGGACAGGACAACTTCACCGCATCAAAGGGACGATGGACGGGGCCCCATGTACCATCAAATCTTGGGCTAGAACCTCCTTCCCTCAGCCAGGGCATTGAAAATGGTTCCTGGATGGGTATTCCAGCATGACAATGACCCAAAACACATGGCCAAGGCAACAAAGGAGAGGCTCAAGAAAAAGCACATTAAGGTCCTGGAGTGGCCTAGCCAGTTTCCAGACCTTAATTCCATAAAAAAAATATGTGGAGGGCGCTAAAGGTTTGAGTAACCAAACGTCAGCCTCGAAACCGGAATGACTTGGAAGGGATGAGCAAAGAGGAGTGGGACAAAATCCCTCCTGAGATGTGCAACCCTGGTGGCCAACTACAAGAAATCTCTGACCTCTGTGATTGCCAACAAGGGTTTTGCCACCAAGTACTAAGTCATGTTTTCGAAGGGGTCAAATACTTATTTCATTAATTAAAATGCAAATTAATTTATAACTTTTTTGAAATGCTTTTTTATGGATATTTTTGTTGTTATTCTATCTCTCACTGTTAAAATAAACCTACCATTAAAATTATATACATATCATTTCTTTGTCAGTGGGCAAACGTACAAAATCAGCAGGCGATCAAATACTTTTTTCCCCTCACTGTAGAATATGAATATATATATATGAATATATATATATATATATATATATATATATATATATATATATATATATATATATATATATATATATATATATATATATATATTCATATATATATATACACACACATACACATACATACATATATACACACACACTATATTATCAAAAGTATTGGGACACCTGCCTTTACACGCACATGAACATTAACGGCGTCTTAGTCCGTAGGGTTCAATATTGAGTTGGCCCACCCTTTGCAGCTATAACAGCTTCAACTCTTCTGGGAAGGCTGTCCACAAGGTTTAGGAGTGTGTCTATGGGCATGTTTGACCATTCTTCCAGAAGCGCATTTATGAGGTCAGGCACTGATGTTGGACAAGAAGGCCTGGCTAGCAGTCTCTTGCTTTAATTCATCCCAAAGGTGTTCTATCGGGTTGAGGTCAGGACTCTGTGCAGGCCAGTCAAATTCCTCCACCCCAAACTCGCTCACCCATGTCTTTATTGACCTTGCTTTGTGCACTGCTCAAAATCATTTGGTGGAGGGGGGGATTATGGTGTGGGGGATTGTTTTTTAGGGGTTGGGCTTGGCCCCTTAGTTCCAGTGAAGGGAACTCTTAAGGCGTCAGCATACCAAGACATTTTGGACAATTTCATGCTCCCAACATTGTGGGAACAGTTTGGCGATGGCCCACCAGTGCACTAAGCAAGGTCCATAAAGACATGGATGAGTGAGTTTGGGGTGGAGAAACTTGACTGACCTGCACAGAGTCCTGAACTCAACCTGATAGAGCACCTTTGGGATGAATTAGTGCAGAAACTGCGCGCCAGGCCTTCTCGTCCAACACCAGTGCCTGACCTCACAAATAGATACACTCCTAAACCTTGTGGACAGCCTTCCCAGAAGAGTTGAAGCTGTTATAGCTGCAAAGGGTGGGCCAACTCAATATTGAACCCTACGGACTAAGAATGGGATGCCAATAAAGTTCATATGCGTGTAAAGGCAGGCGTCCCAATACTTTTGGCAATACACACACACGCGCCAATCGGCCATAACATTATGACTACTGACAGGTAAAGTGAATAATAATGATTATCCCATTACAATGGCATCTGAAAGTGGGTGGGATAGATCAGGAAGCAAGTGAACATGTTGTCCCTGAAGTTGATGTGTTGAATGCAGAAAAAAAAAAAAAAAATGGGCGAGCGTAAAGATTTGACCGTCTTTGATAGGGGCCAAATTGTAATGGCTAGACAACTGGGTCAGAGCAACAGTGGTCCAAGGAAGGAAACCGGTGACAGGGTCATGGGAGGCCAAGGCTCAGTGATGCACGTGGGGAGCAAAGGCCTGCCTGTGTAGTTCAATGTAATAGAAGAATTACGTTAGCTTAAATTGCTTAAAAAGTTAATGCTGGTTCCAATGAAAAGGTTTCAGAACACATAGTGCATCACAGTTTGTTGCATATGGGGCTGCATATCTGCAGACCGGCCAGGGTGCCCATGCTGACCCGTGTCCCCAACAAAAGCACCTACAATTAGTACATGAGCATCAGAACTGGACCAGGGAGCAACGGAAAAAGGTAGCCTAGTCTAGGGCTGGGGAAAAAAAAATCGATTTTAATCTTGAATCGAGTTGAGAGGTCAAATCGATTCAAAATTTAAGCAAATAGATTTTTTTGGATTTTCGGCCTAGTCCACGAGGCCGGACGCCGCGGACTAGGCCGAAGCCATGGTCTCGCCTAAAAACTCCTGCCTGCAGCTCCTCAGGACTGGTGTGGTGTCCAAAAAAAAAAAAAAAAAAACTTGATTCGAATCGTGAATCGAGTTTTTTTTTTAAAAATCACAGATTTTTTTTTTTTTGAGAAAATCGCCCAGCTCTACCCTAGTCTAAGAGATTTAAGAACAGCTGAGGAACACAAGTTGTTGACTTGGCCTCAAAACTCTTCAGATCTCAATCCAATCAAGCATCTGTGGGATGTTCTGGAAAAACAAGTCCCGTCCATGGAGGCCTCACCTCACAACTTACAGGACTTAAAGGATCTGCTACTGACGGCTTGGTGCCATATAATCACACACATAGGTTGGACTTGATGGACTTGTGTCTTTTTTCAACCTCGCCTACTATGTAACTATATATCACAGCATATCTTCAGAGGTCTAGTGGGGTCCACGTCTCGACAGGTTATGGTGGGTGGTCATAATGTTATGGCTGATCGGTGTATAGTCTTCTAGAATGCACAGAGTACATTAAAGCAGATGTAAGCCCAATCACCTAAATTTTGTATAAGCTGTAAATGTAATTTCAGAAGTCATTTTCAATATTTTAAAATATGCAGCTTTTATTAAAAGCTTGCACTTCTTATAGGGTGACAACACTCGGCCCCTGTCTCCTAACTGTGCTCCTGCGTTGTCACCTTGGCCTCTGATGGAGACTACAAGTGGCTGTTTCAACACACATTACACAGGCATAGTTCATTGTTACCACCATCAAGAAGCCATCGTTGGATTCCATGTAGACATGAAGTGGCTGCAGAAGATCAGCAGCACTGAGATGTAACAAAAGATGAAAGCAAGGTAAAAAACGATGATAAATGTTTATGTTACACAGAGCAAACCAAATCCTATCAATTCAGGCCCCTTTCACATGAACGGACCGTTCAGGTCCGCCTGTCAGTTTTTTAGGCGGACCTGAACGGTCGCTCCATGCAGGTCTATGGAGCGATGGATGTCAGTGGTTACCATGTCGGCTGACATCCGATCCGCTAAAATCAGACGTATGGCGATACGTTCGCATCTGTCCTGGCGGATCGGATGAGATCTGATGAAAACGGACATGATGTCCGTTTTCGTCCAATCCCTCCATAGGAATCGGCGGCGCTCTAACAGGCCCCTCCCCGCTCAGTGAGCAGAGACGGACCTGTCATCCGCTGGCTCAGCGGAGATCAACGGAGAGATCTCCTGCTGGGCTGGCGGACTCTGCTGAGCGGATCCGCCTCGTGGGAATGGGGCCTTAGGGTTTACATCCAACGGAACCCCCTACAAAACACATGTACACATTCACTGGGGTAAGACTTCCATTTTCTGCTCACAAACCCCCTTGTGGCTGCATTTCACAAGTGAGGATGGCGCCCCCTGCTGGTACTCACTTCTCCAGCTCCAGCTGGGTCTTCAGCTTCTTCTTTGCACCCATCGTTAGAGACTCAAACTTGTTTAAATCTTCCTCAGTAAGACTCAAGAACTGCAGCAGGACAGAAGAGAATGAGTGAGAGCACAGTGCAGCACACAGCAGCTGTTACAGATCAGAAGAGGCTGGAGCAGAAACCTGATACCTGTATACCAAGCTTAATTCACTTTTAAATGCAGCTGTACAAAACAGTCTCTGAAAACAAAGGATAACCGTATCAGGAGACAATATACCATATACTGTTTCTTCCTACCATATACCGTTTCCCCGAAAATAAGACCTAGCGTGATTGTCGGTGATGGCTGCAATATAAGCCCTACCCCCCAAATAAGCCCTACCCTGTTTCCCCGAAAATAAGCCCTACCCTGAAAATAAGACCTACAAGGACTTTAACTAGGGCTTATTTGGGGGGTAGGGCTTATATTGCAGCCATTACCGACAATCACACTAGGTCTTATTTTCGGGAAAACAGGGTATATATAAAATTCTAGCACATTATATCCAATGACAGGTGCTCTTTCTACCTACAGCTATATGGACATACCTGACAATATCTAAGATCATAAGCCCCATACACACTATCAGATTTTCTGCTGATTTTTGTCCTCAGATTTACCAACACCATGTAGTGCGAGGGCCTGCCTGATTGCACACAAATTGAAACTCCTAAGGTTTGACCTCATATTATATGGTTTTGGTAAATCTGAAGGAAAAAAATCAGCAGAAAATCTCATAGTGTGTATCGGGCTTAAGATACTAAGATCTCTAGGACTAAGACCATTCTGGGTGACATGTATCAGCTAAGGAAGGAGGGTCTGGGCAAACCTCAAGGCCGACCACCGTAAGAAGAAGGAGCTGGACGGACCCTATAACTGAGTTCTTTTCTGGGTGAAGCAGGCTATGGCGGGGAGGGTCTGGGCAGACCATTACAAGGAGAATCTGGAAGGGCCTATACAAATTGGATCACTATGACTAAGTCCTTTCCATGTGAAATGTGTCAGAGTAAGGATGGCCTGAGCAGACCACTGACAGACCTCTATGACAAAGATCTCTACAACTAAGCCATTTCCAGGTGAAACACATCATAGTGAAAAGGGTCTGCGCAGCACACCATGAGGAAGGTCTGGGAGGACACCTATGACTGATATCAAAGATTTCTTAAACTAAGTAACCTCTTTCGTGGTGAAACACATTAGAGAGTGAGGAGGGCCTCGGCAGACCACTAGGAGGAAGGTCTGGGAAGACCTCTATGACGAAGCCCTTTCAAGGTGAAATGCATCAGTGTGACAAGGGTTTGGGCAGACCACTACAAGGAGGGCCTGAATGAACCTCTACAAGTAAGATCTCTAAGCATAGTGGGCAGAGAACTTTGAGGAAGGTCTGGGAAGACCTCTATGACCAAGCCCTTTCTGGGTGAAGTGCGTCAAAGTGAAAAGGGCTTTAGCAGACCACTACAAGGGGGGGTCTATGAGGACCTCTATGACTAATCCTACTTTGGGTGAAATGCAATCAGAGTGAAGAGGGTCTGGGAAAACAACTATGAGGAAAGCCTCGGAGGACCTCTATGACTAAGCTCTTTCTAGATGAAAGGCATTAGGATGAGAAGGATCTGGGCCGCCCACTATGAAGAGGGTCTCGGAGGACCTCTACAACTAAGCCCTTTCTGGATGAAACACATCAAAATGAGGAGGGTCTAGGTAGACAACTACAAGGAAGGTCTGGGAGAACCTCTACGACTAAGCACTCCACTGACAAAACACATGAGGAGGGTCTCGGCAGACCACTAGGAGGAAGGTCTGGGAAGACCTCTATGACGAAGCCCTTTCAAGGTGAAATGCATCAGTGTGACAAGGGTTTGGGCAGACCACTACAAGGAGGGCCTGAATGAACCTCTACAAATAAGATCTCTAAGCATAGTGGGCAGAGAACTTTGAGGAAGGTCTGGGAGGACCTCTATGACCAAGCCCTTTCTGGGTGAAGTGCGTCAAAGTGAAAAGGGCTTTAGCGGACCACTACAAGGGGGGGTCTATGAGGACCTCTATGACTAATCCTACTTTGGGTGAAATGCAATCAGAGTGAAGAGGGTCTGGGAAAACAACTATGAGGAAAGCCTCGGAGGACCTCTATGACTAAGCTCTTTCTAGATGAAAGGCTTTAGGGCAGGGGTCTCAAACTCAAATTGCCTGAGGGCCACATGACAAGTTTTCATATCCCATGGGGGGCCGCATGCAAACTTTTAAAACTTCAAAAGCAATGAACTATACCAGCAATAATATACTATACTATACCCAGCACTGGTGTCAGCAAACGCATTATACCCAGTACTGGTGTCCGTAAGCGCATTATTAACCCAGCATTGGTGTCAGCAAACGCATTATTAACTACCCAGCATTACCCCTCCCACACTGCACAAATAGCCACACACTGCACAAATAGCCCCACACTCCATAAAATACCCCCCACACTCCATAAAATACCCCCCACACTCCATAAAATACCCCCACACTACACAATTACCCCCCACACTGCACAATCACCCTCCACACTGCATAAAATACCCCCCACACTGCACAAATTTCTACCCCAGTCACCCCACTAAGGACTTTGCCTCAGTGTGATGGCTCACTCACCTCTCCTGGCAGTCAGGATCATCTGCCTCCCAAATCCTCTCCTCCTGGCTTCCATACAGGCCTAGTGACAGGGGACCCAGAGAACACAATCTCCCGCCCTGAGGTGGCAGCAGGACCCTGGTTTGGGGCTCTGGTCGATCGTCAATGCCTAGGTGGGCGGATCGATGAGCGGATCCTTCCTCCGCTCCATTCTCAGCTCTGTTCTCTCTCTGGGCTGCAGCAGCGTGCAGCGGAGAGGACAGAAGAGATGGAGAGGTAAAGCCGATGGCCGATATTTTAGGCCGATTTGAAAAAAAAAAAACCTCACCCACTCCACTCCTCCCTGTTTGCTCCTGTCACTCTACCAAACACTTGATGTCCTCAGTACAGATGGCACTGGTTGGCTTAGGCAGGTGGCACTGGCAGGTGGCACTGTCTGTCACTGGCAGGTGGCACTGGCAGGTGGCACGTTGCACTGTTTGGAGGGTGCACTGATTGGCACTGACAGATGGCACTGGCAAGTGGCACTGATTGGCAATGGCACTGGCAGGTGGCACTTATTGGCAGTGGCACTGGTTGGCACTGGAAGGTGGCACTGGCAGGCATTGGCAAGTGGCACTGGTTTGAAACTGGCAGGTGGCACTGGTTTGGAACTGGCAGGTGGCACTATTGGCACTGACAGGTGGCACTGATTGGCGTGGCACTGGCAGGTGGCACTGATTGGCGTGGCACTGGCAGGTGGCACTGATTGGCGTGGCACTGGCAGGTGGTGGCAGGTGGCACTGGCAAGCACTGGTTGGCACTGGCAGGTGGCACTGATTGGCGTGGCACTTGCAGGTGGCGGAAGGTGGCACTGGCAGGTGGCTTTGATTGGCAGGGGCACTGGTTGGCGGTGGCACTGGCAGGCACTGGTTGGCGGTGGCACTGATTGGCGGTGGCAGGTGGCACTGGCAGGTGGTACTGGTTGGAGGTGGCAATGGCAGACTGGTTGGCACTGGCAGGTGGCACTGATTGGCAGTGGCACTGGCAGCTGGCACTGACAGATGGCACTGACAGATGGCACTGATTGGCACAGGCAGGTGCCACTGGCAGGGTCACACTGAGCGGAGTGTAACAGTGTGTGAAACTGACAAGGAGCTGTCCACACTCAGCGCTTGATGCTTGTGTGAAGCTGACACGTAGCACAGAGGAGAGAGACAGAGGGATCTGTCAGAATTGAGGTTGATGTCGGGGTGGGCGGGACCCGGCCGAGGTGGGCGGGGCCAGCAGCTGTCAAACACCAGCCAATGATTGGGCTGCTTAAGAAAAGGGGCGGGCCACATACACGTAGCTGCCCGCCCAGATGCCATTGGCTGGTGTTTGATATTGGCCGGGTCCCGCCCACCCCGGCCGTGTCCCGCCCACCCCCGACATCAACCTCAAATCTGACAGATCCCTCTGTCTCTCTCCTCCTGTTACATGTCAGTTTCACACAAGCATCAAGCGCTGAGTGTGGAGAAGGAAGGAAGAGCAGCGGCCAGTGCTATATATCGACCTAATGGCCAAATATCGGTCGACCTCTAGTCCTTTATCAGCCCTGCCTGCGGGCCATTTTTAACCGGTCCGCGGGCCGCAAATGGCCCGCGGGCCGGTACTTTGAGACCCCTGCTTTAGGGTGAGAAGGATCTGAGACGCCCACTATGAAGAGGGTCTGGGAGGACCTCTACAACTAAGCCCTTTCTGGATGAAACACATCAAAATGAGGAGGGTCTAGGTAGACAACTACGAGGAAGGTCTGGGAGAACCTCTACGACTAAGCACTCCACTGACAAAACACATAAGGAGGGTCTCTAGGTTGACCTTTTGTGTTTATTGTATGTAACAATAACATTTTATCAATACAAATGTCATTGGAGTGCGAACAATCTATTAGCTTGTGATTTGTGGGAAGCTGGTATGCCATTCAGTTGGTGCCTGTGTCCATAGACCCTGGCAGAGCATGGACGTGGGAGCGGAGGCTTCTCTTGGTGTTCTGAACTACCATAAGATGTCTGACTTGTCAATCCAATCCTACTGATGTGATCTGAACGCTCCTCTCCCTGTTGTCACTGAGGCTAAAACTGCCACCGGGGGGGGGGGGGGGGAGTTATAAAGTTCATACACCTAGAGGTGTACAAACCTGCAGCAGCCTGCTGAACCTTTTTGCCATGGATGAACTCACACCACTCTGACAATTCCTGGAACATTGCCCTCTCATTCCTGCCTCCTGCTCATTTCTACATTTCTACAGACCAGTGAGCCCACTTATCCTTTTGGGCCAAGTGGAATCAGAGGGTGTGGGGTTTAGCAGCAAGTCCTGACACTACCCAGAAGGCTTTGATAGCAAGGCGACATGCAGGGCATTTTGTGATTGGACAAGGGACGAGTAAACCACAGGATCTCCTCTTGTCCAATCAGAGAATGTCTTGCAATCAGTAAAAAGAATTCAAGGCTTTTTCTAAATGGACAAGGTAAGGATTGAGCGACCCGCTATCATCACTGTACACTAGTTGGATGTCTCAGTTACAGTGCCGCAACAAAAGCGCTGGGGGAGGAGCCAGCAACAATGAAGAGAGGATTTGTACAGTAAGCAGCAGTAACCATCCAATACAGTCAGCAATAACGTCAATAGATACACTACTTTGAAAATGAATGGGCAAACCTTTATATATACTGTATATTTTATAGAACGAAGCAAAAAAAAAATTGGCTGGAGGTGAAAAATGATAGTCAAATAATGAAAGAGCCACCAAAACAGATATTTTAGTTATATCTTCGGTAGGCTGGTGGACCAAGTCTTCCATTGATCAGGGCAGCCTTTTTCAGCCATTTTACTCTGAAGGAAAGCCTTGAAATAATTTTCAGGTCTCAGTGAACCCTCTACTAAAATTAATTTATCGGGTGTCAGTGGGTAAAATGCACCTTACACTGGTGGTCAGTGAGAAGAATGCTCTTTACATTGGTGGTCAGTGGGAAAAAAATGAACCTTACATTGGTGGTCAGTAGGATGAATGCCCCTAAATTGGTGATCAGTGAGAAGAATGCCCCTTATATTGGTAATCGGTGGGAATACCCATTACAATGGTGGACAGTGAGAAAAATGCTCCTTAAATCAGTGGTCAATGAGAAGAAGCCCCTATATCGGTGGTCAGTGGGAAAAATGCTCCTTATATTGGTGGTCGGTGGGCAGAATACTCATTACAACGGTGGTCAGTGGGAAGAATGATCCTTAAATCAGTGGTCAGTGAAAAGAAAGCCCCTATATTGGTGGTCAGTGGGAAAAATGCCCCTTTCAGTGGTGGTCAATGGGAAGAATGCCCCTTACATTGGTGGCCGGTGGGAAGAATGCTCCCTATATTGGTGGTCAGTGGGAAGAATGACCCTAATAATGGTGGTCAGTGGGCAAAATATCCATTACAATGGTGGTCAGTGGGAAGAATGCACCTTTAATTGGTGGTCCGTGGGCAAAATACCCATTACAATGGTGGTCAGTGGGAAGAATGCACCTTTTATTGGTGGTCCGTGGGCAAAATACCCATTACAATGGTGGTCAGTGGGAAGAATGCTCCTTAAAGCGGTTGTATACCTTTATTTGTAACTTTTACCTACAGGTAAGCCTATAATAAGGCTTACCTGTAGGTAAAAAAAATATCTCCTAAACCTGTAAGGTTTAGGAGATATTCCCCTCGCAATGAGCCGCTGGCTGCAGCGGCGCATGCGCACAGGGGACTCTCGGCTGACAGCCCGGCAAACTCCGGAGCTTGCCGGGCAGAAGTCTCCCGCGCGCATGCGCGGGAGTGACGACATCTCGGCTCCAGCCACTCACAGCGCCGGAGCCGCGATACCCGGAAGACACGCCGAGGGGAGATGTCGGCTCCCTCGGCGTGGACCAGGTGAGATGCCGGCGCCTCGTTCTAAGGTAAGTATCTCATAATGAGCTAGTATGCGGTGCATACTAGCTCATTATGCCTTTTCCCTTGCAGGTGTAAAAAAAAAAAAAAAAATGACAGCGGGTATACAACCGCTTTAAATTAGTGGTCTGTGAGAAGAAAGCCCCTATGTATCGGTGGTCAGAGGGAAAAATGCTCCTTTCATTGGTGGTCAGTGGGAAGAATGCCCCTTATATTGGTGGTCGGTGGGCAGAATACCCATTACAATGGTGGACAGTGAAATAAATGCCCCTTAGATCGGTGGTCAGTGGGAAGAATGCTCCTTAAATCAGTGGTCAGTAAGAAGAAAGCCCCCTATATTGGGGGTCAGAGGGAAAACTGCTCCTTTCATTGATAGTCAGTGGAAAGAATGCCCCTTATATTGGTGGTCAGTGGGAAAAAGGCACCTTTCATTGGTGGTCAGACCACCGGTATCATGACGCTGACTCTTGCCAAGTGGCGTTGGCCCTGGAATTATCCCAGCACCATCAGATGGGAAGTCAGCCACAGTTCTAGGAATCCCTAGCAACTTCTGGACTCTAGTGCAGTAGTTCCCAACTGCCATGTTGCAGCTTTCTGTCTGCTCCGACAGCTACTGCTGTCAAACCAGGCTCAGACTGACTCACCAGAAGACTGGAAGCACCCTCTGACTGTGTCAATGAAAAAGCCAGGGCACAATTATTACTTTTTATGAATGAAGGCATCCTAGCTGTAATTACTTGGTTGGTGGATTGAACTGCACCTGATGAATCTGAGATAGTTCCTGCGCTACTGTGCGCAAGACAAGAGCAGAGGAACTGGCAGTCTTCATCTGAGAGTGACATTGGCTCCTGTCCTAAGGTAGGCAAGACCACTGACACCAATGATTTATGGGGCCATTTTTCCCCTGGGGTCCACTATTCCACTAACACCAATAATGTAAGGTAGACATGTGCACTGCCGAAAAATTTGTTCATTTTAGTTTGTTTCATTTGTTTTGTTTTTTTTCGTTTTTCGAGTCATTTGTTAGGATCGCAATTAGTAAATTCAAAAATAGGAAAGAAAATCCGAAAATTCGATAGAACCAAAACCCGATAATTCGAAAGAATAACTAAATAACCAACTAATAATAACTAACTATTAAATTATAGGCATTGGAAGTTCCTTTCAAATTTGGCTGTTAGTGAACGTAACAAATAGGAATTTATCCGAAGTTACGAATTATCCGAAATATCGAAAGCCGCATCTAAACAATAATAGAACAGAAGGAATTAATAATAAATAATAATAATAAAAAGTTATTACTATTATTATTGCTATTTATTATTATTAATTCATTACGTTCCATTTGTTTAGATGCGGCATTCGTTATTTCGGATAATTCATAACTTCAGATAAATTCGTATTCGTTACGTTCATTAACAGCCAAATTTGAAAGGAAATTCCAATACCTATAATTTAACCACTTCTGCCCCGGAAGGATCTGCCCCCTTCCTGACCAAGCCCTTTTTTGCGATACGGCACTGCGTTGCTTTCACTGTCAATTGCGCGGTCGTGCGACGTTGTAACCAAACAAAATTGACGTCCTTTTTTTCCACACAAATAGAGCTTTCTTTTGGTGGTATTTGATCACCTCTGCGGTTTTTATTTTTTGTGCTATAAACAAAAGAAGAGCGACAATTTTGAAAAAAAAAAAAATGTTTTTTACTTTTTGCTATAATAAATATCCCCAAAAAATATATAAAAAAATTCTTCCTCAGTCTAGGCCGATATGTATTCTTCTACAAATTTTTGGTAAAAAAAAAAAAAAAAAAAAAAAAAATCGCAATAAGCGTATATTGATTGGTTTGCGCAAAAGTTATTGCGTCTACAAAATAGGGGATAGATTTATGGCATTTTTATTAATTTTTTTTTTTAATTAGTAATGGTGGTGATCTGCGATTTTTATCGTGACTGCGACATTGCGGCGGACAGATCGCACACCTATGACACTATTTTGGGACCGTTGGCATTTATACAGTGATCAGTGCTATAAAAATGCGCTGATTACTGTGTAAATGTCACTGGCAGGGAAGTGGTTAAACACTAGAGGGCGATCAAGGGGTTATGTGTGTTCCCTCAGCGTGTTCTAACTGTAGGGGGGATGGGCTCACTAGAACATGACAGAGAACACTGCTCCCGATCACTGGGAGCAGTAGATCCCTGTCATGTTGCTAGGTAGAACAGGGAAATGCCTTGTTTACATAGGCATCTCCCCGTTCTGCCTCTCCGTGCCACGATCGCGGGCCACCGGCGGACATCGACGGCGTGCGTGCGCCCGCTAGCCATAGATGACGCAGTGACGTACGGGTATGTTGTTTTGCGCACCCGTGCCACTTTGTGTATATCGGCGTGAGCCGGTCGGCAAGTGGTTAAAAGTTAGTTATTTCAGATTTTTGCATTTTCTGTTTTTTTCGAATTTTCGCATTTCCGAATTTTTAAATTTCAGAATGTTCGGAAAAATTCGTTAAACGGGTTTTCGTTAATTCGGATGTTTGCGAATTAACGAATTTGTTGAAATTCGTTAAAAAAAAGGAATTTGGAATGAATTGCACATGTCCAATGTAAGGAGCTATTCTCTCATGGGGACCCAGTGACACCAATGGTTTAAAGGGCTATTCTCCCTTATTAGTACAAACTTTTCACTCCCATACTGTTTTCATTAAAAAAAAAAATTTTTTACTGCTGAAGCATGGAAGATCAGGAAGAATTTAGAGGGCATTTTCTATAGAATTCCATAGCTGAACTAAGGGCTGTACAACAGATGCCTCCCACCATGGTGTCACCTATTGCTAAAGGCATCCTCCGCCCCTCACAACTGCTGTGGCATGTGAACATGCCTGAGAAAACTGGCACTGGTCTCGCAATCGGCCAACAATCAAACAAAAAGGGGTACTGGTTTGTTTTGGGGTGGAGTGACCCTATATTTAACCAGCACATTTTTTTAAAGAATGCGACAACTATAGCACACTTAAAGAGACCCTGTCACCTTACCAGTTCAGACAGGTAGACAGGTAGTAACAGAGTCTCCAGGTATTTTGCTGCAGTAGCAGAGCACTGCCCAGGCCAATTTTCCGATTTTAGTGCTGTCACAATTTTAATGACACTTAGTCATGCAACACTGCACCCAAATTAAATGTTTATCATTTTTTGAGACAGACAGAGCTTTCTTTTGGTAGTATTTAATCACCATTGAGTTTATTTTTTGCTAAACAAATGGAAAAAGATTTTGGAAAAAAAAAATGCATTTTTCATCGTTTCTGTTAGCTGTTCTGTTTATTTGCAAATAAATAATCTTTCTTCATAAATTTAGGCCAAAATGTATCATGCTACATTTCTTTGGTAAAAATAACAAAAAATAAATAAATAAAAAAAATAACCCAAATCAGTCTATAATATATCTATCTATATATATAATTTAGTCTGTAGGAAAGTTATAGAGTCTGAAAACTATGGTAGATAGATAGATAGATAGATAGATAGATAGATAGATAGATAGATAGATAGATAGACATATAAAAAAAACACATACACACTGTGTATATATACAGCGAGGGGAAAAAAGTATTTCCCCTGATGATTTTGTACGTTTGCCCCCTGACAAATAAATGATCAGTCTATAATTTAAAGGTAGGTTTATTTTAACAGTGAGAGACAGAACAAAAATATCCAGAAAAACAAATTTCAAAAAAGTTATAAATTGATTTGCATTTTAATGAGTGAAATAAGTATTCGACTCCTTGGCAAAACATAATTTAGTACTTGGTGGCAAAACCCTTGTTGGCAATCAGAGGTCAGACGTTTCTTGTAGTTGGCCACCAGGTTTGCACACATCTCAGGAGGGATTTTGTCCCTTTTTTGTCCTCTCAAAGTCATTAAGGTTCTGAGGCTGACGTTTGGTAACTCGAACCTTCAGCTCCCTCCACATATTTTCTATAGGATTAAGGTCTGGAGACTGGCTAGGCCACTCCAGGACTTTAATGTGCTTCTTCTTTTTTGCCTTGGCCGTGAGTTTTGGGTCATTGTCATGCTGGAATACACATCCACGACCCATTTTCAATGCCCTGGCTGAGGGAAGGAGGTTCTCACCTAAGATTTGACGGTACATGGTCCCGACCATCGTCCCTTTGATGCAGTGAAGTTGTCCTGTCCCCTTAGCAGAAAAACAACCCCAAAGCATAATGTTTCCACCTCCATGTTTGATAGTGGGGATGGTGTTCTTGGGGTCATAGGCAGCATTCCTCCTCCTCCAAACAGGACGAGCTGAGTTGATGCCAAAGAGCTTGATTTTGGTCTCATCTGACCACAACATTTTCATCCAGTTCACCTCTGAATCATTCAGATAATCTGTTCATTAGCAAACTTCAGACAGGACTGTACATGTCCCTTCTTGAGCAGGGGGACCTTGCGGGCGCTGCAGGATTTCAATTCTTCACGGTGTAGTGTGTTACCAATTGTTTTCTTGTTGAATATGGTCCCAGCTGCCTTGAGATCATTGACAAGATTCTCCCGTGTAGTTCTGGGCTGATTCCTCACCGTTCCCATGATCGTTGAAATTCCACGAGGTGAGATCTTACATGGAGCCCCAGATCGAGGGAGACTGACATTGTGTTTCTTCCATTTGCAATTAATCGCACCAACTGTTGTCACCCTCTCACCAAGCTGCTTGGCGATGGTCTTGTAGCCCATTCTACAGCCTTGTGTAACTCTACAATGTTATCTCTGACATCCTTGGACAACTCTTTGGTCTTGGCCATGGTGGAGAGACTGGAATCCGATTGATTGCTTCTGTAGACAGGTATCTTTTATACAGGTAACAAGCTGAGATTAGGAGCACTCCCTTTAAGAGTGTGCTCCTAATCTCAGCTTATTACCTGTAGAGAAGACAACAGGGAGCCAGAAATCTTGCTGATTGATTGGGGATCAAATACTTATTGCACTCAATTAAAACGCAAATCAATAACTTTTTGAAATGCGTTTTTCTGGATATTTTTGTTGTTATTCTGTCTCTCGCTGTTAAAATAAACCCACCATTAAAATTATAGACTGATCATTTCTATGTCAGTGGGCAAATGTGCAAAATCAGCAGGGGATCAAATCTCTTATTTTTTATTTTTTTTTCTCTCACTGTATATATAACTGGTGTGGCAGTGATCAGGTACACTGGTGACAGTAGGTAAAAAAAAAATTCTATGATTTTTTTTTCCAATTTTTTTTATTAGACTTTTTTAAACTCTAAGTTTTATTTTTTTTTTACATACTGTGACCAGAGCAGTACAGTGTTACCATAGTGACACTGTACTACTCTGGTGAAGTGATCAGGTTTTTTTTTTGCACACTGATTGCTTTATAGCAGTGATAACTGTTATAAGCAATCCTTTATTATGAATAACATTCATTCATCCAGTGCGTACTATTGTGAAGCTGTGATTGGCCACAGCTATCACATGGTACAGATACACTGTGATTGGTCCAGTCTGTACAATGTGATTGCTTTCACCAACCACAGAGAACAACACAATAGTACACAATGAATGGCTATGAATGAAAGCCATTCATTGTGTACAATTGCCATGTGATCTGCTGTGATTAGTCACAGTGATCACATAGTACGGGCAGCCGTTCGGTACACTAATTTGTCATCTGGGTGACAGACTGTGCCAGAGCGCGCACAAGGCGCGATCCTGGGAGGACGTCATCTGACGTCCATCCAGGATGGCAGTGCTCCCGCTTGGCTGTCATTGTACTATAGGCCGGGTGGGAAGCAGTAAAGAGACCCTGATTAAACAAAACGACAGGGTCTTTAATATTAACATCCCAAAACAACTGATATTCAAGGTAAGAAAAGCGCTTACAGCTGCAGTCATCCACCATTAATTTAACGTACGATTCCGCCTTTGGCCCTCTACCCTCCCCCTCCCATAGTGATCAGTTTGTACACCGCGTCCCACGCTCTGACACTGACAGCGGCTGTCGTTACCTTCTTCATGGAAAGCTGGCTGAAAACGGCGTAGTATTTGTGCAGACGCAACTTGCGCAGCCACTCCAGGATTTCCTGCTGTTCTTGAGTCTGCGGGCTTGGCACGCTGGCGGTGATGGCGGTAGAGGCGGCCTCCACCTGCGGCCGGTATGTCACAGCGGAGGAGCTGGGACATGGTGATCCGCCCATGGTGGCCCCGCCGCCATGGTGCAGTGCAATGCTGCTGTGGGAAGACTGGATACTGGCGACGCCACATATGGGCCTGCAGGGAAGAACACAACGATATACATGAACCGCCAGCATCCCCACAGCAAAGCGCAGGCAGCCGGTTCGTATTACAGAAAAGGCTCAGAAAAATCCGGGCGCCTGGCCTAGTGAGGTCACCCCTGGCAGGGACTTCTCTCCATTCATCCAGCATTTTTATACCATTATTTAAATATTTAAAGTGAACTTGTCAGCACTTTTAACAGGGAAAATGCTGCCTGAGAATAAGCAACACAGGAAGTATTACACTGTATTATCTCTATGAGCCAGAAAATGTTCCCCTCTGCACCCCTCTGAAACTGGTTTCAATTTGTTATCAAGAGCATGACTTCTCTGACTTTGGGTCTAAGCCCCATCCTGTTCAATAAAACTGCTTGTTGGCAGTTGAGACATTTTCAGTGGATAAGAGTATGATGGGTTGGGGAGGACAACTTAGCATTGAAGTCAGAAAAAAATGAGACTTTGGTAACAAAGTAATACCAGCTTCGAAGTGGTGCACATGGAAGGGATAAAAAGGTAATAGTAGACACCCTGCAGTCCCATCTTAAAGGCAAATTTACTCTTAAAAATGTAAAATTATTCAACAGAGGAGCTTACACTCTAATGTCCCCTCGTAGTCACACACTAATATTATTATACATTTATATAATTCTGACATATACCTCAGTGCAGTACAAAGAACCATAAGCCAGTCACATCAGCTAACACACTAATGACCCACCACAGCCACACACTGTTATACATTTATATGGCTCTCACATATTCCGCAGCCCTGTACAGAGAACATTGAGCAATTCACATCAGTCTCTGCACCAGAAGAGCTTATACTCTATTGTCTCTAGGGATGCACCGATACCATTTTTTTTTACAATGAGCACAAGTACCGAAACTTTTTTTTAGTACTCGCCGATACCAATTACTGATACCTACCACAACCGTTTTGTTTTCACTTCAGCTGTCAGCAATGGTACAAAGCATTGAAAAGTTATTTACAAATGAAATAGATCGATTTTTATTTAATTTTGCGCTTTTTCAATGTGAAATGTGTAAATATATGTTAATATATATGTGTAAATATATTCACTAACAAAGCAAACAAAATAAAAAAAAGTTTTAATTGTTTATTGTTTATAAAATAGACGTGAACAAAAAAAAAAAAGAAAAAAAGGAAAATAATAATTAAATGGAGAAGAATAGGGAGTTAATTAAGGCTGATTAGAGTAAATTAAGGGTTAATAGAGGGTTAAACAGAGGAACATTTGTTCATCCCTTTGATCTGCAGATGAAGAAACAGAAAGGTTCAAAAAGAAACAATCTTTCTTTTTATTTTAGTGTTTCATTGTCTGAGGAATGTTGTTAATAAACATTGCCGGCTGCTTTTATTTTTGACAGCTCCAATTACCGGACTTCTTTAACACTTCAGCTGTCAACAGGGGAGACCCACTGACAGCTCAAATAAGCGAGCCTGAAAGTATCAGTTTCATCTATCGGTGCATTTGCACGAGTACCGATACTTGTGCAAATACTCGGTATCGGCACCGATACCGATACTAGTATCGGTGCAACCCTATTGCCTTGTTTCCACTGAGCGGATCGGTTCGGTTCGGTACGCTATTTTGAGTGTTTCCATTATGAAAGTGGCCCATACAACCGAACTGCACCATTCTAGGTCCCGCTTCAGATGTGGGGCCATAGAAAATGGTACGGTTCGGTTAGGGCGGGGGCTATGATACATTCCACTGATTGGCGGATGTGCAACGCCATGCTAGGCATTTTTTCTAAACCCACGTATGGCCCCTGGCAGTCCGACTTGCAGTGGAAACACTCACCTGAATAGGCCGGACCATTCTAGGCCTTCCAAACTGTACCGAGCCGAACCAATCCGCTCAGTGGAAACGAGGCATAATTGTCTCCACCACACTGTAAGCAAATGGGAGCCCTGCTCAGGGGGCGGAGCCATGACACCTTGCACTCACAGTCTGTCCTCCTGAGCGTCATTCGACCAAGAAGACTGAGGACATCTTGTGGCAGAGAAGAGGAACTGCGGTGTACTCTGATGTTGAGATTACATTTATTCAGGGTGTACCAGGTGCATGCACACAATTTTTAAGGAAGTCAATTCTACAACTATTGGGTTTTCTGGACTGTGGGAGGAAGCTGAATGATCTGGTGGAAACCAACACACAAACCATGCAAGTATAGCGTTCAAAATTTACTGATTTATCCATCATATGTGATCTTTCTGAAAAAAAGAAAATAAATTCTGACCTTTTAGATCATTTTCTCATTGTCTGGGTTTACATACCGTATAGTGGGGCCCACTGCTGTGTTCACTTTAACATGGGTTGGGTTGCTGGGACCTGTACACAACAAACACAACTGGGTGAGCTGGGTTGGCAAAATGCCATGGTCATGGGAAAATCATGCTGAGATGGCCAGGGGATGAGGAGAACATGGAGATATTGGCAAAGACAGACAAGATACAAAGAAAGATCAGCAGGAATACACAAGTTTTTCACCACCTATTACGCCCACCCACTGATCCACCATCTAGTCAACTTAAGCCTGTCACCCTGGTAGATGTCCAGTCCCAACATCCCTTGTCGGAGGCTAAGCGAGGGAAAGCTTCCTATGCCCATATTACTCCTTGAAGCGCACATTGATGTGGAACTTTGGTCCCTTCCCCATCCCCGAGGGTCCTCCCAAATCATCATCCACTGCTCCAGCCTTTCCACCCACCATATAGCCCCACATAACTAATTATTTCCCTTCCTCACTTTTTATGTTCCCTATCCCTCCCTTCCTCCACCAAACCTCCACAACCCGTAACCCACCGCCTCTGTACTCTTATTATTCTATGACTTTTACAACTTTCTCCACTTGTCCAGTCCTCTTTCCTTCCCGTGGTCTCCTAAGTAGGCCAATGACGCCTTGGCCACAGATGACTGGCTCTCACACCTGGCCCGCTACATGATTTTACACAGCCCATAGCAACTCTGATGTGATGGGTGGGGGGGGCTTCTGATGGGAAAGGGGGACTTTGATGGAAGGAGGTAGTTGTGAAAAGGGGGAACTTTCAATGCGAAGGGGGGGGGGCTGCTGATCCAATAGAGGAGGGGGGGAGAGGACTGCTTATCGGAAAGGGGGGGGGGGACTGCTAATGCAAAAGGGAGGGAAAAAGGAGTTGTCACATTACCCAATGGTGAGACTTTCAAAACTACGTCACTTTGCCAACTGTCAAACAAAAGGAGTGGTGTATTCGTTGTCACGTGATTGCTCCACGTTTTATGTTGACAAAACTAAACAGCAATTCTGGCGCCGCATGTACAAACATATTCACAGCCTGAGGTTAGGCCATTTATATCGCCCAGTTGGCAGGCATGTTGCTTAAATTCACAACTAGCAATTTCTTAAAGTGAAATTTACAGCAGTAGATCGAAAACAAGTCCCTTCTTCAATTAGAACACAGATGGATTTAAAAATTAAGGGCAACTTCTCCTCCTGGTTTAAATGATACCATCACTTACAAACCTTTTTTTTAAAAAAAAAAAGTTTTTTTGGCAGGAAAACCAGATGGAATTGTTCTCATCACATCAAACTGTTAGGATGATGTGGCTTTCCCCCCATTCTGTTTCCTATTTCTCTTTATGTTTATCAATTTGTTAGATTTTTTTTCTCTATACAACAATGGTATCCTCTGTGCTGATGCTTACACATAGTACAGTGGATATATAAAGTCTACACACCTTTGTTAAAATGTCAGGTTTCTGTGATGTAAAAAAAAATGAGACAAAGATAAATCATTTCAGAACCTTTTCCACCTTTAATGTGACCTATAAACTGTACAACTCAATTGAAAAACAAACCGAAATCCTTTGGGGGGGGGGGGGGGGGCGGTATAAATAAAATAATGTGGTTGCATAAGCGTGCACACTTATTTATTTACGAATTAAGCAATCACATTCAAACTCATGTTAAATAGGATTCAGTACACACCTGTCATCATTTAAAGTGCCTCCGATTAACCCAAAATAAAGTTCAGCTGTTCTAGTAGGTCTTTCCTGACGTCTCAGTCGCATCCTACAGCAGAAGCCATGGTCCGCAGAGAGCTTCCAAAGCATCTGAGGGATCTCATTGTTAAAAAATATCAGTCAGGAGAAGGGTACAAAAGAATTTCCAAGGCTTAGATGTACCATGGAACACAGTGAAGACAGTCATCAAGTGGAGAAAAGATGGCACAACAGTGACATTACCAAGAACTGGACATCCCTCCAAAATTGATGAAAAGACAAGAAGAAAACTGGTCAGGGAGGCTGCCAAGAGGCCTACAGAAACATTAAAGGAGCTGCAGGAATATCTGGCAAGTACTGTCTGTGTGGTACATGTGACAACATTCTCCCATATTCTTCATATGTCTGGGCTATGGGGTAGAGTGGCAAGATGGAAGCCTTTTCTTACGAAACAAAAACACCCAAGCCCAGCTAAATTTTGCAAAAACACATCTCCCAAAAGAATGTGGGAAAACATGTTATGCTCTGATAAAACCAAGGTTGAACTTTTTGGCCATAATTCCAAAAGATATGTTTGGCGTAAGAACAACACTAAACATCACCAAAAGAACACCGTGAAGCATGGTGGTGGCAGCATCGTGCTTTGGGGCTGTTTTTCTTCAACTGGAACAGGGGCCTTAGTCAAGGTAGAGGGAATGATGAACAGTTCCAAAACCTTCAGGCTTCTGCTAGAAAGCTGAACATGAAGAGGAACTTCATCTTTCAGCATGACAACGATCCAAAGCATACATCCAAATCAACAAGGGAATGGCTTCACCAGAAGAAGATTAAAGGGGTTGTATACCCGCACATGGAAAAAAAAAAAAAAAAACACAAAAAAAACAAACCCTGTAAGGCAAAGGCATAATGAACTAGTATGCCACGCATACTAGCTCATTATGAAATACTCACCTTAGAACGAGGTCCCCGTATCGCATCCCGGTCCACGCCGAGGAAGCTGACATTTTGCCCTTGGCCTTTCTTCTGGGTTCGCAGCTCTGGGGCTGTGAGTGCCCAGAGCCGCGATGACGCATGCGCATGGGAGTTAACTTTCCGGCATTCTTCAGCCGGGCCTTCACAGTGTATGCGCCACTGACGTTAGCGGCTGCCTTCAAAGTGAATATCTCCTAAACCATACAGGTTTAGGAGATACTGTATTTACCTACAGGTAAGCCATATTATAGGCTTATTATAGACTTACCTGTAGGTAAAAATAAAAAAAGGGTATACAACCACTTTAAAGTTTTGGCAATAGTGCTGTAATAAAATCAAAAGGTGCTTCAACAAAGTATTAATGTAAGGGTGTGCACACTTATGCAGCCATATTATATTAGTTTCTTATTTTTACTTCCCTCCACCTAAAAGATTTCAGTTTGTTGTTCAACTGAGTTGTACAGTTTATAGGTCACATTAAAATGTGGAAAAAGTTTTGAAATAATTTATATCTTTGTCTCATCTTTTTTACATCACAGAAACCTGACATTTTAACGGGTGTGTAGACTTTTTATATCCAGTGATTTTATGATGTTATTATACTTGTAAACAATGTATTCTGTTTTTTTTATTCCAGGAGCAGCCTTTTTTCTTTTCTTTTTTTTTTGACGCAAGGTGCCTCTTTAAGATGACCTCTGTGTTTGGAGAGGGGCAGGGTTTGTCCCAGGATCCATTGCCATGCGTGAGACGTCTCTTCTGTGGCGCTACACGTGCGTGGTGACGTCACTTTGCCTGGATTGCCTGGGAGGTGGGTGGGTGGTTTTGCTGAGAAACGCAGAGGGGGGTCACATGCTAGGCGTCATTATAGGTGCGGACTACCACAAGCATAGCAGGATCTCTGGGGTGTGTCCCGATTTGTTCCCCTCCACCGCATTGGTTTATTGGCCAATTATTTTTTCAAATTGACCTTGTAAATTGCTCTAATATATTGAAACATCTTCAGTGCCCATTTCAATCGGCTAAGACTGAGGAGACTTGTTTACATGAGGTCTTTTCTTGATGTTAGTAGATAGTATCTTGCAGGATTCATGGATTGCCCTTCAGTTGTTATTCTTGCACGCTTCTAATTTTTTGTATCGCCTTTCATAGGCTTTAACATCCTTTGCACTTTGGAGAGCCCTGTACTGGTCCCTTCAGGTCTTGTGTTTCAAGATCTTCAATTAATTGGTTAGATAGCAATCTTGATTTTTGATTCTTTTACAAATGTGGGCAAATTTGGACAATTTGGTATCTGTATTTTTATACATAGACTCCTGTCATGGGTGGTTGCACATAAGGACCCCCCCCGCGGTAAGTCGCAGTGGCCTCTGGTGGGCTGTGACGTTGGAATATGTGGCCCGGGGAGCACCCCCTGATTTTTGAGAGAATGGTGTCTCTCTAACACTCTGGGTGATTTTGTAAGTCACTAAATTGTGTTTTTTGGTATTTACACACTTTGTATGTGCTTTGTTATTATTCCCCTGTTGCCCACTGATTAAGATTGTGAAAGCCAATTGAAACACGTTGGTGATTTTTTAACAAAATGAAGTTTATATTATACTGCTCTTCTGTTGAACTTTCACTAGGTTTTTGTCATGTTTTTATTACAACCTGCCAAAGTATTGATGTACATATAAACTATTTTTAAGTGCATCTGTATAATAAAGTATACGGTTTATACAATATATGATTCATGTTGCTGCAAGTCCCACAGGAGACATTTTTGTTCACTGATGCGGAAAGGGGGAAGACGTCTCACGCCGAAAGGGGGAGGGCTTCTCACGCCGAAAGGGGGAGGGCTTCTCACGCCGAAAGGGGGAGGGCTTCTCACGCCGAAAGGGGGAGGGCTTCTCACGCCGAAAGGGGGAGGGCTTCTCACGCCGAAAGGGGGAGGGCTTCTCACGCCGAAAGGGGGAGGGCTTCTCACGCCGAAAGGGGGAGGGCTTCTCACGCCGAAAGGGGGAGGGCTTCTCACGCCGAAAGGGGGAGGGCTTCTCACGCCGAAAGGGGGAGGGCTTCTCACGCCGAAAGGGGGAGGGCTTCTCACGCCGAAAGGGGGAGGGCTTCTCACGCCGAAAGGGGGAGGGCTTCTCACGCCGAAAGGGGGAGGGCTTCTCACGCCGAAAGGGGGAGGGCTTCTCAGGCCGAAAGCGGCAGGACTTCTCAGGCCGAAAGCGGCAGGACTTCTCACGCCGAAAGGGGCAGGACTTCTCACGCCGAAAGGGGCAGGACTTCTCACGCCGAAAGGGGCAGGACTTCTCACGCCGAAAGGGGCAGGACTTCTCACGCCGAAAGGGGCAGGACTTCTCACGCCGAAAGGGGCAGGACTTCTCACGCCGAAAGGGGCAGGACTTCTCACGCCGAAAGGGGCAGGACTTCTCACGCCGAAAGGGGCAGGACTTCTCACGCCGAAAGGGGCAGGACTTCTCACGCCGAAAGGGGCAGGACTTCTCACGCCGAAAGGGGCAGGACTTCTCACGCCGAAAGGGGCAGGACTTCTCACGCCGAAAGGGGCAGGACTTCTCACGCCGAAAGGGGCAGGACTTCTCACGCCGAAAGGGGCAGGACTTCTCACGCCGAAAGGGGCAGGACTTCTCACGCCGAAAGGGGCAGGACTTCTCACGCCGAAAGGGGCAGGACTTCTCACGCCGAAAGGGGCAGGACTTCTCACGCCGAAAGGGGCAGGACTTCTCACGCCGAAAGGGGCAGGACTTCTCACGCCGAAAGGGGCAGGACTTCTCACGCCGAAAGGGGCAGGACTTCTCACGCCGAAAGGGGCAGGACTTCTCACGCCGAAAGGGGCAGGACTTCTCACGCCGAAAGGGGCAGGACTTCTCACGCCGAAAGGGGCAGGACTTCTCACGCCGAAAGGGGCAGGACTTCTCACGCCGAAAGGGGCAGGACTTCTCACGCCGAAAGGGGCAGGACTTCTCACGCCGAAAGGGGCAGGACTTCTCACGCCGAAAGGGGCAGGACTTCTCACGCCGAAAGGGGCAGGACTTCTCACGCCGAAAGGGGCAGGACTTCTCACGCCGAAAGGGGCAGGACTTCTCACGCCGAAAGGGGCAGGACTTCTCACGCCGAAAGGGGGAGGACTTCTCACGCCGAAAGGGGGAGGACTTCTCACGCCGAAAGGGGGAGGACTTCTCACGCCGAAAGGGGGAGGACTTCTCACGCCGAAAGGGGGAGGACTTCTCACGCCGAAAGGGGGAGGACTTCTCACGCCGAAAGGGGGAGGACTTCTCACGCCGAAAGGGGGAGGACTTCTCACGCCGAAAGGGGGAGGACTTCTCACGCCGAAAGGGGGAGGACTTCTCACGCCGAAAGGGGGAGGACTTCTCACGCCGAAAGGGGGGGTCATCTGATGTGAAAGGGGGTGGCGGGGGGAGGACTTCTCACACGAAATGAGAGGGCTTCTGGTGTAAAAGGAGGGACTTATGGTGTGAAAGGGGGGGCTCTCTGACGTGAAAGGGGGGGCTCTCTGACGTGAAAGGGGGGCTCTCTGACGTGAAAGGGGGGGCTCTCTGACGTGAAAGGGGGGGCTCTCTGACGTGAAAGGGGGGGCTACTTCTGACAAGATGGGGTCTTCTGATATCAAAGGGGTCTCTGAGGTGATGAGGTCATCTGATGCAATTAGGGGCTGCTAACGTGTAAGAGGGAAATCTGAGGTGATGGGGGTCTTCTAACGTGAAAGGGGGAAATCTGATGTAATGGGGTCTTCTGACTGAATCCATTTCTTGGAGCTTGTTCACGTAATTACATTTTAATCAATAATTTATAAAATGATAAAGCCTGCTAATATATGTAAAGCATACAATATATGGCCCTCGTACTGAAAAGATTGGAGACCCCTATAACTGGAGACCCCCTGCTCTAGAGGTATCCAGCATGATACTTAACAATATGGAACAACCTTGACCATCTAACCATCCCAGAAGTCCAATAAGTATTCAGGAAACACAGCTCTCTTTTTCAGGTCAACGGGCACTGAACCAACGGGAGCCCGGGACCATTACCCTCACCCACATACATCTCGGTGCTATGCAATACAGAATTCTGTACATAATAATTTAGCGTATCTTCTTATGAACCTCAAATTTCCCTTTTTCTCTCAATGAAAATTATTTGGAAGAAAGAAAGTGATCAGAAAAACAAATGGCGTCTAAGGCATTTCGGAATACTTGGACACTCACTCAAGCTCTGATGCGGTTGATGGCTTGGTAAACTACTGAAGAACTTCTTGATAAGGTCACTCTTTAGTACATGAGGAGGCAGGCACACCAGATACCTGTAGACAGAACACAAAGCACCATGACACAAAACACGACCGGAAAGTGCGCTGTCAGACGCGAATGATCAATGTGATTGGAACGCAGACAGGAAATGGCGGTAACTGTGAAAGGTCTTACCGGAGATCTAAATCCAGATCCATGTGGTTCCTGTCCATGGAATAGGAGTCCACACCGCCGCGGTAAGGAATGCATTTCTCCAAATCTTCTGAGTAGAGGTGGGAAAGCTGTGGAAGGAACAGACATCACGTATTACTGCAAGGAACCGGACTCGCCAACCCCTGGACTACGTATCGCAGCAATGCAGCAAAATTTTAGCTTTTTGCTGCAAGGAATGTTTTTTCACACGATACAATGCACATTTTAGGCCTGAAGATTATCTAAAACCCCCCAAGCCTTATGTCAGGTGGCAGTGAAAGCGAGAGCAATAATTCTAGCGCTAGACCTCCTCTGTAACTCTAAATTGGTATCCTGTGAAAGAATGTGAAAACGTTGCCTATGGGAAGTTTGCCGCCATCCCAAAAAGACAGAAAACTCCTCTGCTGCTTATTCCAGCAATGCCTCCTCTACTTCCTCCCGACTCACCTCTCACATTTTTAACAGGAGAGAAATGTCAGAATTGGCCTGGGTGGAAAGTGCTCAAATAGAGTTTTTGGTGCTCAGATGCATTATAGTTCCGCTTTAATAAACTTAGACTAAAACTAAACCCATAGAATTAAAAATTTCCCGAAACTGTGACATTCAAGGCATGCCATGCCGTGAATGATAACTGTCACAGTTGCTTGTGCTCTCAACCAAACCATCAAATTGCTGGCGTCACAACCAATCACATGTATAGCACCATGGCAGCTGCAGATCAAACAGAGGCCAATATGGCAGCTTGCTTGGCTGGGCTGTTAAGGATTGGAGGGTTTAGTTCCAATTTAAAAATCATAAATACTGTTTTTTACAGGTTTTTTGTTGTTGCGGTCAAGTGACCGCTATACCCTCTCTACCTCCCAAACCTCCAAGGGGTGGGGGCGGAGACCGCTAATGGCGATCGGCAGCTTCTACCAACATCACAAATCCTAGAAGCTCTATAGATAGCAGCAAAGCATGCGCATGCTGCAGGCAGGGATAGACGGATGACGGACATCCCTAGACCCTATATCAGTGATGGCAAACCTTGGCACCCCAGATGTTTTGGAACTACATTTCCCATGATGCACAACTACACTGCAGAGTGCATAAGCATCATGGGAAATGTAGTTCCAAAACATCTGGGGTGCCAAGGTTCGCCATCACTGCCATAGATGCTCCATAGCATATGGCAAAGCAAGCTGAGCAGACATAGGAGGGTGGTGCATGGGTACTGACACACAGGGGGTCTATGTATACAACATTTGCTGTGCAAATTGTTTTTTTTTTTCAAGAAATACATCAAATCAGAAAAAAAAAACTTATTGTGACCAGTAGATGGCACTGACAACATAGGAACAACACATAATAGAGGAAGTACAGCAATTTTTGTACTGATTGTATAAAACATTTGTTGTGTGGATGTGCCAAACATAGACCCCAGAATGTATTGCAGTCATTAAAATGAATCCCCCTACCTTAGATATGAGCTCTGAAACTTCTGTTGAAGATTTAGTTACCAGCGATACGGAGGAATCAGACCAAAATACCTAAATAGGAAAAAAAAAAAAAAAAGGAAAGATTTGCACAGTAATTACTAGTTACCCATCAATTCTGGAAGATAACCAGTAGCTGGACTTTGCGAGTTCCGAGTGATCCCAAAAGCTGCTTTAAAACTCTCCTTTGGGATCCCTCTGCATTCACATATCCCTGATAAAAGGGGGGAGGGGGGAATGTTACATTTTCTACATTGTTTTTTTAGTCCTTTAAACCCTTCATGCCTAAAGGGTAATACAAATCTAAAAGCCTAAGCACAATTTTTATAATTTTGACATGTGTTAGCAAAACTGTACATATCATCACAACTACTTTGTGCATCCAGGTGGAATTATACCTTGTTTTTTTTTTCAGGGCTTTCATTTGGTAGTAAAGGATATCTCCTGTTGTAAAAACCAAAGTAGATAAAAGGTGGACGCATCTCAGATCAAGTCCTAACTTCTAATCAAACAATAGTGTAAACAACCTAGATACATTCTAATATATAAAGTGCAAGTGACAAAAGTGACATATAATCTTCAGACTGAGTAGATAAAGTGCATGTAATTAAAATTGTCCAAATATAGAACTCTTCAAGTGAATATAAAAATACTCCAAGAGAATAGTGTCCATATAAATGAGTAAAAGTGCTGCTCCAGTTAGCACTCTGTGTGGAGAATGTAAACAGTGTCTCAGTGGTAGATTTCTTCAGTGCAATTGCACCTTTGTGTGAATTAGCCCCCTACCTTACCGCTGTAAGGTAACAGCATGAAAGATTAAAATAGCATCCAACAAAATCCAGACTCCTGTAGTAGATAGCTGGTGGTTTCCCGTCTGTGCAGGCTCAGCAATGCATGGAAACAAGGAGGAAGGTTTCCAGGTCCAGTGCTGATGTATAAAAGGAAAGAAAGGGGGGCCCAGATTGTGAAGTCTGTTGAAACTTGAATTTATTAAATTAAAATAACAGCCCGTTTGGTATTCACATTAAAACATTAACAAACACAGCACCACGAACGGCGAGCTCGCAACCTGATGTCACTTCCAGTGCCTATCTGTCTCAACACGTAGCATCACAGTCAATCATTCCCTGATGAAGTCATGTAACCGTGACGCTACGCGTTGGAACAAATAGGCACCGGAAGTGACATCAGGCTGCGAGCTCACCGCTCATGGTGCTGTGTTAGTTTATGTTTTAATGTGAGTACCAAACATAGCACCACGAGCGGCGAGCTCGCAACCTGACGTCACTTCTGGTGCCCATCTGTTCCAATGTGTAGCGTCACGGTCAATCATTCCCTGATGAAGTCACGTAACCGCGACGCTACACATTGGAACAGATAGGCACCGGAAGTGACGTCAGGTTGTGAGCTCGCCGTTCATGGTGCTGTGTTTGTTTGTTAATGTTTTAATGTGAGTACCAAATTGGCCCCCCTTTCTTTCCTTTTATACATCAGCACTGGACCTGGAAACCTTCCTCCTTGTTTCCATGCATTGCTGAGCCTGCACAGACGGGAAACCACCAGCTATCTACTACAGGAGTCTGGATTTCGTTGGATGCTATTTTAATCTTTCATGCTGTTACCTTACAGCGGTAAGGTAAGGGGCTAATTCACACAAAGGTGCAATTGCACTGAAGAAATCCACCACTGAGACACTGTTTACACTCTCCGCACAGAGTGCTAACTGGAGCAGCACTTCACAAATTCAGTTTACTCGTTTATATGGACACTATTCTCTTGGAGTACTTTTATATTCACTTGAAGAGTTCTATATTTGGACAATTTTATTTACATGCACTTTATCTACTCAGTCTGAAGATTATATGTCACTTTTGTCATTTTCATCACTTGCACTTTATATATTAGAATGTATCTAGGTTGTTTACACTATTGTTTGATTAAAATTTAGGACTTGATCCGAGATGCGTCCACCTTTTATCTACTTTGGGTTTTTACAACACTTTCTATATATCACTGTTATTTTAGTTACTACCTAGAGCGCAACACCAATTATTGATTTTTATTCTATTTATTGTGTTGGTTTTGGTTGACCAACTGGGTGTTTGCAGCAGCCTAGTATCCTCATCCCTATAGCCACAGGTAGTGTGGGAATAATTCATTTTCTCAAAGGATATCTCCTGATCTTTTTTTTTTTTTTTATTACCAAAGGAAAACTGGCCCAAAATAGTAAAAAATATCTTTTTTTTTTTTTTTTAATTCAGCTGTATATGTCTTGTTACTACCATAACCTAGCACCAAAGAACAACCCAAAATAAATTCTCCTGGTCCTGACGATTGCAACGATACCACATACAGTGCATCCGGAAAGTATTCACAGCGCTTCACTTTTTCCACATTTTGTTATGTTACAGCCATATTGGGTTAAATTTATTATTTTACTCAAAATTCTACAAACAATACCCTATAATGACAATGTGAAATAAGATTGTTTGAAATCTTTGCAAATGTATTAAAGGGGTTGTAAAGGTAATTTTCTTTTTTTTTTTCAAAAATAACAAACATGTCATACTTACCTCCACTGTGCAGCTCGTTTTGCACAGAGTGGCCCCGAACCTGGTCCTCTGGGGTCCCTCGGCGGCTGTCTCGGCTCCTCCCCGCAAGAACTAAACTAAACACCTTCATGTGAGCTCCCTCGCATGGTGTTTAGTTCTTGCGGGCGCGCTCCCATTATACAGCTGGCAGCTATAGCTGTTGACTGTATCACTCGGCCATGCCCTCCGGTGTGCCGCATCATTGGATGTGATTGACAGCAGCGCTGCTTTCAATCCATCCACTCTAGCCAATCAACGGCCAGGCTGAGCGGCGAAGAGGAAATCGGGGGCGAGCGCAGCAGGTGAACGGGCTCAGGTAAGTAAAATGGCGGGGCTGGGGGGGGCGTTATTGTCAGATGTTAAGGTGAAAAAAACGTGAACCTTTACAACCCCTTTAAAAATCAAAGACGAAAAAAAATCCCATGTGCATAAGTCTTCACAGCCTAAAGCTGGCCATACATTGTACAATTTTCTTGTACAATTTTCTTGTACAACTTTCCTTTAGATTTACCAAAACCATATAATATGAGGTCAAACCTAAAAACTTTCAATGTGAATGCAATCAGGCAGGCCCTTGCACTACATAGTTGAAGGTAAATCCAAAGAAAATTGTATGGTGTATGGCCAGCTTTAGTCATGACACTGAAAATTGAGCTCAGGTGTCTCTGATCTGTTTTCACTGATCTTCCTTGAGATGTTTCTACAACTTGATTGGAGTCCACCTGTGGCAAATTCAGTTGGTTCTACATGATTTGGAAAGGCACACATCTGTCTATATAAGCTCCCACAGTTAACAGTGCATGTCAGAGCACAAACCAAGCCATGAAGTCCAAGGAATTGTCTGTAGACCTCCGAGACAGGATTGTATGGAGGCACAGATCTGGGGAAGGGTACAGAAAAAATTCTGCAGCATTGAAGGTCCCAATGAGCACAGTGGCCTCTTTCATCCGTAAATGGAAAAAGTTTGAAACTACCAGGACTCTTCATAGAGCGGACCACCCGGCCAAACTGAGCGATCGGGGGAGAAGGGCCTTAGTCAGGGAGGTGACCAAGAACCTGATGGTCACTCTGACAGAACTCCAGTGTTTTTCTGTGCAGAGAGGAGAACCTTCCAGAAGAACAACCATCTCTGCAGCACTCTTCAATCAGGCCTGTATGGTAGAGTGGCCAGACAGAAGCCACTCCTCAGTAAGAGGCACATGACAGCCCACCTGAAGTTTGCCACCTGAAGGACTCTCAGACCACGAGAAACAAAATTCTCTGGTCTGATGAAACAAAGATTGAACTCTTTGACCTGAATGGCAAGCGTCCTGTCTGGAGGAAACCAGGCACCGCTTATCACCTGGCCAATACCATCTCTACAGTGAAGCATGGTGGTAGGGATGTTGTTCAGCAGCAGGAACTGGGAGACTAGTGAGGATCGAGGGAAAGATAAATGCAGCAATGTAAAGAGACATCCTTGGTGAAAACCTGCTCCAGAGCGCTCTGGGCCTCAGACTGGGCCGAAGGTTCATCTTTCAATAGGCCAACAACCCTAAGCACACAGCCAAGATAACAAAGGAGTGGCTACGGGACAACTCTGTAAATGTCCTTGAGTGGCCCAGCCAGAGCCCAGACTTGAACCTGATTCTGATTGAATTTCTCTGGAGAGATCTGAAAATGGCTGTGCACTGACGCTCCCCATCCAACCTGATGGAGCTTGAGAGATCCTGCAAAGAAGAATGGGAGAAACTGCCCAAAAATAGGTGTGCCAAGCTTGTAGCATCATACTCAAAAAGACTTGAGGCTGTAATTGGTGCCAAAGGGGCTTCAACCAAAGTATTGAGAAAAGGCTGTGAATACTTATATACATGGGATTTTTTTCATTTTTTATTTTTAATAGATTTGCAAAGATTTCAAACAAACTTTTTTCACATTGTCATTATGGGGTTTTGTTTGTAGAATTTTTTTAGGAAAATAATCAATTGAATCCATTTTGGAATAAGGCTGTAACATAACAAGATGTGGAAAAAGTGAAGTGCTGTGAATACTTTTCGGATGCACTGTATGAGTATGTTATTTTTTGTTTGTACCCATAGTACACCCCAGAAATAATAGTGCACATTTTGCTTTTTTTTTTTTTTTTTTTGTCCTACATAAAACATACCAACACCAACTGACACTGATGCTAATTTAAAAACAAAACAAAAAAATTCTGCTCAAAATAAACTGACCCTGACACTTGACCCAAACGCAAAACCTGGCACTGACCTAGATCAAACCTTGATCTAGGTAATTTTTTATTATTTTATTTATTAAAATTTACAAACACTTTTTAACTTTTTCTTTCTGCATGGATAGACAAAGATACAATGCAGAAGTATTTTTGGACTATAAATGTGTTCTGGTGTCAGATAAGCTGTTCAATACAGAATGCAGCTCATCCAGTTTAACAACCACCGTAGAACGTCATCCCCCGATTAGTCGGCCAAGGTTAAATAACAAGGAAGGGAAGGCCTGTAAACAGAACTGCCCCGAATCCCTGTGATGGAAGGGTCAGTGACCCCCTCTGCTAACACCAACCTGATCGCCCCGGGGGGGGGGGGGGGATGCTGAGCAAACAAGTTCAGATCACCAGATTTATACAAGCCTGGATTTGTTGAAAATACTTGAAATCTTGGTCTGTTGACAAAACTAGGCGTGTGCGATCCCTGTGCATGCACCTGGTACACACTAAATAAACTTAAAGCTCAATGTCAGAGTACCCCGCAGTACCGCTGCTCTGCCACAAGATGTCCTTAGTCTTCCAGGATGGATGATGCCCAGTGTCACCCAACCCAGAAGACTGAGGACAGACTGAGTACAGGGTGTCATAGCCCTGCCCCCTGAACAAGGGCCCCTTCAATTACAGTGAAGTGGGGACATTAGAGTGTAAGCTCTTCCGGTGCAGAAACGGACGCAATTGGCTCAGTGTTCTCTCTACAGCACCATGGAATATGTCAGTACTATATGAATGTATAATAATAATAGTGTGTGACTGTGAGAGGACATTAGAGTGTAAGCTCCTCTGGTGCAGAGACTGATGTGACTGTCTCAGTGTTCTCTGTACAGCACTACCGTATATGTCAAAGCAATATTAATGTATAATAATAATGTGCGACTGTGGGGGGGACATTAGAGTGTAAGCTCCTCTGGTGAAGAGACTGATGTAAATGGATCCGGCATTAGAGAAATGTTTATTCGGCACATTGATACCTCAAAACAACAGTCTGCGTTCTTCTCCTTCTTATGCGGCAAGACTTTAATTTCAATCTTCTCAACATTCACTAGAAAAAAGAGACAAACGGAAAGGATTACTCTCCAGACATTTGCTCTATTCCTGGTCCAGTGGGGGGAGTCGGGGTCTCTTGGTGATCCCCCCCACCAACCCCAGGCCAGTCTTGGCACATCAATCATTCAGAAGGAATTTACACACAGCTGGGGGAATATGGGATATGAAGTGTATGAGGGACGGCGGAGGGAGGAACACTCGGCTCTCTGTCTGATTGTTTACTTAGGACAGCCCAGAGCAGGGCAGGAAGGAGCGGCTGGAGGCTCTCAGTCCATAGACAAACAACAGACAGACTGTACGACACCGCACAACACACTGATATTAAATTAATAGGACAACGCCGTATTAACGGCAACAAGAACCCCCTTCCTGTAAAAAAAATAGAAACAAAAGAAATATTGTTACTGTTCAGGAAGCCACTGGCATGCATACAGGTGCAAAAATTAAAGGAGACCTCTAGTAATAAATCTAGAAGAGGGAAGTCTGATATAACAAATATGACCTCTGGCCTTCCTTCAGTCTTGCACAGTTGTACCGGCTCCTCTCCTGGACTGAAATGGCTTACTCTGATTTCACCGCACACTGTGAGCTTCCCACAATGTGCATTAGAAGCTGCAACAAGTCAGATAGAGCCCGCCTCCTTTCCTGGCACCCAGAATAATCACAGCGCACCAACCCCTGGAACTGTAACCACCCCCATACACAGATGTGCCAGTCCGAAATCGGTGTCCTGATGAGCTAGATGTGAATTTACAGTGTGAAGTAATATAAAACTGTATGATACAATACAAAACCAAATGTCAGATGAAGCTTATGTAAGCTAGATGCTGCGGGTAGCAACACACTACTAATCTAACTCTGGAAGTGCTGCTTCATTCCAGCATGGGTGTGCTGTGTGGCTGCGGGAGAAAAAGTTAGATGGGGGAGAGAAGCCCAACAACAAGAGTGTAGCATGTAAAGTGCAATTTTAATAGAAAATATAAAAAAGCACTCACAAAAGATAAAATAGAGCTCAGCAAGTCAGGTAGTCTCTGGGACAAAGATCAGACAGGCAATCAGGATGCCTTGGTCACCGGCAAAGGAGCGGAGGTGGATTGGAAGCAGGGAACCGCTGTCAACGGAAAGCCAAAGCCATGAATGGAACACAAGGCCCAGGGAAAGAAGCCACCCTATGTAGTAGGAAAATGCGGGACCTGGAACTGGAATGCGTTTCAAAGCAACCTTGCTTCTTGTGTGCCAACCATGGCTTTGCCTTTCCAGTGACAGTGGTTCCCTTCCCTGCTTCCAGTCCACCTCCGCTTCCTTTCCAGTGGCTAAGGCAAGGCATCCTGGTTGTGTGTCTGATCTCAGAGGCTACCTGACTGTAATGCTAAGCTCTATTTTATCTTTATGCTTTTTTATATTTTCCATTAACCCCTTCACGCCGACCGTATGCAAATTTGCGTTCATGGCTTGAAGAGGTTAAACCGTGGTGATGCCTGCATCTGCTGGCATCACCCGGGTATCATTTTAGAGCAAGTGGTTGGCTTTTTAGTGATATTGCTAGAAGCCGCTCGGCTGTTATCCTAAAGGAGCGGGAGAGACATCCCCCCCCTTCCCGTCCCACCAGGAGACCCGAGCGACTAGCCTGCGAGTGCGCCACCTAGCCGGATTCGGCTTTGATCGGGTCTCCGATGTAAAATCCCAGAAGCAACGTCACAAAGTCACTTCAGGTTTACTCGGCTGCCAATGGTGCCGACTTGAAAAAAATGACAGTTTTCAGAATCGCTGATTTTGGAGAGTTGAATACTTTTAAGTGCAAAGGAGGGACCCCGATCCCTCCATAAAGAGTACCTGTCACCACCTATTACTGTCACAAGGGATGTTTACATTCCCTGTGACAGCAATAAAAGTGATTAGAAATGTATTTATTTTTTAAAGGGACAATGTAAAAAAAAAAAAAAAAAATTTTTTTTTTTTTAATTTTAAAGCGCCCCCGTGTGCTCGGGCAGCAAAGAAAAAACACATCCTCCCATTACATTCAGTTAGGAACGCTCCTGAACAAACAATGGTTAAGTCTATTGACTCTACTGCCACCATGGTTGGACCCGATGATATTGGTCCCAATGGTACCATCATCACTACTGCTAATACTTGACCAGAATCAGATGCTGCTACATACAGTGGTCATATCATTGATTGTTCCTGCAATGTTTATGCTCTTTTACAAATTTTTGTGTTAAACAGTTTCCCTCCACCCTTGATGTCATGACCCATACCCTACCTACAACCCATGTCAATCAGTTGCATATCGAGGTCATGGCGCTAACTTTGGCTGAATTGCTGAATGTGTCGTAAACACCAAACTTCATTATGTTCAATAAAACTTTTCTTGTGAAAAAAAACCCAAAAAAAACGCATACGCAAGTCGCGCCCGCAAATGCAAACAGTGTTCAAATCACACGTGAGGTATCACCACGATCATCAGTGTGAGAGCAATAATTCTAGCAAAAGACCTCCTCTGTAACTCTAACCTGGTAACCGTTACATTTTTTTAAACGTCGCCTATGGAGATTTATAGGTACCGTAGTTTGTTGCCATTCCATGAGCATGCGCAATTTCAAAGCATGACATGTTGGGTATCTATTTACTCGGCGTAACATCATCTTTCACATTATACAAAAAAGTGGGGCTAACTTTGCTGTTTCGTTTATTTTTTTAGTTCATGAAAGTGTCTTTTTTCCAAAAAAAGTTTGTTTGAAAGACCGTTGCACAAATACCGTGTCACATAAAATATTGCAATGATTGCCATTTTATGTGCTCAAGCGTCTCTGCTAAAATATATATATATATATATATATATATATATATATATATATATATATATATATATATATATATATAGTTTGGGGGTTCTAAGTAATTTTCTAGCAAAAAAAACAGATTTTAACTTGTAAGCAACAAATGTCAGAAATAGGCTTAGGCATTCAAATTACACTTTACAATCTACACTATGGTTATTGCCCTTCTCTTCCCCTCCCAACTTTTTGTCTCCTGCATGCAAAAACAGGAATGGCCACTCCTCCAGACCCACCCATCAATGCATTGTGATTTTTGCATAACTCCTCCCACCGCTTGCATGAGGACTGAGGGCTCTTGAGAGGAGCACTGAGGCAGGGCGCTGTGATGTTTTCAGAAAGCTTTGCACTGCACCCTGCAGGCCCCTCCCACCAGCCATAATCTGCTTGCATTGCATAGAGAAGCACAGATGCCCACTGATGACATCACTGGGTCTAAAATAAGTAATAAAAACGGAAAGATTTTATTTAAAAAGGTCATTAGCATGTTGGTGAGGGGGGGGGGGGGGAGAACCAGGGACAGCAAAATACACAGTGGCTCAGTGGTTAGCACTTCTGTCTTGCAGCACTGGGGTTCTCAGTTCGAATTCTAGCCACTACCTGCATTGAGTTTGTATGCCCTCCCGATGCTTGAGTGTGTTTTCTGTGGGTAATCACAGACATGCTGGTAGGTGAAATGGCCCTGGTATGTGTATGTGGGATAGGTACCTTAGATTGTAAGCTCTCAGAGCAGGGACTGATGTGAATGTATAATATGTAAAGTGCTGCTCAAGTTGACAGCACTATAAAAATACCTGAAATAAATATAAGCAGATTAAACTTCAGCATTAAAGGCTTTGGTGTGCAGGGGAGTGCTGACACTGCAACTCTTATTACAACATTGGGACCATGCAGGCGATAAAATCTAAACACCAGTCCTTAGATGCAGTGGCTGCATTATTTTTTTCAGCCCTTTTTCCTTTATTTTCACCTGGTGATCCTGCCAGGAACACACTTTCTGTCCTAGGGTGACAACACTGCTCTTTTTTAGATACAGTACAGTAAGTGTTGTCACCCTAGGCTGATTTATACTCGGAACATCTTGGCCTGTGGGGGGCTGGTGGGCACGGTGGGAGGTTTGGGGGGGGGGGGGGTCACTGTAGGAGTCTTAGGAGCACTACGGAGGGCCGATGGCTCTACAGCAGGCTGGGGGGCACTGTGGAGGGGATAGGGATTCTGGAAATGGTTAGGGGACTCGGTAATAGACTTAGTGGCCCTGTAGGGGATGAGGTTTCTGGAAAGCACTGTTGGAGGCTCGAGGCCAGTGTGGGAGGATGGCAGGCACTATGGATCCCAAGGGCTCTTAGGGGGCACTGTGGAGGGCTGGAGGGTAAATAATGTGAAGCTGAAGAGCTCTTAAGGGGCCTGAGGGGAAATGTGGGCCACTATGGGGGGGGGGGGGCTATGGAAAGATGGGAGGCATTGTAGAAGGTTAAGAGATTTGCCGCTGGATGGAGGCCTTGAAGATGAAAAACTGTGGCCTGATGGTGGAGAACCACTGATCTAGGGGATGAGGTTGGGGTGGGGTCCACTATGGAACCTGATGGTTCCCAGAGAGCCTGGGGGCACTGTGGGCCACTTTGGGAGGTTGAGGGGCACTATGGAAGTTGGAAGGCACAGTGGGAGGTTAAGTGATTTGTAGTTGGCTGGAGGTCTAGGAGAGTGGAGGCTGCGGCCTGGTGGTGGAGAACCACTGATCTAAAGGGATGAGGTTGGAGGCCACTATGGAACTCTGAGGGCCTGGGGGCACGTGGGCCACTTTGGGAGGTTGGGGGGCACTAGTGGGAGGTTAAATGATTTGTAGCTGACTGAAGGTCTGAGAGAGGGGAGGCTGCGGCTCAGCAGTGGGCCACGGCTCAGTGGTTGAGAACCACTGGTCTGGAGGGTTGAGGAATAGCCTAGAATACTTGCCTTATTTCTTTTTTTTTTAACAAACAGGTGTGCTTTATTGTATCACATGGAAGAAGGTTACATAATACCTCTTAACATAATTCAGAACATTACATGACAGATAAGCATGAGCAATCGCATAGCAGTGTCATACATGTGCAGGAGGTGAAACATCAGTACATGTCAACATTCTAGACAAAACGATCACAGAGAAAAGTACCTCATGTATCCGGGGATTACCCCTCCCTCCCCCCCACATAGTACGTGAATCCACCGTGGCCCTCTAAGATGAGAGCCAAGGTGTCCACACTTTCTCAAATTTCCATGGACAACCTCGATTGATATATGTGATTCTGTACATAGGTATAACTGCCTCAATCTGTGCCTCCCAGGCCGACACGGTCGGGGGTGAGGGGTCTGTCCACTTCATCAGTATCTCCTTCTTGGCATAATAAAGTAGAAAGGAAATAAGCAATTTTAAGTGATAGGCTCTTTGTTCATTGTCATGAATCCCGAGAAGGGCCAACTCCGGAGTGATTGGTATGGATATTTGCAACCTGGAATTTATCTCTGCAAATATTGCACACCAATATGTTGCTATCAATGGGCATTCCCAGAACATGTGGAAAAAAGTTCCAATTTGACACTTACATTTGTTACACATAGGGTCTCTGTCAGGGAATATGCGATGGAGTCTCTGTGGGGTGTAATAAGTCCTATGTATAAATTTGACCTGGATTAACTTATCCCTGGATGCAATCACCAGTTTAGGGCCATTATCTAGACATTCCTCCCAATCCTCTCTGTCTAATGATGGAATGTCGGTGTGCCAGCTGTCCCATAGTTTTGCTATTTTAGGAGAGTCCCTACCCAGGAGTACAGCATACAAGGTGGAAAGGGGCTTAGAGACATCTCCAGACGCCAATAGCTCCTCAATGGGATCTGCCTGAAGCAAAGGTGTCTGAGGAAACTGAGCCCGTGCCGCATGTCTTAGTTGAAAACATCTAAACCTCATCCCTCTGGGCAGCTGGAATTTATTCATTATTTCCGTGATAGAGAGCAATTCCCCTCTGGGCATAATTTGTTCTATAGTTGTAATGCCTAACCTGGCCCAAAGCTGTGGGTCAGGCACAGTCCGGAAGTGTTTAAGAGCTGGATTTCCCCATAGCGGGTTCGCTGGCGATAACTGACCCGGAGAGAGGAATCTACGTCTTGCAGCCACCCACACCCTCCACGTTGCCCGAGTGGGTTCAGGAACTCGCGTATACGCACCCGGACCTCGATAAGGAAAGTTACGTAGATCAGTAAGGGAGCCCAAATAGTTTGCCTCAAGGCAGACTGCCGCATTCATTTTAGAGCCTTGAAACCACCAGTAAACCGACACCAACATAGCCGCCCAGTAGTAGACCTGAAAATTGGGGAGGGCTAATCCTCCAAAACAGGTAGGCAGCCACAAAGTGGAGCGCGCCAATCTGGGGTTCCCACCCCTCCAAATAAAGGTTCCCACCAGACCACCAACCTCCCTAAAAAATGAAGCAGGGACCCACACCGGGGAATTTCTAAAAACATAATTGAATTTAGGAAGCATCATCATCTTAATGAGGCCGATGCATCCCAATAGATTTAAGGGCAAGTCAGCCCAGGCCAAACACTTCGCACGCAACATACTCACGATGGGGCTCAAATTTTTAATTATAAAGTCTGATGGGTTTTTCGTGATCACTATCCCTAAATATTTAAACTCCGTCACCCACTGTAGTGGGGAGGATGATGGCCCAGAGGCAGCTGCATCGTCCAGAGGGAACAGTACTGATTTGGTCCAGTTAATCTTTATACCAGATAACCCCCCAAAGTTGTCAAAGATTTTCAATGCCGCAAGGAGAGACGGGCCCGCATCATTCAGGTATAGAAGCGCGTCGTCCGCGTACAGAGACAGCCGCTCTTCCAGCAGACCCACCCGCAAGCCCAGGACATCCGGAGCACTCCTGACTGAGATTGCCAGTGGCTCCAACGCCAGAGCGAACAGGCTGGGGGAGAGCGGGCAGCCCTGCCTCGTGCCGCGGAATAGATCAAAGGGCTCCGAGACCCAATTATTTGTACGGACCCTAGCTCTGGGGGCCTGATACAACAATCGAATGCCATGTATAAACTTAGGGCCAAACCCAAATCTCTGTAATACCAGCCATAAATAGTTCCACTCCACAGAGTCAAACGCCTTTTCGGCGTCGAGAGAGGCTACAACTCTGGTCCCTACATTGTCATGTGGAATGGTAAGATTAAGGAAGAGACGCCTCAGATTGATATCGGTTCCCTTGCCAGGCATAAATCCGGTCTGATCTATACCGATCAGGTCTTCTATGACGTGAGATAAGCGGATAGCCAGAACTTTCGCAAAGATCTTGGCGTCTACATTAAGTAGCGATATTGGCCTGTACGAGGCACACTCTAGCGGATCCTTACCCGGCTTGGGAATCAACACAATTACTGCCTCGTTCATGGACTCTGGTAAAGATTCTAGGGCCATAAAATTAGATAATAGCGAGGTTAATTTAGGAGCTAGAATTTCGCTGAAGTTGGAATAGACTTCAGATGGTAGGCCATCTGCCCCAGGAGCCTTCCCCCCTTTGAGATGTCCCATAGCGACCTGAATCTCCTCTAGCGAGATATCCTTCTCCAATTCTTCCCTGGCTTCCGCTGTTAAGTTAGGGATGGACAATGAATCTAGAAACCTGGCCAGGTCTGAGTCAGACGCCTCAGACCTGGAGGAGTAAACCTCTCGGAAATATTCCCGAAAACGAGTGTTAATATCCTGGGGGGATGTGAGTAACTGGCCGGAACTGTCCCTGATGGAACCAATAGGGGTAGCTGGGATATTACCCTTAGCCAACCATGCAAGGAGTTTCCCATTTTTCCCCCCATGTTCAAACACTCTTTGGGCCGAAAAGAGTAGCGCTTTATTCGTTTGTGCCATCCTAGCTGTGGAGAGTCTGCATAGAGCCCGTTTCCACTCCCTATATCGGTCGTCTCCCGGGTTAGCGACAAAGTCAGCCTCCAGAGTAGCCGCCCGTCTCTCAAGTTCCTCCAATTCATGAGCGGAGTCACGTTTAAGGCGAGCAATACTGGTCATAAACTCCCCTCTAGCCCAAGCCTTAAAGGTGTCCCACAGCACAATCGGTGGGGCAGAATCCACATTATCCGTCCAAAAATTGCAAATGGCTGCTGTTAGGGGTTCCTGTAGTCGCTCGTCATCAGCCCAGAACTTGGACAGCCTCCAAAGCCGGGGGCCCGGGGGGGGCAGTCAAAGTCAACGTCAGGCAGAGGGGCGTGTGGTCAGAGATTCCCCTGGGAAGCACAGAAATGTCTTTAACAAATTGTAAGGCAGGGCATGAGGCATATATCAGATCGATTCGAGATAGAGTTTTATGAGAAGCAGAGTGACAAGTAAATACCTTTGAGGTCGGGTATATGTGTCTCCAGACATCAGTGAGGGCATAAAGATCAGCCCACTGTCTGAGGTCCGGAGTATCACGAGCCGACCGGTGCAACCTATCTTGTTCCACCGAGGGGGCCATGTTAAAATCTCCCAGTAAATAAACAAAAGTTGTATCATATTGTACCACAGTTTGCATGACTTCATGAAGAACATTACCGTTAGCTGGAGGGGGAATATACAATCCGACTAATACCACAGTTTTGTCATATATGTTAGCATATAAAATTACGTATCTACCCTCCTTGTCTGTCTTGACTTCCAGAAGCCTAAACGGCACTGTCTTGTGTACTAAGATGCTGACCCCACGGGCATACGTGGAAAATGTGGAGTGGTAATGTAGGCCGACCCAAGTCTTATTAAGACAAATGGTTTTGGTACCCTGCAGATGTGTCTCCTGGAGGATACAGATCTGCGGTTGGTGCTTTTGTAGGAACTTAAACACTAGGGATCTTTTCACTGCAGTATTAAGGCCTCTCACGTTCCATGAGATTACCTTAAGTTCAGCCATTAGGTGGTAGGATTGATAGGGGTGCACGGATCACCCAGCCCGAGGGATCAGCATCCGCACACTCAATTACATAAATTGTCATGCACACTCCAATATCTAGAAACCTTCCCCGTGTCGACAATCCAAAGCACATAGAAAAGAAAACAAAAAAAAAAACAAAAAGAAAATCTAAAGCACCTGAAACAACAAAATAGTGTTAACAAAAACAAACCTAGCATTAAACCCCACCCCCCACCCCGCATCCCCCACCCCAACCTAGGAATGCCTTGTTCCCCAAACATCTTGCCTTATTTCTCACTGCGGCCTTCTGGTTGTAAGGGGCTCATTATCCTCATGTACAATGCAGGGCTAACAAAAAAGATTTGGATAGCCGCACTCCAAGTGATGTCTTTACTGAATGGAAAGCAGCACAAACAGCATACGGAGTCACAGATGAATGTCTGACGCGTTTCACGCCTCTTTACTGGTGCTTAGTAATAGAGCACGGCTATCCAGATCTTTTTTCACTTGCTTGCATCTTGCATACAGAGCCAGCACCCACCCGGTGCAGGGGAGGTGACTTCCCTGGATTGCTACTTGGAGCGGTATATTACCTACAATCCAGGGCTATTGGTACTGAATTGTAGAAGATGACATCAGAGTGTGACTTTTGGCCAGAAGACTGTTGAGAAGAGGTTTTGGAGGACCGTACGCCTGCCAGACCGAGGAATAGCGTAAGTATAAGAGCTTCCCCTGCTCCTAGATCTAACAAGCATTTTAACCCTTGCAATGTGGGGTTGGGGGAAAAGGGGCACACTGCAAGGGTCATTTTTTATTTCCTGCCTGGAGTGGGGCTTTACAATGCGAACAAAACCCGCTATGTATTCCAGATGCACAGAGCGATCAGTGACCGAGGAAAATATCCAAAGTGCTGATCAAAGTCAAGTCATCTGCGGCTCCACATGGTTTCCGTACAGTACGCCGAGAGACTAAAACATTTCCATGTGCGGCGAAGCCAGCGGTGACTCAGAGAGCCAGATGTCATTTCATGGATGCAGTCCGAACACAGGGAAATCCCCCGACCACGTCCATACACTGTACGGCTCCTTCTCGTGACCTGAGCCCTCACTGAGCACACAACTCTCAGATTACACACCTCGGTGTAGGGGGGGAGGGGGGGTTGTGCCGACATCTTGGATCTGCTCCGCAGCTGCATCTAGTACCATGGACCTCCGTCCTGTAATGCACACTAGAGAGCTGCCCGAGCAGAAATTTCTCATCTCCACTCTTCTTACTGCAAAGCATCAGCTGCTCATCAATCTGTTACTGAAAGCAGCATTGCCAGTGCTCAATGTACCCATATCATGAACGACCGGTGGCCCCTGTGCACCTTAGGGGCCCGGATCACCGACGGTGTAACTTCCCCTTACAGAAATGGAGAACAGACATGATGGATTATAGCGGTACCAGAGAGGAACTTTTTACACCAATTAATTAAAAATAAATTTCTTATAACAAAGTTTATACATAGAAAAAACACATAAAAACATCCAATTCAATCTGAGGTTCAATACAATAGTTATAAAAAGTATCACAGAGAAGGTTGACGCGTTTCACTTATTAGCTTCTTCAGAACCGATTACTCAGTGATTAGTAACATCAGAACCTCATAATAGAAACACAAGATAGCTTCACCTACTCCACCTCTAAGGAATCGATATGCCCATGTCAAAAAGAGGGGGAAATCAATAGATGAACCGATGCAGGATTGCTGGTACACTGTAGCCCCTCTGCCGTAGAATATATAATGGCTCAGTATAGTTGGCTGACAGGGTTCCAACCCCAAAGAGATAATATATAAAGGCACCTGAACACAGTTGTCAAAAAGAAACAACTCTCATCTGCCACAAAAGACGTCCCACATATATCCAAAATCGATGTTACTAATCACTGAGTAATCGGTTCTGAAGAAGCTAATAAGTGAAACGCGTCAACCTTCTCTGTGATACTTTTTGTAACTATTGTATTGAACCTCAGATTGAATTGGATGTTTTTATGTGTTTTTTTTCTATGTATAAACCTTGTTATAATAAATGTATTTTTAATTAATTGGTGTAAAAAGTTCCTGTCTGGAACCGCTGTAATCCATCCTGTCGGTCCTCTATTTCTGTAAGGACTAGTAAGGATGAGGTACCCCCATAGCCTTAATGTTCAGTTTTCCATTTAGGTGTAACTTCCCCATCGTACCTTGACTGACAAGGCTAGGAGACCCATGTCCCACCCACAATGACATCATTCCTTAAATGAAAGACCAGGAGACTCCTGATCTATCCCATCCACCATGCCATCATAGCTTGTCTGGCAGGCCAGGAGATTCCTGATCCGTCCCACCCACCATGACATTATACCTCAACCGACAGGCCAGGAGAGTACTGATGTGATCTGTCCCACCCACCATGACATAACTTGACTGACCAGACCAGGAGATCAAAGATCTGTCCCACCCACCAATGACATTATACCTTGACTGACCAGGCCCAGAGACTCCAGATCTGCCCCTCCCATCATGACACCAAATCTTGAATGACAGGCCAGAAGGCTGCTGATCTTTCTCCCCCACCATGACATCATACCTTGACTGACCAGGCCCAGAGACCCCTGATCTGACTCACCCACCATGACATCATACCTTGACTGCCAGTCCAGGAGGTTCCTGATCTGTATCGCCCACCATGATGTCATAGCTTGACTGACAAGGCTAGGAGACTCATGTCCCACCTACCATTACCTTACAGCTTGACTGCCAGGCCAAGAGACTACTGATCTGCCCGACCCATCACAACATCATACCTTGACTGACAAGCCAGGATACTGTATATCGAAACTGAAATCTGCAGTAAACCATAACAATGGCCATCAAAATTCCCTTCACTTCAAGTGGCTGGTAGAACGATGGACCCAAAACAGGAAAAAGGAGACTTAACCCCTCTGCTGCCAGAGCTGTTTTTTTTTTTTTTTTTTTTTTGCCAAAAATGCAGATTTTAGACCTACATGGTATCAATGGTTTACCAAGCCAACGCTTTCATAAAAAAAAAAAATAATAATAATAATAATAATAATTTTAGTGCACACAAGCGCAATATATTACCCAATATAAAAGATGGGGTTACGCCAATTAAAGAGATAACCAACATGTCAAGCTTTAAAATTGCGTATGTTGAACTCTTATTTTTTTTTTTTTTATTTGTTAATATTGTCTTGTCACTTGACAAGTGTCATATCTGTACTACGTCGATAATGAAATAAAAATAATTTTCAAAAAGAAATTGCGTGTGTCCTTGAAACGGCAACAAATGCTGGTACGCTAAAATTTCCATAGGGGACGCCTTGAAAGGCTCTACAGGTCATCAGTTTGGAGTAAACCATGAATAACAGACCTAGAATTATTGCTCTCACTCTGGCTGCATGTGGCGATATGTAATATGTGTAGTGCAAGCAATGCAACCATTTTTGTACGTAGGTGCCTCCGCCCGATGTGTTTACATTCATGTGTCCAAGTCCAAACAAACCAATCAGGCCAGGGGGGAGGGGGGTGGAGGGCAAGCTCCGGATAGATTTCAGCATGTGTTCGCGCTCAGCGCTGCGTTTCCTGTTTAGATTGTACGGGTCGGATCTGCAGCCTGGAAAAACAAACCGCGCAGTATACGGCTGTGTGGCCATAAACGCCGATTCAGCGTAATCCTGGGAAAAAAAACTCGCCAAAAAGGAAGCCGCGTAAATGAGTAAAAATAAACAATTTTCCAGCAAACGCCGGGCGCATGCTCGCTCGCTCATCCAGGAAAAGTTAAATCTCACTACTCAGAGGAATGACCCCCTCAAAGTGAGCTCTGGAGTGCAGGGCATTATGGGAAGCGGATAAAAAAATGTGATTTTAAAATACATTTAAAGAGGAACTCCGCTCAAATATTAACCCAGCTGTGTTTGCAGTCACGTAGTGATGGATTAATATATAGCTTGAAATACCTTTCCTAGAGAAGATCCTGCTTATAGATCCCTCCAGTGCTGCTTACTTAACCTACAGCTCAGGCATTTTGTCATGTGATCTCTATCGGAGTATCAGATTGGCTGATAATCGCCTTCAGCTGCGATCATGTGACCACACGCCTAGGCTTAAAGCAAATCCCTTTATAGTGTGTACTTGTCTGAGTCCAGAGCACTAACATCTGCTTCTGCATTCCTCTGCATGAATCACTTTTGACAAGTTTTCCTGACACCAAGAGAAAAAAGGTAACAGGGGAGGGAGCTCCAGCACACAGCCTGTGTTTGACAGCCTCAGTTCTGTCCCTGTGTGCAGTAAGGAGGAGGGGTGTGTCCCTTCCCTCCAATCAGCTGTCAGAGCTCTCCTCACTGATCTCTGCAAAGTGTAACTTCAGCTCTCCGTCCCCTTATTTCTGACAGCTCAGACAAGCTTTAAAAATTCTGCAACAAAGAGAAGACTGCAGATAAACAGGTACAACTTGTGTAGGAGGATTTGATAGATCTCTGGGTATCACCTGAGGCCAGTCACTTCAAAGGAAGGGTTTACAACAACTTTAGGTGAGCAGCAATGAGTCTGGATCAGCACTTTCTCCAAGAAAAGTTTAAGTGGGTGTAAATCCAAAACAGTTTTCTTTAGTTTTGGATGGAGTGGGAAAGGGTTAGAGCCCCTGTCAGGTTTTTATTGCTGTCCGTGTCCCCGTTTTGGGAATTTATCCTCCCAATTTGCCTTGCGGATCTCTGCTACAGAAAGTAAGGGAAACTCAACATTTTACAGCTGTCACAACAGGAAGTGAGAGAATTCTGCCAATGGGGACACCAATTCTGTTGACAACTAATCACGGGTTATAAAATAACGTAATGAAAACTAAAAGGTTTTGTTTTTTTATTTTATTAGAATGTTGATAAGGGGGGAGTGGGGGAACCAAGGATGATAAAATATAAGTAGAATAATCTCCGGCATTTCCTTTCAAAAATGTAAAAAAAAAAAAAAAAAAAAAAGAAAGAAGGTTAAAAGGTCTTCGCTTTTCATGCTCTAAGTATTTCCGCAGTATTTGAGTTGGGGTCACTTCACTACTTTATGAATGAGTATTCAATGACTAGGTAGGTGCTGGTTTTGCCCCCCTCCTCCTCTCTCGGTCACCCCGCACACTCTGCCGGCTCAGCAGTCTCGGGGTCAGCGAAGTGTTAACGTATCCATGCCGGGGATTAAGAGAGCAGCGTACAGACGGCAGCTGTCAATGTGGCATACCTTCACTGGGGGATGTAATCCGCCATAACACACCATGTAATGAGATCGGATGATGGGACGCGCATTCTACAGGAAAGTAATCCGCGCGGCCTCGAACGCAGTCGGGGAATTCATACATGGCCGACCTTAAAGCTGAGGCGTTCCCTTTCCATGCAACACTGTTGCTGAACAATCTTCATTTCACCAAGATTCAAACAAAGCAACAGGTTCTCTTGACAGTCTAGGTTCTCTGCTACAGGCACTTCCCTTCCCCCGCTCTGTGTAAGCTCCATGTCAGAGCTTGCACGCAACTAAAGACCTCTCTTCTCATGTGACCATGCCCTAGCCTGGCGATTGGCCGCTCAGGTGGTGAGCACTGCATTGTGGGAGGAAGGGGAGAAGGTCATATCATACTCCATACCCAGAAATACTGAAAATCTCACCGGGTTCCAGCTGGCAAATGGGAATGGTAAGGCAAGTACTAGAGGGGGCAGGGGCCATCAGATGAACCTGCTTATTCTCTTAGAATGGGCAAAGCGACAGGTCTACTTTAAAGCTGAACTCCAAGAATTAGACAAAATCTACCCTTTCAGTGCAACCCCCCCACCACCACCAAATAGGAATGGTAAGTCCTGGAGGGGGCAGGTGCCATCAAGTGAACCTATTTATTCCCTTAGAATAGGCAAAGTGACAGGTCTACTTTAAAGCTGAACTTCGGGAATTAGAAAAAACTACTCTTACGGTGCAACCCCCTAACACCACCACCAGCAAGTAATACTCCCTTCACCTGAATGTAACCTGGTATCAGCTTTCTGCAGGCCCTGTACAGCAGAGCTCAGGACTGGGAGAGGGAGGAGAGCACAAAGGAGCCAATGGGTACATGTGCTGAAGCATGCTGATAGGAAGAGAGAGCACAGTGACAGAGAGATGAGCCCATCAGTCTGCCGCTTCTCCTTTCACTGTCCAATCACAGGCTGCGGGCGGGTCCAGGATGACCTTCCCTTAGAGAAAGTGGGTTGAATGATGCTGGCCATCAGACTGAGAGAATCTGAGGGCAGAAAATAAAAAAGTAGTGTGGGGGTAATCTCTGGAAAAGAGAGACCCCATATGTGTATATAGCTTTAGTTTGGGGAACTGCTTTGTAGACCAATAGGGAGGAGACTCAAGGGGCAGGAGGGGGTGGAGTTCATTCATCTGTCTATATTTTGGCCACATCTGCAATAAGTTTCAATTACAAAGTCCGGTCATACAATGACAATGTCAACATTTTCCTACACTGGACGCCGGACCTGTGACCCTCAACTGACGCATTTCACCCTAGAGACGGGGCTTCCGATGCACACATTTAGCATTCAGAATAATAAAAGTGGACCGGCTCTATCCTGCCTGTACCCACCCTCCTTGGACACGGGGCATGGTTTGTAAGAACTTTTCTGCTTTCCTATCGTAAGAAGTCTACATGAAGACTGGAACAGATAACCTTTTTAGGAGTCAATTCACTAAGAGTTAAATAACGCTGAAAAAATGTGATAAAATAACACATGCGGAAACAAATGTGCAATTCACAAAGAATTGTGCGATAAAGTTTCAATGGTGTGGTAATTACCACATATTTTCATTTGGTATTTTATCTCATTGAGCTCGTTGCTAAGGTGCGGGCCGAGAAGTCGCCCGCCACGTCCTTAACAACGGATGACTCATTTATTTTTTAATAATGGATTTGTCAAAAACTGTGTGTGTGTTTTTATTTCTTTTTGACACTTTTTTTGGTGAATGAGTAAGGGTACAATGTTGAGGGCATGTGGCCTGGTATGGTTCAGAAAGAGGGGGGGGGGGGGAAGCTCGCTCGTCCCCTCCCTTTCCTGACCTGCCGGGCTGGATGTTCCGATAAGGGTCTGGTATGGCTTTTGGGGTGGACCCCACGTGGTTTTTTTATTTTTAATTGCCGACATGTTTTCTTTACATTCAGCTGTCAGCAGGGCATCTACTGCCTCTGTACTAGGCGATCGCGGGTTGCTGGCGGACATCGAACTACGCCGATTCGCGCAGGAGAGCTGAC
>JBBDGP010003394.1:135000-310890 GCA_037952835.1 Lithobates septentrionalis
CAGTCGGCTGCATGAGAGGCATTTATATATCCTCCCGAGTACCCCTACCCAACGAACCCCCCCAAAAAAGATGTTGTGTCTGCAGCAAGCGCGGATATAGACGTGACGCCCGCTATTATTGTCCCTCCTGTCCTGACAATCCTGGTCTTTGCATTGGTGAATGTTTTGAACGCTACCATTCACTAGTTGAGTATTAGCGTAGGGTACAGCATTGCACAGACTAGGCACACTTTCACAGGGTCTCCCAAGATGCCATCGCATTTTGAGAGACCCGAACCTGGAACCGGTTACAGTTATAAAAGTTACAGTTACAAAAAAAAAGTGTAAAAAAAAAAAAAAAAACACAAACAAAAATAAAAAAAAATAGTTGTCGTTTTATTGTTCTCTCTCTCTATTCTCTCTCTTTTGTTCTGCTCTTTTTTACTGTATTCTATTCTGCAATGTTTTATTGTTATTATGTTTTATCATGTTTGCTTTTCAGGTATGCAATTTTTTATACTTTACCGTTTACTGTGCTTTATTGTTAACCATTTTTTTGTCTTCAGGTACGCCATTCACGACTTTGAGTGGTTATACCAGAATGATGCCTGCAGGTTTAGGTATCATCTTGGTATCATTCTTTTTAGCCAGCGGTCGGCTTTCATGTAAAAGCAATCCTAGCGGCTAATTAGCCTCTAGACTGCTTTTACAAGCAGTGGGAGGGAATGCCCCCCCCCCCCACCGTCTTCCGTGTTTTTCTCTGGCTCTCCTGTCTCAACAGGGAACCTGAGAATGCAGCCGGTGATTCAGCCAGCTGACCATAGAGCTGATCAGAGACCAGAGTGGCTCCAAACATCTCTATGGCCTAAGAAACCGGAAGCTACGAGCATTTTATGACTTAGATTTCGCCGGATGTAAATAGCGCCATTGGGAAATTGGGGAAGCATTTTATCACACCGATCTTGGTGTGGTCAGATGCTTTGAGGGCAGAGGAGAGATCTAGGGTCTAATAGACCCCAATTTTTTCAAAAAAAGAGTACCTGTCACTACCTATTGCTATCATAGGGGATATTTACATTCCCTGAGATAACAATAAAAATGATTTAAAAAAAAAAAAAAAATGAAAGGAACAGTTTAAAAATAAGATAAAAAAGCAAAAAAATAATAAAGAAAAAAAATAAATAAATAAAAAGCACCCCTGTCCCCCCTGCTCTCGCGCTAAGGCGAACGCAAGCGGCGGTCTGGCGTCAAATGTAAACAGCAATTGCACCATGCATGTGAGCTATCACCGCGAAGGTCAGATCGAGGGCAGTAATTTTAGCAGTAGACCTCCTCTGTAAATCTAAAGTGGTAACCTGTAAAGGCTTTTAAAGGCTTTTAAAAATGTATTAATTTTGTTGCCACTGCACGTTTGTGCGCAATTTTAAAGCATGTCATGTTTGGTATCCATGTATTCGGCCTAAGATCATCTTTTTTATTTCATCAAACATTTTGGCAATATAGTGTGTTTTAGTGCATTAAAATTTAAAAAAGTGTGTTTTTTCCCCAAAAAATGCGTTTGAAAATCGCTGCGCAAATACTGTGTGAAAAACAAAAAATTAAACACCCACCATTTTAATCTGTAGGGCATTTGCTTTAAAATAATATATAATGTTTGGCGGTTCAAAGTAATTTTCTTGCAAAAAAAAATAATTTTTTCATGTAATCAAAAAGTGTCAGAAAGGGCTTTGTCTTCAAGTGGTTAGAAGAGTGGGTGATGTGTGACATAAGCTTCTAAATGTTGTGCATAAAATGCCAGGACAGTTCAAACCCCCCCCAAATGACCCCATTTTGGAAAGTAGACACCCCAAGCTATTTGCTGAGAGGCATGTCGAGTCCATGGAATATTTTATATTGTGACACAAGTAGCGGGAAAGAGACAAATTTTTTTTTTTTTTTTGCACAAAGTTGTCACTAAATGTTATATTGCTCAAACATGCCATGGGAATATGTGAAATTACACCCCAAAATAAATTCTGTTGCTTCTCCTGAGTACGGGGATACCACATGTGTGGGACTTTTTGGGAGCCTAGCCGCGCACGGGACCCCGAAAACCAAGCACCGCCTTCAGGCTTTCTAAGGCCGTAAATTTTTGATTTCACTCTTCACTGCCTATCACAGTTTCGGAGGCCATGGAATGCCCAGGTGGCACAAACCCCCCCCCCCCCCCAAATTACCCCATTTTGGAAAGTAGACACCCCAAGCTATTTGCTGAGAGGTATAGTGAGTATTTTGCAGACCTCACTTTTTGTCACAAAGTTTTGAAAATTGAAAAAAGAAAAAAAAAATTTTTTTTTCTGGTCTTTCTTCATTTTCAAAAACAAATGAGAGCTGCAAAATACTCACCATGCCTCTCAGCAAATAGCTTGGGGTGTCTACTTTCCAAAATGGGGTCATTTGGGGGGGGGTTGTGCCATCTTGGCATTTTATGGCCTTCAAAACTGTGATAGGTAGTGAGGAGTAAAATCAAAAATGTATGCCCTTAGAAATCCTGAAGGTGGTGCTGGGTTTTCGGGGCCCCGTACGCCGCTAGGCTCCCAAAAAGTGCCACACATGTGGTATCCCCGTACTCAGGAGAAGCAGCTGAATGTATTTTGGGGTGCAATTCCACATATGCCCATGGCCTGTGTGAGCAATATATCATTTAGTGACAACTTTTTGTAAATTTTTTTTTTTTTTTTTTTGTCATTATTCAATCACTTGGGACAAAAAAAAATAAATATTCAATGGGTTCAACATGCCTGTCAGCAATTTCCTTGGGGTGTCTACTTTCCAAAATGGGGTCATTTGGGGGGGTTTTGTACTGCCCTGCCATTTTAGCACCTCAAGAAATGACATAGGCAGTCATAAACTAAAAGCTGTGTAAATTACAGAAAATGTACCCTAGTTTGTAGACGCTATAACTTTTGCGCAAACCAATAAATATACGCTTATTGACATTTTTTTTACCAAAGACGTGGCCGAATACATTTTGGCCTAAATGTATGACTAAAATTTAGTTTATTGGATTTTTTTTTATAACAAAAATTAGAAAATATCATTTTTTTTCAAAATTTTCAGTCTTTTTCCGTTTATAGCGCAAAAAATAAAAACGGCAGAGGTGATCAAATACCATCAAAAGAAAGCTCTATTTGTGGGAAGAAAAGGACGCAAATTTCGTTTGGGTAGAGCATTGCATGACCGCGCAATTAGCAGTTAAAGCGACGCAGTGCCGAATTGTAAAAAGTGCTCTGGTCACGAAGGGGGTAAATCCTTCCGGGGCTGAAGTGGTTAAAAGCAAAAGATTAAAAAAATTAAAAAAAAAAAAAAAAAACTTTTTTTTTTTTTTAAACAAAAAAGGATTTACTATGGCCTGGCAACCAAAAGTGACGTCATGACGTCGCTCTGGTCCTCCAAGGGCATAGGCCTCACTCTTCTCCATACCCGTCTACAGCCAGTGTCGGATCGCTCCCGTGCTTCACACTTACCACACACACTATAGAATCTGACAACATTGTTTGAGATTTTTGTTCAGTGCACAGGAAGTCGGGAGCTCTCCGGATTTCTGGCAGGACTACCAGGTATTGTTCTGTACTTGCAATATTATTTTAAAAGTATAAAACATGGGAGCATTTCTTCCCCCAGACATAAAAACTTTAACATGTGACTTTTCAGGACAGGTTTATTTTTTTCAGATTCTGTAGGTTACAGGTTGCTGCAGAGTTCAGAAAACCCCAGAATAATACAGCCAACAGACATCGCGCTCACCTTTGGAGTGCTTTCCAGAAGGCCTCATAGGTAACGAATCTTCTATGGAATGTGCTGATGTATGTAGTGCATTTGCTAAACTGTTACCGATGCTGCTAGCCAGGGTCTCTGTCCGCGGAGCCAGCTGTGGAAGACACAACGACACATTGTAACGCACACACACTGCAGTTCTACACACACAAAGAAACAATACAAAAGTAACAAAGCTAGCACACCAAAATAGCATTTAGAACAGGGGCGTATCATGAAATCAGTGGGCCCGTGTACAAGATCAAAAGTCGGCCCCAGGCATCGATAAAGAAATAAATGCGGCGTGCACAGCGCACTGTGGGGAAAGGTAGGTGTGATTTAAATTGTGGACAGTTGGATGTGTCAGTAGTTTTTTATGTTATTTGCTATTATTTTTTACAATTTTAATTTTTATCTTTTTAATAAATTGCATTTTTTAATAACTTTTTTCACAGTGCTTCTGGGGGGCAGTGGACAGTGTCAGTAGAGAAGTGGGCGGTGTCAGTAGAGAAGTGGGCGGTGTCAGTAGAGAAGTGGGCGGTGTCAGTAGTTTTTTATTTTTACAAATTCTTTTTTTCACAATGCTTTTTGGGGGGGGGGGGGGGAGGGGTTAGTGGACAGTGTCGGTAGGGCAGTGGATGGTGTCAGTAGTTTATTTATTATTTTTTTAATTTTTCACAATGTTTTTTTTTATTCTATTTCATAGGGGGGGGGGGGGGGTGAACAGTGTCAGTATTTATTTTTATTTTTTTTACAATTTTGTTTATTATTACCCCTGACATCTCCCCATTGAGACAGAGAAAGGGAAAGAAGGACAGATTTCCCAGTCCCTTTCTCTGCAGCTTTAGCTGCACTGAAGAAAAATGAAGAGGAGATAGAGGCTCCTGTTCAATCATAAACTGAAGCATAGTAAACACAGTTTACAATGCATCAGTTATGAATGGGCAGAGTCAGTGATCACTGACTGTTCATTCAGAAAAGGAAGGGGCCGGTAAATTACATATTTACCGGCCTTTTCCGCTGCTCTCCATCCTGACAGTTCCCTGCAGCAGCCGGCGGGAGAGGAGAGGAGGGAAGCCGGCAGCGCATGCGGGGATGCAAAGGGGGGGGGCAGGGGAAGACAAACATGGGGGCGGAGGAGGAAACAGGGGGGCCGGAGGACAGTCGGGGATGATCGTTGCAGCGGTGGGGGCAGTTGCAGGCATCGATCTCCCTGTATAGCTTTCAATAAAGCAGCTGACAGCCATGGGAGAGAGAGGAAGAGAAGCTCCTCCCTCTCCGCTTCTCATCCTCTCATTCCCATGGCTGTCAGCTGCTTCTCTGAAAGCTATACAGGGAGATCTGGGCCTGTAACTGCCCCCACCACCGCCCCGATCATTCACGACTGTCAACAAAGGAAGGATCATCCATGGGTGCAGTGTGGGTCGGAGCACAGAGGGCCCCACTCCCCTTCAGGGCCCGTTTTCAGTGAACACCCTGCACCCATGGATGATGCACCACTGATTTAGGGTTTATATTTCACACAATATACAGTAAAACAAGCAACTACAGTCATGTCAAAAAGTTTGTACAGCCCATGAACATTGAGGACTTTTTCAACATATATGAACTGGCAAACATTTGATCTTAATTTAAACACGTGCCGTCCACCGGCCGTTTAGAAATGGTCAGGAACATAAATGGTTAAAACAATCTCCTGTTTATTCAGTACAATGAAGGTGGTGCTTCCCCCCTGTTATGGCTCCCAGGCTCTCCCCACTGTTCCATTGTGAACTGCCCATTTCAAAATCCCCAATGGGATGGAAATCAGGGCTTTGAGCTGGGCATTCCAAAACCATCTATTTCTTCTTTTGGAGCAATTGTTGGTGGATTTTTCAGTGTACTTCAAATCATTATGTTAAATTTCCTATTCGACCTCAACCTTTGGATATACATTATGTTCTCACATTCTCATCAAGCACACCTTGATAGGATGCAGAATGCAAGGTGACCTCTGACTGTGAGCTGCCCAGACCCAGAAGCAGCAAAGCAACCCCCAAACCATAAGATTTCCACCGCCATGCTTCACAGTTGGTTCTGAAATAGTGCTTTGGTTCTCTACAAGCAAGTCTCTTGTTACTGTGACCCAACAACCCTATCTTTGATGGATCAGTCTTTAGCACAATGTTATGGAAGGTCTGGTCTTAAAATATATATTTAATGGTAAACTGTAATCTCGCTGTAATGTGCTTTTGGACAGCAAAGGCTTTTTTTTATTAAAAGACCTCCCGTGCCAGTTGAATTGGTACCATCTTTAAATGTAGATGCACACACTTTGACCTCAACTGTTGCTCTAACAACCCACAATGAAATGTTGGGGTTCTTGGAGACTTCTTTTAGCATCAAGCGGTCAGCTCTTGGGTTGAACTTGCTGGGCTGCCCAGTTCTGGCCAAATTAGCAGTTGTTTGAAATCTATTGGTTCTATTTGGTGTTCTTTTTAATCCTTTACCAGACTCGTAGGCATCCACATCTGAGGGCATTACAGAGCTCTATTGATCATGGCATGGACACCACACATCAATAGAAATAGGAACAGGAACACAAGACCCTAGATGTGTTGAGGTTTACCTGGGATACTCCCTAAGGAATGTCTAAGCATTGGCACAATATTCTATAACACAATATTTTAATTTGATTGATTTGATGTGGTGGAAAACGTAGAAGAGCATTTCAATCCTGCATATGAAGTGGGATAGCCCCAAAATCATGGACTATTGACAACAGGTTATTACTGTCATAGCAGTCATTGTGTGCATAGTGCTGGTGGGTGACCTGTCCATTTTTCTTTTGGGTTTGATGGACAGTCAGGAGCTACCAAAAACCACCAAACTCCACTTTTCAAGCCCCAAAAAAACATTCTCTACCGGACGCTGCCAGACCCTCCTACTTTCTCATAACTGAATTTAATGGTTGACTTGGTTATTCCTCTGTATAAACTCACCTATCTTGGACCCAAGTTAATCCAGCTTGAGAAAAGTTGGTCCAGCTGGGTGACCTGTGATTTGTTGCATTGCTCCCTTCCTGAATTGTCGCCTCTCCCCCATCAGAGGGGTCTTAGTATGGTATTGTATGCTCCTGTACAAAGCCTTATACCCCTATACAGTGAGGGAAAAACAGTATTTGATCCCCTGCTGATTCTGTACGTTTGCCCACTGACAAAAAAAATTATCAGTCTATCATTTTAATGATAGGTCTATTTTAACAGTGAGACAGAATAACAACAAAAATATCCAGAAAAACGCATTTCAAAAAAGTTCTACATCGATTTGCATTTTAATGAGTGAAATAAGTATTTGACCCCTTTGCAAAAACATGACTTGGTACTTGGTGGCCAAACCCTTGTTGGCAATCACAGAGGTCAGAGATTTCATGTAGTTGACCACCAAGTTTGCACACATCTCAGGAGGGATTTTGTCCAACTCCTCTTTGCAGATCCTCTCCAAGTTATTAAGGTTTCCAGGCTGATGTTTGGTAACTCGAACCTTTAGCTCCCTCCACATATTTTTTAAGGGATTAAGGTCTGGAGACTGGCTGGGCCACTCCAGGACCTTAATGTGCTTCTTCTTGAGCCACTCCTTTGTTGCCTTGGCCATGTGTTTTGGATCATTGTCATGCTGGAAGACCGAACCAGGACCCATTTTCAATGCCCTGGCTGAGGGAAGGAGGTTCTCACACAAGATTTGATGGTACCTGGCCCCGTCCATCGTCTTTTTGATGCGGTAAAGTTGTCCTGTCCCCTCAACAGAAAAACACCCCCAAAGTATGTTTCTAACTTTATGTTTGATGGTGGGGATGGCATTCTTGGGGTCATAGGCAGCATTCCTCCTCCTCCTCCAAAGTTGAGTTTATGCCAAAAAGCTAGATTTGTCTCATCTGACCACAACACTTTCACCCAGTTCTCCTCTAAATCATTCAGATGTTTATTAGCTTCAGACGGACCTGTACATGTGCTCTCTTGAGCAGGGGGACCCTGCAGGTGCTGCAGGATTTCAGTCCTTCACGGTGTAGTGTGTTACCAATTGTTTTTTGGTGACTATGGCCCCAGCTGCCTTGAGATCATTGACAAGATTCTCCCGTGTAGTTCTGGGCTGATTCCTCACCGTTCCCATGATCATTGAAACTCCACGAAGTGAGATCTTGCAGATCGAGGGAGATTGACATTGATGCGTTTTTCTGGATATTTTTGTTGTTATCCTGTCTCTCACTGTTAAAACAAACCTACCATTAAAATTATAGACTGATCATTTCTTTGGCAGTGGGTCAATGTACAAAACCAGCAGGAGATCAAATACTTTTTTTTCCCCCTCACTGTATGTCTAATGCCTGAGCTTGTTATGTGTGAAGAATATGGTATTGCTCTTTGTATGACCATGTTCTCATGCTAAATTATCTCTGTATGCCATTATATGATCCTTCAAATGGATGTCTCTGCTCTGTATCCACTATCTGTGAAGTTGGAAAAACTCAATAAAACTCTACTGTCAAGAAAAAGAAAATGTAAGAGTGAATTAACTTTTTCAATATGACAGATCTACATTTTTGTTAACTTAGATCAGTGGTCTCTAAACTACGGACCGCAGGCCAAATTTCGGCCCCCTGCACGATTGTTTCCAGCCCAAAGCTACAGTTGGGTTCTCCCATCTTTGCCGACTTTCTACAAGTCAGTTGGTTGAATGCTACCGGCATTCTAAAGCCGCGTACACACGGGCGGACTTTTCTACTGGACTGGTCCGACGGAACACGTGTGTGGGCTTCATCGGACCTTCAGCTAACTTTTTCTGTCGAAAATCAGACAGACTTTAGAAATAGAACATGTTTCAAATCTTTCCGGCGGACTCGAGTCCAGTCAAAAATTCCGTTTGTCTGTATGCTAGTCCGACGGACAAAAAAGGACGCTAGGGCAGCTATTGGCTACTGGCTATGAACTTCCTCATTCTAGTCCCTTCGTACATCATCACGTTCAAACTAACGGACTTTCGACCGGACTTTAGTCCGTTGGTGTGTGGGCAAGTCTGGTCGTTCGAAAGTCCGTCGTAATTCCGTCGAAAGTCCGTCGGACGTTTGATGCTGAAAAGTCTGCCCGTGTGTACACGGCTTAACACCTGATGACATGCTTGCCCCAGTATGAAAATGGAACTTCCTCCGTTCATGCCTGCTCCACCTGCCGTCTCCCACCCTACCGCTACGCTGCCCAAATCCATGCTGTAAGCAAGGTAAGGGCAGACCACTGATAGGGAATCGAATATAAGGCTTTAATATAAGTTGGGTTCTGATGTGGGGGGGGGGGGGGGGGACTTCTGAGGTGGACCCTAATATAAGGGGGGTTATGATGGAAACCTAGATGTAAGGAGGGCTTTCTAAGGTGGACCCAAATGCAATGGAAACCATGATGGGCACCCAGATGTAAGGGGGGCCCCTAATGTGGGGGGGGGCTCCTGTGGGGACCCTGACATAAAGAGGGGCTCCGGCGGGGAACCTGATGTAAGGAGGGGCTCCGGCGGGGAACCTGATGTAAGGAGGGGCTCCGGCGGGGAACCTGATGTAAGGAGGGGCTCCGGCGGGGAACCTGATGTAAGGAGGGGCTCCGGCGGGGAACCTGATGTAAGGAGGGGCTCCGGCGGGGAACATGATGTAAGGAGGGGCTCCGGCGGGGAACCTGATGTAAGGAGGGGCTCCGGCGGGGAACCTGATGTAAGGAGGGGCTCCGGCGGGGAACCTGATGTAAGGAGGGGCTCCGGCGGGGAACCTGATGTAAGGAGGGGCTCCGGCGGGGAACCTGATGTAAGGAGGGGCTCCGGCGGGGAACCTGATGTAAGGAGGGGCTCCGGCAGGGAACCTGATGTAAGGAGGGGCTCCGGCGGGGAACCTGATGTAAGGAGGGGCTCCGGCGGGGAACCTGATGTAAGGAGGGGCTCCGGCGGGGAACCTGATGTAAGGAGGGGCTCCGGCGGGGAACCTGATGTAAGGAGGGGCTCCGGCGGGGAACCTGATGTAAGGAGGGGCTCCGGCGGGGAACCTGATGTAAGGAGGGGCTCCGGCGGGGAACCTGATGTAAGGAGGGGCTCCGGTGGGGAACCTGATGTAAGGAGGGGCTCCGGTGGGGACCCAGATGTAAGGAGGGGCTCCGGTGGGGACCCAGATGTAAGGAGGGGCTCCGGTGGGGACCCAGATGTAAGGAGGGGCTCCGGTGGGGACCCAGATGTAAGGAGGGGCTCCGGTGGGGACCCAGATGTAAGGAGGGGCTCCGGTTGGGACCCAGATGTAAGGAGGGGCTCCGGTTGGGACCCAGATGTAAGGAGGAACTCCGGTTGGGACCCAGATGTAAGAAGGAACTCCGGTTGGGACGCAGATGTAAGGAGGAACTCCGGTGGGGACCCAGATGTAAGGAGGAACTCCGGTGGGGACCCTTAAGGAGGGGCACTGGTGGGGACCCAGATGTAAGGGGAGACTCCAAAAGGAGGACTATGATGTAAAGGGGGGCTCCTAAGGAAGACTGATGTAAGAGGGGCTCTGGTGGGGACCCTGATGTAAGGTAGGCTTTCATGGGGACTCGAATATAAGAGGGCTTCTAAAGCTGATGGTGACCCTAATGTAAGCAAGGACTTCTAAGACTGATCCCGATTAAAGGGGGGCTCTGATGGGGATCCTGATGTAAGGGGGGCTTTGCTTTATTTTAATTAAAAATTAATTAATAATTCTTCCCCTTTTCTGAATCATATGCCGATTAAAAAAGAGATTCATGTAATATGTAATCATTCATTGATTTATAAAACGTTTCTTTTTCTGCCCACAAATTGAGTAACATATACAATGTGACCCTCATACTGATATGGAGACCTCTGGTTTAGTTATTTTATGTGTCATTTGTCGGTGGGGGGGGGGGTGGGGGGTGGGTGATCACCTTTTACCTGTAGGGACTGTCTGAATGAAGATCTAATGTTTGCCTGTTCAAACATGTCGAAAAAGTCAACAATTTCCATGGGGTGTACTGAGCCAATGAGCTGTCCCAGAACATACATGATGAAGGCTTCTGGCCTATGATCCGGATACAACAGCTGTCATACGCAGGATTCCGGGCTGTGGTTACCTGTCCAGCTCTGGGCGATTGCTATGTATAGTAAGCCGAGTCTGACTGCCAAATGACTGGCATTTCAGCTTCCAACATTCTGCCGCACTGAGCGATGATAAGTCTCTTCTTTCACCAAGGTCATGTGGGCTACACCACTGACCGCGATAATTAATCTGCACGGCATGCTGGGTGTCACACACTGCCCCAAATGAATGGGGAGTGCAATTAATGGCAGGATAGTAAAATTCTCATTTATTTTAAAATTAAAGAGCCACTCCAGGCTCCTCCCCAAAAAATAAACAAATTAATTTCTGTAGCTGCTGACTTTTAATATAAGGACACTGACCTGTCCAGGGATCCAGCGCTGCCTTCACCCGAGCCGACTCTTCAATCAGCTTCGGTGCAGGCAACGGCATCTTAAGTAAGGGAAACTGGCAGTGGAGCCTTGCGACTTGTGAATGGTCCCCGTAGTCTTCCGGGACCTGTGATGTGACCCTGGAGATTGTAGGGGAAGGAGGGGAGGCCGAGTTTCCAGCTTCGATCACTGCGGTGCATCTGACCAAAAGTGGGAGCAGGTACATGCAGAAGACGCAAACAAGCGAAACGTCCTCTTTCGGGTGAAGTTCCACTTTAATTCTTTACAAATTCATTATTACGATTCCTTTATACTCATTTTGTTTTGGATTCTTGTACCTTGTGCTGAGTTGGCTGATAGTACAAAGTCAATGCGTTTGAATGTAATTATTTACAAATGGCAATTTTCAACCACAATCACCATAACAGGTTGAGATAGCCTGCCACCAGAAGCTTTCAACTAAAGTTTGGCAACCTTGCTGAGTGTAAAGCCTGAATTAGGGTCTCGGCACAGTAAAAGTATCTGAATCCAACTCGGTATCAACTCCTTGCAGTCCCTTGTACAGCAGAGCTCAAACTGGGAAAGAGAGAAGATCATGAAATATGAACAAAGCATATCCCTCTATACTGTGTACTTGTCTCAATTAAAAGGAGAAGTCCAGCCAGAACTTGTTTGACTGGGCTTCTCCTCTGGATCACAGGAGTGCAATTCATTTTGCACTCCTGTGACCCGGTTTCAGCAGAGATCGGTCTGAAGTCCGCTCTCCGCTGACTTCACCGAGATCAGTCCAGGCACAGCATTATCCCGACTTCCGAAGTCTCGATCCGCCAGGTGCCTGGACTGATGGCAGTCTCAGCCTCTCAGCGAGCCGCCACCCTCCACAGCTCAGCGCTCCAATGAGTGTAGAGGATCTGAGAAGGAGAGCTGCTGACAGACAGTCAGCAGCTCTCCTCTTGGGGAGCCGAGAGAACCAGTGCAGAGACGGCTGGGGGAAAATGCTGCATCCACCTAGGGGTAAGTATGAATAGGGGAAAAAACCTCAAACCCATACTTCTCCTTTAAGTGCACTGAGTGTCATTTCTGTCTGCAGCTTCATTCCTCTACTATCAGCATATATCGCTTCTAACAAATTTTCCTGACACCAAGAGAAAAAAGGTGACAGATGAGGGATCTCCAGCTGATGGACAGCCTCAGCTCTGTTCCTGTGCGAAGGGGGAGGTGTGTCTTTCATCCAATCAGCTCTTAGAGCTCTCCTCACTGAGCTCTGCAGAGTGTAACTTCAGCTCTCCGCCCCCTTTTTTACTGATCTCTCAGACAAGCTTATAAATTCTGCACTTTGAACAGATGTAGAGAAGAGAAGACAGCAAATACAACTTATATAGGAGGATCTGTTTCAGTTCTGTGTATCACCTGAGGATAGTCCCTTCACTGGGTATACAGTATGTAAGGGTTTACAATAACTTTAATAATGTTGCAGGGAAATCGCACGACATTAGTCTAGAAGGGAGCTTGCTGATAGGAGGAGAAAGCAGTTTGACAGAGACCTCATCAGTCCCCTGCTTCTCCTTTTATTGTCCAATCACAAGGTGGGGGTGAGAAGGGCACATATATGACCTGCTATCAGTTTCTTACAGTGTCTGTACAGCAGAGCTTAGACTGGTGGAGAGAGAAGCAGCACAAACCAATTAGCTGTACTGTACTACATGGAGCATGCAGATAGGAGGAGAAAGCAGAGTGACAGAGATTAGTTTATTACTGTACTGCCTTCTCCTTCACAGGGCGGGGGTGGGCAGAGGACCTGTATGTGTTACTGAACTGTAGTAGAGAAAGTTTAGGTCCCCTTCCCTGTCAGACAGGGCTGTGCTGTGTAAATCTTGGAACTGGATGGGCAGAATAACAAATCCACTGGCAGGTAAAATAGTCTCCTCATATTTATTTCATCTGTGTATTCCTCTGTTTTCCCAGAATCCAGCCTTCATTTTGTTTAGGAAGGGTTAGAACCTCTGATGATAATATTACTATCGTGTGTCCCCTCCTGCCCCAATGAGGACTTCACCTCTAATTGTGTCACAGGGACAGGAAGCAGGGAACAACTTCTCCAGTGGGGTCACACACATACATTTTTTAATATGAATTTAAATGGCAGTATAATGCACGACACCAGGGCAGGAAACTGTCACAGTCAGACAATAGTGCAATTTTTTTTTCCTTTCTTACAAGATTGGGAACAACTGATTTTTCCTGTAACTGACGAAATAATTGCCTAGCCCTAAAACAGCAATACCCTCGCTGGCCACCAGGGCGCTACTGCGAACAACCATGGCAGAGGTGCAGATGCCTTTCAGATGGGCTAAAGAACCAACAGCCATGGCAGGCAGGCTGATAATGGGCTCTGATGCTCCACTGGGGTACCTCTGATTCACCAGTTAAAATATTTAGTAAGTAGAACAAATATGTACATTTTAATTAAATTAAAAGTGTAAGTGAGACTGAAAAAAAAAAAAATATATATATATATATATATATATATATAATGTAAATTTATGTGGAACTGGTGATGAATGGGAAGGGAGGCTTGAATTACCTAGGGCACCGTGACCCACCATGGCAGGCAAACTAAAGCCAGGCAGCAAAAAAACGGCCGTTGGCTCTCTTGTCAGAAGTGGCAGTAGAATATACAGGCTAGTAAATGGAGGACTACTAGGGGCTAAAGTCTTGCCAGCTGGGCACTAGTACAGAGCATTGACTGTACAGCGCCCCATCAATATGGAAGCTGGTCAGGAGCGTTCATGCCATAACACAAAAGGAATCATTTAGGACAACCAGAGAAATCCATACATGAGCATTTGGGGCAATCTGCATTTTTTTGGAGGATTCATGTCATATAGTAACTTAGGTGCACTAGGGCAATAAGCCAGGAGAGGTTATGCCAAGCTGCAAAGTCAGGTTGCTGGGACAGTCACATAAGTTGGGAGATCTCACGCCGAGCAGCAATTCAAAGGCTGGGCAACCTGGAGCCAAAACGTCCCATTATCATGCAGAGGATCAGGGCACAGGAGCATTTAAGAATCAGAATCTCTCATACCATGCTGACAATGGGGGCAAAAAGGAGTTAGAATCTCACAGGGGCAATCAGGAGTCTAAATCTTCCATACTATGACGATGATGGGGGCACTAGGGACAAAATCAGGAGTCAGAATGTCCCATATCATGCAGGGGATCTGGCCACGAAGGGCATTCAGGAACCAGAATGTCCTAAAGCATGCAGACAATAGGGGATAAGGGGAGACAAGGAGTCAGAATATCCATACCATGCAGGGGACCAAGACACAGGGGCATTCAGAAGTCAGGATCTCCCATACCAGGAAGATGATGAGGGGGGACATTCAGTAGTGAGAATCCCCCACACCATGGAGATAATAGGGGGGAACCGAGTAATCGGGAATCAGAATATGGCAAGGAGTCTGAATGTCCCATACCATGCAGGAGATCAAGGCATAAGGGATGTTCAGGAATCAGAATATCTCATATCAATGCAGATGAAGGGGGGGCCTGGGACAATCAAGAGTCAGAATGTCCCATAGTATGTAAGCCATGGGGGGCACAGGAGCAACTAGAATCCAAAACATGCAAACTATGGGGTCACAGGGACAATAAGGAGTCAGAATATCATGGGGGGCATCAGGGCAATCAGGACTCTGAATCTTATGAACCATGCAGACAGTGGGGGGGCATATCATGCAGGACATGTGGGCACCAGGGCAATCAGGAACCAGAATTTCCCATACCAGGCTGGCCATGGTGGGCACAGGGACAATCAGGAGTCAGAATGTCCCAAACCATGCAGATGATGGGTGCATCAGAGTCACTAAACCTGCGCAGTAAATCAGGAACACCAGGAGATCTTACCTTGGGGCAGGTGGAGGAGCCCTTGCTGCTGGTGACAGTGGTGGTGGCGGGGGTGGGCACGCTGTGCCCAGTGGCACCATGCCTGCCCTGGAGGTGTGCCAGCTCCTTCCTCAGCAGCTGCTTCTGGTGGAAGCTGAAGGCTGGGTGGTTGGTGGCCATGGTGAAGAGCAGCAGGAACTCATCCCCAGTTCGTCCATCATTCAGTTGCAGGCCCAGGTTGTTGATGATGGAGTCCATGTGGGTAAGGGTCCGGCACAGCACCCCCGCCGCCTCCCGGTTCTCCGAGGTCAGCAGGGCCAGCGACACCAGCAGCTTGCTGCGGACGACTTCGTCGCCCAGGTTGGTGAGGGCGGCTAGATCCGCCGAGTTGTTTGCTTTGATCTCTGAGTCACGCAATGAGTGGTAGTCCTTACGGGCCAGATCCTCCAGACAGGAGCCCAGGAAGCGCAGCTCCAGTGGTAGGCACAGGTCCAGCAAGCCGCATAGGAACTCAATCCGCTGCCAGGAGCTGAGCTCGGAGAACCAGCGGTACACTGTGTCCCTCTGCACGGGGCAGCGAGCTTTTTCCACCATGGTGACACGCCAGATCTGATCCTCCTCCGTGTAGGGGGTCACCGCCGCTTTTGCATCCCAGGAGACTCAATCATCGCACCTACTGGAACACAACACACACTGTTACAATGTAACACACTGCAGAAGAATGGCTGTCACCCCCCATTCCCCATCATTATCTCAACACAACCTGGAGAAAAGGCCCCCATCCCATCATTTACCTTACACAGCCCAAAGAAGGGGGTGACACCCCATCTTTATCCAAATAGCACCCAAGAGAAAGGTTGACACTCAATAATTTATCGAACTTTACCTGGAAGGGGCCGACACCCCACCATTTACCTGACACAGCCCAGAGGAGGGGGTACTAGCCCACTGTTATCTCAACACTACCCAATGGAAGGCCTAACACCCCGTTTTTTATCATACACCCAACATTTACCCTGCACAGCCTAGAGGAGGAGGTGACACCCCATCATTATCCCAACAACACCCAGGGAAAGGCCGGACATTCCATCCTATCTTGTACACTGCCAGGTTTGGAAAGGCTGACACCCCATTTACTCTACACAGCCCGAGGAGGGGGGGGGGGGGGGTCACCAAATCTTATCTCAATACTCCTTGAGGGAAAAGTTGATACCCCATCATATATTGTAGACTGCCGGGCAAAGGGAGGACTGACACCCCTCCATTGTCCCGTCACCCAAGGTAAAGCTGAGACCCCATCAATTAGAACCCACAGGAGGGGGCACCCCATTGTTATATCAACACTGCCCAAAGAGAAGACCTGCTACCCCACCATTTACCCTACACTGTTCAAAGGAGGGAAATGACACCCCATTACTATCTCAACACCAACATAGGGAGGAGCGGACACCCCTTCATTACCCTCTAGCACCAGGAAAGAATATTCTACTAATGGATAAAGGCTCACAATAACCTTTTATGATCCATTACCTGAGATCTATACTCTAATGATGAACAATATATAAATGATTAAATAATGTCTGTCTGCCTGAGGCCTCAATGACAGATCTGTCCTTCCATTCATCTTTATCATAGGAATCACATTTACATCCCTGAGATGGTGGACTTTGTTCCGTGAAACGCGTCGGAAGATAATCAGTCTATGCAGATAATCTAAAATATGATTATAGATCTCATACATATCGTCCTTTTGAACTCCTCTGAGGAGTTATGAATGAGATAAAATATGCTGGTAGTGATTTCTCCCCCTTCATTCTTATTAAATACCCTCCTAGACCACTGTTCCCAGAGGTAGTGTCCCCAATTAAACATTTCACCTCCATTCCGGTTCTGGTGACAACTCAACATTTGGGATTTTCACATTAATAGTGGTCACCAGGACATATAGAGAGGACGACTACACCCCCCCCCCCCCCCCCCATGGAGACACAGATGGCAATAAAAACCCTATCAGGGGGTCTAATCTTTCCACACCCTGTCCACACTATCCAAGTATAACTAAAGGCAAAATGTTTTCTTTTAATTGTGGATAGAGTGGAGAGGGATTAGAACCCCTGTTGCTTTTTTATTGCTGTCTGTGCCCCCCCCATTAAGGGGTTTCGCCCTCTCGATTTGTTAAATTTCCTGGTATAGAGTGAAAGAAAATCCAAAATTTTCTGTAACCCCAGCACAGGAAGAGAGGGGAAATCTTCCGATTGGGGACACTAGTTCTGGTGACAACCAACCCCTTTGAAGAGATTTCCTCTCACTTCCTGTTGTGACAATGGGACAGGAAGTAAAGGAAAATCTCCCCAATGGGACACAGAGGGCAAAAATAAACTGACAGGGGTTATAATCCCCCCCCCCCCCCTTACTCTATCCAAAATGAAAACAAAAAAAAGTTCTGCTTTAAAATGAGAGCTGATTGACCTCCTCCCCCATGTGACAGCGGCCAGGAAGAAGGGGAGGTGGTCATGTGATCCCCATACCGGGAAGTACAGGATCTACCTTATAGTAAGAGCGCAGTAAAGGCATCTATAGGAGGAGAGGGAGGAGGGTGGGTGGAGTTTATAAGAAAACCTGTCACTTCACTCACTAACAGCTGTCATAGAACAAAGGGGAGGAGCTCCATAATAAAATTAAATACAAAACTCGCCACAGGAGGACCCAGTGGGCTCCCCGATAACTGACCATTAACTATGAAGATCATCCATTGAGGTCCATACAAAATACAACAGAAAACTAAAAGGCCCAAACAGGCGATAAGAAAATTGGAAGTAAAATTTCATCTGACAAACGATCAGTCGATCTGATTGTTAGTATAGTGCCTTCGACAGCCGATTCCGACTTTTCGGATAACAATACCTAAACGTACAGGCTATAAGATTTCTAACGTATGTGAACACAATATTCGTTTTATTTGTACAGGTTTCCTCCTAAAGAGCAAGACTACGCAAGCTCGGAAACAAAAGAATACATTACAAAACCATTCAAAACATTACATCACATCCGACGTTGTTTTCTGTCGTGTGAGAATTTTCGTAAGTTGAGTAACCTCTTCACTTTCTATACGAGACTAGCAACAAAAAACTGAGGATTATGTGTCCGATAATCTCATTGTGTGTCACACAATTCCTGTTCAGTATATGTAGTGCTGCAGAAGACGGTCAGAGACTGCAGACATACTACAAGAGACGGTCAGAGACTGCAGACATACTACAAGAGACGGTCAGAGACTGCAGATATACTACAGGAGATGGTCAGAGACTGCAGACATGATACAAGAGACGGTCAGAGACTGCAGACATGATACAAGAGACGGTCAGAGACTGCAGACATGATACAAGAGACGGTCAGAGACTGCAGACATGATACAAGAGACGGTCAGAGACTGCAGACATGATACAAGAGACGGTCAGAGACTGCAGACATGATACAAGAGACGGTCAGAGACTGCAGACATGATACAAGAGACGGTCAGAGACTGCAGACATGATACAAGAGACGGTCAGAGACTGCAGACATGATACAAGAGACGGTCAGAGACTGCAGACATGATACAAGAGACGGTCAGAGACTGCAGACATACTACAAGAGACGGTCAGAGACTGCAGACATACTACAGGAGACGGTCAGAGACTGCAGACATACTACAGGAGACGGTCAGAGACTGCAGACATGATACAGGAGACGGTCAGAGACTGCAGACAGGAGATGGTCAGAGACTGCAGACGTATTACAGGAGACGGTCAGAGACTGCAGACATGGTACAGGAGATGGTCAGAGACTGCAGACGTATTACAGGAGACGGTCAGAGACTGCAGACGTATTACAGGAGACGGTCAGAGACTGCAGACGTATTACAGGAGACGGTCAGAGACTGCAGACGGTCAGAGACTGCAGACGTATTACAGGAGACGGTCAGAGACTGCAGACGTATTACAGGAGACGGTCAGAGACTGCAGACGTATTACAGGAGACGGTCAGAGACTGCAGACGTATTACAGAAGACGGTCAGAGAGTGCAGACGTATTACAGGAGACGGTCAGAGACTGCAGACGTATTACAGGAGACGGTCAGAGACTGCAGACGTATTACAGGAGACGGTCAGAGACTGCAGACGTATTACAGGAGACGGTCAGAGACTGCAGACGTATTACAGGAGACGGTCAGAGACTGCAGACGTATTACAGGAGACGGTCAGAGACTGCAGACGTATTACAGGAGACGGTCAGAGACTGCAGACGTATTACAGGAGACGGTCAGAGACTGCAGACGTATTACAGGAGACGGTCAGAGACTGCAGACGTATTACAGGAGACGGTCAGAGACTGCAGACGTATTACAGGAGACGGTCAGAGACTGCAGACATATTACAGGAGATGGTCAGAGACTGCAGACATGTTACAGGAGACGGTCAGAGACTGCAGACATACTACAAGAGACGGTCAGAGACTGCAGACATACTACAAGAGATGGTCAGAGACTGCAGACATACTACAAGAGACGGTCAGAGACTGCAGACATGATACAAGAGACGGTCAGAGACTGCAGACATACTACAGGAGACGGTCAGAGACTGCAGACATGTTACAGGAGATGGTCAGAGACTGCAGACATGTTACAGGAGACGGTCAGAGACTGCAGACATACTACAGGAGACGGTCAGAGACTGCAGACATACTACAGGAGACGGTCAGAGACTGCAGACATAGTACAGGAGAAGGTCAGAGACTGCAGACGTATTACAGGAGACGGTCAGAGACTGCAGACGTATTACAGGAGATGGTCAGAGACTGCAGACGTATTACAGGAGATGGTCAGAGACTTCAGGTCTCCAGGGCCTACAGCCATACAACAGATCACATGATCAGACTGATCCAATAACACTACACAATGGTAATATGCAGATTGCACCCTCCCAGCCAATCAGATCTCAGCTCAGCCATGCCAGATTGTTTATAAATACTGGTGGAGTAGGCAGGATACAATGTATCCAATGTCCGGACATTCCTATGTATCTACAGAGGAAAGGTTACAATGTATCTGATGACAGTCAGCTGGGGAGGTTCCTCCCCTCTGATGTCACTGAGACAGGAAGTGATGGGAAATCCAACAAGTTACAGTTGTCACCAGAACAGGAAGAGAGGGAAATCCTCCCATGGGGACACCTGTTTTGGTCCTGGACAGGAATTGAGGGGGATCTCTCCACCAGAAAACACAAATAGTAATAAATGTAAGCCTTGAAGACGTGATATTGCGACCCAGTCTGCCCCCCGTATCGGCTTCCCCATCCCCCCCGTCACACGGTACAATCTGATCGCGGCTCACCAAATACCCGCGACACGCCCGGAAATGTCACATCTGTCCGCGTCCTCGGCCACACACACCGTACAATCATTCTTCTTTTATGCCGATCGTTCTGAACAGGCCCCGATCGTCCAATCAGATTGCAGCATGTGGGGCCAGCTGTACGGCACGACCTTGTTTACACCTCAGAACCAATCTCCGGAGGCGACTACGGTCTCACAGCTAGAAATCGCCAGCGGCGGTGGCGATCCGCCCTCGGCAGTCGTTGCCATGGACGATCGCAAGGGATTGGCAGCCATGGCGGTCCCCCAGTGTGGTTTGGCCCATCGACAAGGACAGGCTCAACTACAACTCCCAGCATGCCATGCTCAGGCAGTGAACCCCCGACCCGGCGCCGATGACAGCGGTCACCCTATGTGGTCCGGCCCAGCGGAGAGCACAGGGTTAACTACAACTACCAGCATGCCTTGGGCGGGCACTCCCAGGACCCCGCCCCCTCCCGCTTACACACACCACACACCCCCCTCATGCACAGGCCGGTACACACCGGGAAGGATCCGTCCGCCGCCTCTCCGTTTTCTGCTCTCTTCGGGAACCGTTACCAGCGAACGCCTCGCGCTGGCACCAAGTCCCGCCCTCCTCCCTGCGCGCCATTGGCCGGCCGCGCTCGCCGTCCCGCCCCCTGCGCGCAGCACGTGGCTGCCGTTGGCTGCCGACCGTGTCAATCTCCCGGCGCCAGCGCTGGCGTGTGCCTGTCAATCAGCGACAGAAGAAGGAGGCGTGGCCAAAAGCCTCCTCCCTTGAGTGGCGGTCCTGTGGGCGGGTCCTCGGGAGGAGGAGCGCAGCCTGATTGGCCAGTCACGTGACAGTAAGGGGGGGAAAGCAAAGTGGACCTGTCTTAAAGTGACAGTTTGCATTTCCAGCATTCCAGGAAAGGAACTGTTTTTTGAAACCAGTAAATCGGTGGGTTTAGTTCCGCTTTATGATTTACTGCTGTTCAGGGGCTTTGGCATACCTCCCAACATTTTGAGATGGGAATGGGGGACACCTACTAAGGAACGTATGTAGGCATAGGACACGCCCCCTGCCACACCCCCTTAAAGGAGAATTAACCCCCCAAAAAGGTAAATTAAATCCACAAGGGCATTTTTTTACCACTAATTTTCCTTTATATTGGCTTTGAAAATGTAAAAATGTAGCAATTTAGAAATCAGATGAAAGGTTTAGCACTGGGAAACACTTTTTGAAAGATAAATAGTGCAATTTATATACAATTATATAGATCAGACCAAAATGAGGGACAAATGAGGGACAAATGAGGAGGAAAGAGGGACAGAGAGACATTGTTCCAAATCAGGGACAGTCCCTCGAAATCAGGGACAGTTGGGAGCTATGGCTTTGGGCTTCAGCAAAATGGCAGCCTCCAGCAAGAAAACACAGGAGAAATGCTGGAGGCAGTTTACAGGACACAATCATTGCAGCATAATTATTAATGTGGAATGTATGTTCCTTGCTAAAGAACATTGACCCTGCCTGGGACTTACAGGAACACTGACATTTACAGAAATGACTTAAAGTGATTGTAAGGGTTCGTTTTTTTTTTTTCTTTAAATAACAAACATATCACACTTACCTCCACTGTGCAGCTCATTTTGCACAGAGTGGCCCTGAACCTGGTCTTCTGGGGTCCCCCGGCGGCTCTCGTGGCTCCTCCCCACATCAGATAACCCCCTAGGAGAAGCGCTCTCCCGAGGGGGTTACCTTGCGGGGGCACTCCCGAGGCCAGTATTCGGCGTTTATAGACGCCACATGTATGACTCGGCCCGCCCCCCAGCGCCCGCGTCATTGGATTTGATTGACAGCAGCAGGAGTCAATGGCTGCGCTGCTATCAATCTATCCAATCAAGAGCCGGGAACCCCGGGCAGAGAGACAGCGCATCCCCGCCGGGTCAAATTCCAGGGCTCAGGTAAGTAAAATGGGGGGGTGCTTCATCAGGCTATAGCCTGATGAAGGAGCACGCATGCTCCGAACGCGAAGCACTGCCCGCCTCACCCCGCTCCCGGAAGTGAAGACGCAGGTAAGCACGGCGCTCCACGGAGGATCCATGACCGATATCCTGGCCGCCCGGAGGCTCTGAGGACCCTCGGCACCACCGGAACAGCTACCAGGACCCAGGTTACAGGACTCACATCCCAGGAACCCCTCCACTGGCCCGTGACACCCACATCCCCCGAGAGCACGCGGATGAAACTACTTTACATGCTGGTTTTTAGCAACTCAAATGTGAGTGTTTTTATCTATTGTATTAAATATTTTTAACATACATGCTGCACTTAGAGGGCGCCGTCCTTCTTTCTTTTTTACCCTTTCACACTGGGGCGGTGGGGGCGCCGGCGGTAAAACAGTGCTATTTTTAGCGCTGCTTTACCGTCGTTTTTGCGGCGGTATTCGGCCGCTAGCGGTGCGGTTTTAACCCCCACTGGCGGCCGGAAAAGGGTTAAAACCGCTCGCATAGAGCAACTATAGCCGCGGTATTGCAGCGGTATAGCCGCGCTGCCCCATTGATTTCAATGGGCAGGAGCGGTTTAGGAGCGGTGAATACACCGCTCCTTTACCGCTCCAAAGATGTGGCTTGCAGGAGTTTTTTTTCTTCTCCTGCCAGCGCACCGCTTCAGTGTGAAAGCCCTCGGGCTTTCACACTGAACAAACAGTAGCGGCTGTTTTGGGTCGGTTTGCAGGCGGTATTTTTAGCACAATAACGCCTGCAAATCGCCCCAGTGTGAAAGGGCTCTTACTCCTGACGATCGCAGTGACAGCACATAGGTGTGTGTTATCTGTTCTTTGTACCCATAGTAGGGCTAAGAAACAATAGTATGCATTTTGTTTTTTGGGGAGGAGCTTTTTTTGTAGCTCGAATTGGGCAAATTTTCATGTTTTTGGCGAATATTTATTCCCATAGAAATGAATGGAAGCGCGCCATTTGCATGTTTTTGTGTGATTTTCTGCACAAATGAAAAAAATGTTAAAAAAAATAAAAATTGTAATAATATATGAATAGATAAAGGTAAAATAAATGCAAAAAAAAAAAAAACATCATGAATACATAATAAATAAATACATTTTATATTATGTAATAATATATAAATAAATAATAATTAACCCCTAACCTTAAACAAATATATTAAATATATAATAATAATAATAATTATTATTATTATTATTATTATTATTATTATTATTAATAATAATAATAAATAAACACCCAAACCTGAACAAAAAAATATTATTAATAATATTGATAGCAATAATAATTATTTATTTATTTTGTGTTAGGGTTACGGAGCTTAGTTATTTATTATTTTTTTATTATTATTATTTTTTTAAGGGTTAGGAGTTAAGGTTAGGTGTTAATTATTTCTTTATTAGTACATACTACTCATGCATTGTATTAATTTATTTATTATTTATTTATCATTGTTTTTATTTATTTGTGTATTTATTTTACATTTATGTATTCATTTATTTTTATTATTAATATTAGTAGTAGTAGTATTAACACCCTAACTCTAACAAAAAATAAAAATAAACAATAAATATTCTTTTCTCTACTCTGCTATCGACAACCTTTACAACAAAATCTCACCCCTATCCTGCACCAACCTAGCCACTCCTGACTACAACGCTTCACTTCTAGCCTCACTGGACTCACTGGACCCCCTCACTACACACAGAATCGGGCCCCAACCCCTTCAACCTTGGCAAACAGATGATACCAGAAGTCTGAAAAAACATAGTCGTGCTCATGAGCGCCTGTGGCCTAAGACTTATGCCCCGTACACACGGTCGGATTTAGCGTGTTGTCGGAAATTCCGACCGTGTGTGGGCTCCATCGGACTTTTTCCATCGGATTTTCCGACACACAAAGTTTGAGAGCAGGCTATAAAATTTTCCGACAACAAAATCCGATCGCGTCAATTCCGACCGTGTGTGGACAGTTCCGACGCACAAAGTGCCACGCATGCTCAGAAGAAATTTCCGAGACGGAACAGCTCGGCCTGGTAAAACTTGCGTTCGGAATGGATAGAGCACTTTCGTCACGCTGCAATGTAAAAAATTGTTTAATGCAGTGCACTCTCTTCTTCTTTATAATGTGAGAAGAATGAAGTAGTTTTGCTGCTCATATTCACACAGACTTCTCACAAACTTCTTTCTTTATTATTTATTGTGATTCCCTCAATATATTTTTTTTAACATTCAATTTTTTTTTATTTAGTTATCAGAACATAAAATAACAAATAAAGACATTAAGAAAAGTATAACAGGATTCACACTATTACAGTTACATAGTATAGCGAATGCAATTTTGATAAATACATTAAGTCAGGATAAAAATTGTGAATAATCCTTCAAACTCATATCTTTAATTCAGTTTCTAGCTAGTAAACCTCCAAGAATAAACCTATTCACCCCTAGGGGAGCAAACTGTGAACAGGTCTATTCTAACTTGAATAAACACAAGAGAGAACAGGATGTCGTCTAGTAAATCGATGTATTCTAGCGAGTCAAACCAATCAGGAAATGAAAGCAGCATAAGTCTCTACAAGGAATAAGTGATACAAACAGGCTACCTAGTGGTAGTTAAGACTGAGTGTACAAGTCTTTTAGTACTGTAGATACTTTAGGATGTATGATCCATACATACCAGCAGTGGCGTTGCTAGGGGGTGGCTTTTGGGGCTATAGCCCCGAATCTGGGGCCCATAGCCCTGAGTCTCTGCAGGGGTCCCCAAGGGGAGGGGAGGCTCTCTGGGGACCCTGATGTAAGTGGGGGGGCTCTCTGGGGACCCTGATGCAAGGGGGGGCTCTCTGGGGACCCTGATTTTAAGGGGGGGCTCTCTGGGGACCCTGGTTTAAGAGGAAGGCTCTCTGGGGACCCTAATGTAAAGGAGGCTCTCTGGGAACCCTGATGTAAGTGGGGGGCTCTCTGTGGACCCTGATACAAGGGGGAGGCTCTCTGGGGACTCTGATGTAAGGAGGAGGCTCTCTGGGGACCCTGATGTAAGGGGGGGCTCTCTGGGGACCCTAATGTAAGGGGAGGCTCTCTGGGGACCCTGATGTAAATGGGGGGCTCTCTGGGGATATATACACACACACGTATATTACTGTATATACATGTGCATGCCCGCCCAAGCGTATGACTTTCTTTACTACGCTGCTAAGGGCTCTAGCCCCAGGTCTTTTGTAGACCTAGCAACGCCCCTGCATACCAGTGCTTCTTAAAGTGAATTACGTTATAATTTTTAAGTGCTAACAGTAATTCATAGTACACCTGGGTGTTGACTCTAAAAATGACATCACACAGGTTAGGGGCCTCAATTGATTTCCACATTTTCGTTATGGTAAGTCTAGCCGCTATAAGAATATTCGCCACTAATATTCTGTATTGAAATGGGAAAGTGTCAAGGTTGATACCTTAAAGGGCCATAGCAGGTGATAGTTTTATCAAGTTGCCTGTGAGAGAGGCAATAAAGGTGGATATCGAGTTCCAGAAATTGGTCAGATTTTTACAACTCCATAAAATGTGGAAGAAGGAACCAACTTGATCCGTACAACGCCAGCATAGTGGTGATGTAGATGGATATACCGTATTTATCGGCGTATAACACGCGCCCCAAGTTTAGGAGAGAATTTTAAGGAAAAAAACTTTTAGGAGGGAAGTTTAAGGAAAAGAAACTTACATTAAAATGCCCATCAATGCAGCCTCATCAGTGTTCATCTGCAGCCTTGTTAGTGTCATTGCAGCCTTTTCAGTGTCAGTGCAGCCTTGTCAGTGCAGCTTTGCCCCAGTGCAGCCTTGTCAGTGCAGCTTTGCCCCAGTGCAGCCTTGTCAGTGCAGCTTTGCCCCAGTGCAGCCTTGTCAGTGCAGCTTTGCCCCAGTGCAGTCTTGTCAGTGCAGCCTTGCCCCAGTGCAGCCTTGTCAGTGCAGTCTTGTCAGTGCAGCTTTGCCCCAGTGCAGCCTTGCCCCAGTGCAGCCTTGCCTCAGTGCAGCCTTGTCCCCAGTGCAGCCTTGTCCCCAGTGCAGCCTTGTCCCCAGTGCAGCCTTGTCCCCAGTGTCCATGCTTACCGCCTGCCGCCGCCGCCGACATACACATGCATGTAGTTTTAAATATGGCGCCGCAGAGTTCGGAGGGACTCGGCGCCGGCGGAACTGAACGAACGCCGCCGAGATACACATAGTCTAGTGTATTCGGCTCTTTCCGGCGCCGCTCACAGTCCCGCCCAGTCCCGCCCTATGATGGACATAACACAGGTCCAATGGCGGGACTGGGCGTGACTGTGAGCGGCGGCGGAAAGAGCCGAATACACTCGACTATGTGTATCTCGGCTCTGTGATTTTGGCGGCGCTCGTTCAGTTCCGCCGAGACCCTCCGAACCCACGGCGCCATATTTAAAACTACTCGCTATGTAAATGTCGGCGGCGATCGCCGCCGATAGCTCACAATTAGCGGGGATCGGCGTATAACACGCACCCACGACTTTCCCCTGATTTTAAGGGGAAAAAAGTGCGTGTTATACGCCGATAAATACGGTATTTTAGATAATTTGTAAGGAGTTAGGTACCATCTATTCAATATTTTCTGAGAGTTGTCCCAATGCTCTAAGCAGGATGTTGCAGTTTGGTTTATTCTCATAGCATTGTACCAACATTCATCCGAAAAGGATTGTCCTAAATCTTTTTCCCATTTATACATATTGTGGTTTTTCTCATATTTAGGATACTGAGAAAAAACTTTATAGAAGAAAGCTATGCTTTTATGTTTTACAGGTTTGTTAATGGTGAGGTGTGACCAAATTAAAGATGGAATTTCAAAATCTTGATGTGGATTTAAGCTTTGCAGATGATTAAGCTTATTTAACTTATCATCAATCGTGGCTTTGTATCCTGAAGGGAAGGTGTACGTAAAAGTTAAAGCCCTCAGCAATCCATTTGTTCATCGAGAGTCGGCCTCTACAGTAGTCAAGGGCTCTGAGTGGTATAGGTATCTTTTGTAAATGCCCTAGAGCATGGAAGTTTGAGACAAGACACTTCCATGCTAACCAGGGGCGTTGCTAGGTCTACAAAAGATCTGGGGCTAGAGCCCATAGCAGCGTAGTAAAGAAAGTCATACACTTGGGTGGGCATACACATGTATATACAGTATTATACGCGTGGGTGTATATATATCCCCAGAGAGCCCCCCGCTTACATCAGGGTCCCCAGAGAGCCCCCCTTACATCACCTTACATCAGGGTCCCCAGAGAACCTCCTCCTTACATTAGAGTCCTCAGAGAGCCTCCCCCTTCCATCAGGGTACCCAGAGGGCCCCCCCCACTTACATCAGGGTTCCCAGAGAGGCCCCCTTACATTAGGGTCCCCAGAGAGCCTCCCCCTTAAATCTGGGTCCCTAGAGAGCCTAGGCCTTAAAATCAGGGTCCCCAGAGAGCCTAGGCCTTAAAATCAGGGTCCCCAGAGAGCCTCTCCCTTACATCAGGGTCCCCAGAGAGCCCCCCACTTACATAAGGGTCCCCAGAGAGCCTCCCCTCCCCTTGGGGACCCCTGCAGAGACTCTGGGCTATTGGCTTCAGATTCGGGACTATAGCCCCAAAAGCCACCCCCTAGCAACGCCCCTGATGCTAACAGGGTAGCTTTAATGGAAAGCAATTTAGGAACTATGACCTCAGGGAATATCATGTAAGCCACTGACAGGGCAAATAAATCATTTCCCTTGGTGATTTCTCTTTCAATGGATAACCACAGCTTATCGTCATTTGGGAAGAACCAGTATTTCATTTGATCCAAAAGTGTTGAGTAGTAGTATTTATGCATATCAGGTAAGTTCATACCCCCTTTGTTTTTAGATGTTAAAATAGAGAAAGCTACCCTTGGTTTTTTGTTATTCCAGACCAGGTTTCTCAATTTAGTATTTAGAATCTTGAAAAAGCTTGAAGGCATTGGAATAGGTATGGCTCTAAAAAGGTAGAGTATCTTGGGTATTTGTCACATCTGACCAAATTTGTTTTTTGTTGTTTTATTTTTGTTTTTTATTTTTTTCAAGGCTGTTTTTTTTTTTTTTGTTTTGTATTTTTTTCAAGGCTGATGTGTTTTTTTTTTAATTGGTTTTACTCCATAATGTACCTGCCTCCTCACAAACAAACTGTCCTTTTTGAAGGAAAACACACATAGGCGAGTATAATTGAACCAAAAATTCCTTTATTAAGGGCTCAGAAACAAACAAAGAGGGAGGCATTGTTGGATAAACATCATAAATTGGCGAAGCCTTGGACCCCCAGGGCACACATCAATTCTTTTCCAGCAAAATTGGTGGCCTGAGGAGTCCATATCTAAGGGAGTGCAGTCTGGTCCAGAAGTCCCAGAGATCCGAAAAGCAGCAGATGACATGTATGTCCCCAGGCTATGGCACTACAAGAGCCTGCATCTTTTGCCAGACCAGACTGAACCCAGGATCATCACTCTCTGGTCTTCCTTCCACGCTTCCTTCCCGGCTGTGGCTCTGGTGTTGGAGATGTGGCAGGAGGAGGAGTAGGAAATGGAGGAGGAGGAGGAGGAGGAGGAGGAGGAGTAGGACCTGGAGGAGGAGGAGGAGGAGGAGTAGGACCTGGAGGAGGAGGAGGACTATGTGTGAGGTCACAAATGTGGGTAGCACATGTTATTTGGCCCTTCAACCCCTTATTGAGAGCTTCCAAAATTAAAAACACAGGAGTCATTGGCCCTCCTCCATCTGCATCATTTTGCAGGCAGTTATGCCAGCAAAGTCCTGCTCTACACTGTGTAGAAGAATGCTATACCTGGCTCAAGCTGGGCTCCTCCACATGTTGCTGCCTGGAAGGCCCAAGTTGGGCGTCTGAACCCTCAGCTGGGGGGGAAGGAAGCATGGAAGGAAGAGTGGAGAGTGCTGGCCTGGGTTCAGTCTGACCTGCCAGAAAATGCAGTCTGTCATAGTACCACAGCCTGGGGACATAAATGTCATCTGCAGCTCCTGATCTCTGGGAATCCTGGACCTTCTTGTGCTCCCTTAGATAAGTGCTCCTCAGGCCACCAATTAGGATCTTCAAATAGTAGATGTCTGCCGTGGGGATTACCGTCTTCACAAATTCCAACAAATCTTCAGCGCTGCCTTTCTTTTTGTTTGGTTCTTATATTCAGGGTGGTTTATCTGCCACAGACAGGGCAGCTCCCTGAACATATCAATGAAGATTGGCATAAAGTCCTTATCTTTCAAGATATCCATTTTCACTGCAAGACACAACACAAGACAAGCCCTAATGTCAGCCTAAAGTCTTCTAAACTTGTGCAAATACAGGCCTCAATCTAGAAGCAGTATAGGCCCAATGTTAAATCTTACCTTCGCAATCACGATCGGCGCCTTAGTTACTCCTTCCACCGCCCACAAATCGTACGTACTACGCACGCGTGTTACGCTTTATAGACACTGCGCATGCGTGAAACTCCGCCCGCCCCTCACGTTCTTTCTAGTCTATTCGCCGCCCCTTCTCGTTCGCCGCTGTGGGGAAAGAGCACATGGTGGAGTCAGAGCAGGTGTCTGATAATTACACAAACGAGGAGGAGGAAAGCCCGGAGCCTGAAACGTCCCGATCCAGAAGGAGACGATTTAAGGCCTCAAATATGTCCTTTGGGGAGATGTTGGAGATGGTCGACATCCTGAAGAGGGCCGACTATGACAGGAAGTATGGACCTTACCCCAACCCCAATGTCAGATAGGCCAAGATCATGGCGAAAGTGGTCAAGAGTCTGCACCGGAATTTGGGTACGACAATCGAAAGTTCAGCTCAGGAAACGGTGGTCGGACCTCAAATTAAGAGAACACGAGCAGTACAGAAAGATCCGGAGAGTGCTGCAAAAAAGTAAGTAGTTGTCCTGTGTTCCTATTCTTTATGTTTATTACGTTCGTGCTGCTTCATGTGCTTTTCTTAACTGTTATCCAGTTTAAAATGGCAACTTTCATGTTCATGGGCACATTATTCGTTCGTATAAAACATTGTTTGTTCGGCCTAGAAAACACCATTGTTTTGGCCATATGTATTTGTCCACATTTTTTTTGGCCTACTTGTCTGCAAATAATTTGGTTGTGTAGATGGGTTAGTAACTAGACGGAAATGCAAACTAGATTCTGTGTAAGGAGAGGACACTCAGCAGCTGTTGACACATCTGGACGCTGGAGCTCTAGCGTGGGACACAAGAACACCCTTTTTATTAGGGGGCCCACACAGGTGCTCCAGTGTATACTATAGGGGTGTCTCCATCTGTGAAGCTTGTACAAAACAGGTAAAGTATTGAAGCTTGACAAAGGACACTAAAAATTCTACATCTTGGAACTCTGCCAAAATAGACAATTGTACCCCACTTCCAAGCAATGTTTCATATTCCTATTTCTGCCATCAAATATCTGTGTGCTAAGTATACCTATTTTTTTTACATAGGGGATAAAAGACTCGGAGGACACCCCTCATCCGAGGAGACCACAGACCCCCCACCTCTGGAAGAAGGGGAAATCCACCCAAGCCAAGCAGAGCAGGAGGAGGAAGACGTGGTGGAAATTGGCACCACAACAGGTGAGTGTCTGCGACCACAGGCTTAGGTAAGAGATGGATGGCGGCATATTTATAATACATGGTGTGTTTTTGTTTCTATCTTTTTAGGTGATCGTGATGTTGTGGATCCAGATCATTTCACCTCGGAAAGTGCACAGATCCTGATCGGGGAGATGAAAAAAAATGAAAACATCATTGATGTTTTAGGGAGAGTTTAAAACCCCTCAAAATCCCTATTTTTTTTTTGCGCTTTTTGTCATCTAAAAATGTTTACCATTTTTTGACATATTTGCGAAAAGCCAAATTTTGAAGAGGCACACAGTGTGTCAACATGTGCTATCTGCCATCACGGGAGATCAATGGACGCGTTTTGGGTGTGCAACCCCTTCCTCAATAATAAAGTAGCTGTGAGGAAGGGGCTGCACCCACAAAACACGTCCCTTGATTCCCCATGATGGCAGCTAGCACATGTTGAAATTGGGTAATTGGTGTGCATCTTCAAAATTTGGCTTTTCTAGGGGTGACTTCACCCCATCTGAACGCAATATCAAACACAGTTTGTAAATACTTATGTCTGATATTGCCTTCAAGTTCTACCAAATGTGAACTTTGTAAGTTCAAGATTTGTGTCTTTCTTGTTTGTTTTAAACATGCCTGTTTTATCTTACATGGACATTTCTACTTTTTCTAATGTGACCCCAAAAATTGATATCCAACAAACATGTTGGTTTGTTTTAAAAACCTTTTCTAAATGCACATGTGATTGTGCTGGTATTAAAAAGATTGTTAATCAAGAATGTGTGGATTATTGTTTCAATGCTCCAAAACGTTTGTTGTGCTCTAATTGGTGTTTTCAGTGACAATGGGGGTTATTTGCTAAGGGAAAATCCACTTTGCACTACAAGTGCAGTTTCAAGTGCACTTGTAGTGCAAAGTGTCTTTGCCTTTAGTAAATAACACCCAACAATGCTTTGTAATGTTACACAATCACGCCATTTTCAGGATTCACCACATTTCTGTCAGGGTCAGCTAAAAGAAACACAAGCAGTAAATGTCACCAAAGATTTTAGTAGTTAAATTCTTTTTTTTATTTGAAAAAGGTTTCAGACATTGTCTGGCATATTGATAGCCCCCCTACCCGCAAAGTATTCAAGGTATCTTAGACGGACATCACGGGCACTCAGGGGGGGCAAGTCAGGACGGCCACTTTCAAGCGAGGTCAAGGTTAGTTCATTTTGAATTCCAGCCTCAGGCCCAACTGAGCCAGCATGGTTGGCAGAATGTTGCCGTAAAAAGTTGTGTAGAACACAGCACGCCAGGATGATATGATTCAGTTTGTACTCCGCCATGTGTATGGGTGTAAGAAATAGGCGGAACCGGCTGGCCATGATTCCAAACCTGTTCTCCACCACTCTTCTGGCTCTGGCCAGCTGGTAATTAAAAACCCTCTGGTCCAGGGTGAGGGTCCTCATCGAGAATGGCCGCATAAGATGGTCCCCCAGTGCAAACGCTTCATCTGCAACGAAGACGAATGGGAGTCCTTCCACATTGTCTACTGGAGGTGGCAAGTCCAAGCTGCCATTCTGGAGACACCTGTAGAACTCCGTCTGGGCGATGACTCCACCATATGACATCCGGCCATTCTTCCCCACATCCACATACAGGAACTCGTAAGTAGCCGACACCACCGCCAACATCACAATACTATCGAACCCCTTATAGTTGAAATAGTATGACCCCGAGTTGGGTGGTGGGACGATATTCGACGTGTTTCCCATCAATTGCCCCTCCGCAGTTAGGAAAGTCCCACCGCTGGGCAAAGTGGGAGGCCACAGTCTGCCATTCCTGTGGCGTGGAAGGAAACTGTGGAGTCAAACAAGAAAAAAAAATAGTCATTTTGCACATAAACAGGGAAAGCAGATTAGACACAAACATTCTTGGCCAACATCAAGATAACATTTATTTGAGGGAGTTTTTAAAGATCAAAGTATAAGGTACACCTATCAGATTCCCCCTCCCCCACCCCCTCTCATGGGCCATTTCTAACATTATAGGGGGGGGGGGACTCTTGGACAGGTAACCCTCTCCACTTCATTGAGAGATTAATGCCTAAATAATGGGTATTACTTGGCCAGCCCCTCCTTAGTTACACTATTGGCAGTCCACTGGACAGGTAAGAAGTGTCATAATACAAAGATATAAATACACATTGTACACATTTTAGCACATTTGGACATTCTGCTATTACCTATCAAGATAATAATAGGATCCCAAAACATTAAACAATACCATTTGAAAGTATATAGCAGGCCCTTGCACTACATGCTTTGGGGAATTCATCCATACATCTGAGCACAAAAGAGATGGGTATAGTGTGCATGGGTTTGGCAAAGTCAGCAGATAGATGATTGAGGATAGATAAAGAATTGGGATCAGCTGACTTAGCAGTTGGGAGGAGGGAGGGTTCCAAATGATTTGGGGACCCCCCAAAAAAGCCTCTGGCACTCTGCCTGAATTTAAAGCACAAATCACATTTAAAAACATTTTAGGGGGTGTTTGGGGTAAAGCACTACTATGGAGCTGACAAAATACATTGGTAAGTGAATACATGAGGTGAATATAGGGCCAGGAGACCATGCTGGGGAGGTAAGTGAAGGCAAATATGTATGAAGGACAAAAAAATAATTACAGAAAAATCCAGCATGAGAACAAAGGGGACATTCACAGCATATTCCAATCATGGTAATTAGGGAATGAGGAAAGAAATACAATATATTAGCAAACATTAAATACAATAAAATTTGATATTAAAGGATAAAAATCTTACCTTCATATACTCCTTCTGCAGGACCTGGATGATGGCAGAACAGGTCTCTGGGATAATGATCCCCAGAGCCTGGGGGGAGATGCCTGTCGAGAACTTCAAGTCCTGCAGGCTTCTCCCCGTCGCCAAGTACCGCAGGGTGGCGACGAGCCTCTGCTCCGGAGTGATAGCTTGCCTCATGCAGGTATCCTTCCTGCTGATATAGGGGGTCAGCAAAGCCAACAAACGGTGAAATACGGGGTCCGTCATAGGGAGAAAGTTCTTGAAATCATCAGGATTATTCTCACAGATCTCACGGAGCAAAGGCATATGAGAGAACTGGTCACACTGAAGCAACCAATTCTTGGTCCATGAACTCCTCCTCACCCTGTTCATGGACTGGACTTGTGTCAAGGTCAGGACCCCAACACCAAGCCCCCGCACAGCACGAACTGTACGAGGAGTACGTATACGCAACATGGCTAGAAAACGGTCGGCTGCTCAGAACGAATTAACAGAACGCAATGAAGAACAGCAAGGCCTGTGAACAGCGACCTGAAAAACAGTAACGAATGAACAAAAACACAATGACAAGAGTCACGCATCACTTGCTGCACGCACTGAAGAGCAGATACAAACCCACAAGCACAAACAGAACAGCAGAAAACGATCTGAAAACCACGAGTCTGAAAAAAGTGCGAATCGTCTCTCACCAAACTTTTACTAACACGAGATTAGCAAAAGGAGCCCAAAGGGTGCCGCGCTTGGTTCTGAACTGGCCTTTTCTAGTCTCGTCGTACGTGGTGTACGTCCCCGCTTTCTTGGCGATCGGAAATTCCGACAACTTTGTGCGACCGTGTGTATGCAAAACAAGTTTGAGCCAACATCCGTCGGAAAAAATCCATGGATTTTGTTGTCGGAATGTCCGATCAATGTCCGATCGTGTGTACGGGGCATAAGTCTCAGAGGGATTTCAACCAATATAAATCTGCCTTCCACAAATACAATTTCAGCCTCCTCACTGCCAAGCAGACCTATTTTATTACTCTTATTAGAAAATTATCATCCCGTCCCCATCAACTCTTCTCTACCTTCAACTCTCTACTTCGTCCTCCACCGCCTCCACCCGCCAACTCACTCACTGCCCAGGAGATTGCCAATCCCTTCAAACAGAAGATTGATACAATTCGCGAGGAGATCTCTACTGTCCCTCCATGCTTTACACATGATGCCCACAGGCACAATCATTACTTCCCTCTTTCAACCCCACAACTATAGACAAGGTTACTAAACTACTTGCTAACATCCACCTTACCACCTGCCCTCTGGATCCTGTTCCCTTGCAAATGCTATGTTCACCCTCTGGCTCTATGCTACACTCACTAACCCACATCTTCAATCCCTCTCTCTCTCTTCTGGCATCTTCCCCAACTCCCTAAAACATGCACTTGACAGACCCATACTTAAAAAGCCCTCACTTGACCCATCTTGTCGTAACAACCTATGCCCATGTCCTTGCTCCCCTTCTTATCCAAACTCCTTGAATGTCTGATCTACAACCGACTGAGCATTCACCTCGCTGATAATAGCCTTCTTGATCCCCTTCAGTTTGGATTTCGTCCTCAACACTCCGCAGAAACTGCTCTCCTAAAACTAACAAACGATCTACTAACGGCCAAAACCAATCAACACTATTCTGTACTCCTACTCCTGGACCTCTCTGCTGCCTTTGATACGGTTGACCACCTCCCCAGCTACATCACTAGCCTAGTCTCTAAATACCAACCTACTCGTTCTCTTCGTTCCTCTCAAGACCTCCTGCTCTCTAGCTCCCTCGTCACCTCCTCCCATGCTCGCCTCCAGGACTTTTCCAGAGCCTCTCCAATCCCATGGAACTCCCTACCCCAATCTGTTCGATCATCTCCTACTGCATTAGCTTTTAGACAATCCCTGAAAACCCTTCTCTTCAGAGAAGCCTATCCTACCCACACCTAACAACTGCATTTTCATTTCATCTCCATCAGCTCACCCCCCACAGTTACTACCTTTTGTTCCACTTGACCCTCCCTTCTAGATTGTAAGCTCTAACGAGCAGGGCCCTCTGATCCCTCCTGTATTGATTTGTATTGTAAGTGTACTGTCTGCCCTCATGTTGTAAAGCACTGCGCAAACTGTTGGCGCTATATAAATCCTGTATAAAAATAATATTAAAAAAAGAAATAAAAGCTGATGGAAAAGCTAGAAAAGCTGAAAAACCTTGCAACAAAAGATTCAACAGATGATAGTTTTCTCTATTGGCTAATAAAAAAATGCTCTATATAAATGCGCAAATCACGCAAGTTCGGGTGCCATTCATTTTCAATAGCACCTAAAATGCACGTGGTGCAATTTTGCCTGTATTATTGGGCACAACTCACGCGGCAAACCGCAACACACGAAGCTCGCCGCCCAAAAAAAGCTCCTTCTCCTTTTTGGGCAACTAGCTTCACATGTTGCGGTTCGCCGTAATTGACTTATGGTTTATGCAACCGCATCGCATTTTAGGTGGCATTGCAAATGAATGGCACTGGAATACGCTGCCATTTAGCAAATGCGTGGCCTTTGTAGATGATTGGGGGTGCCATTAACAATTAATGGTATATTAATTGTTAAAAGAGACGTTCGAGTTTCCAAAAAAAGAAAACAATTATATTCACCTAGATGGATGCAGTATTGATCCGATGCTGTATCTGTCCCCTGCCGCCTCTGCACTGAGAACTGAGCAAACAAACACCACTGATCGCTCAGTTCTCCCCTCTGCTCTAAACAGAGAGCTAGTGACTATCAGTCACCGGCTCTCTGCTCTGCCCCTCCAGCACTCACTGGAGCACTGGGCTATAGAGGGGGATGGGGACAGGTGCAGCAATTTGTGCACCAATAATCCTGGATTATTGGGCACAACTCACGCGGCAATCATGGCAAACCGCAACACACGATGCTTGCCGCCCAAAAAAAGCTCCTGCTTCTTTTTGGGCAACAAGCTTCACGCGTTGCGGTTCACTGTAATTGACTTATGGTTTATGCAACCGCAGCGCATTTTAGGTGGCATTGCAAATGAATGGCACTGGAATACGCTGTCATTTAGCAAATGCGTGGCCTTTGTTGATGATTGGGGGTCGCTCAGTTCTCCCCTCCACTCTAAAGAGAGAGCTAGTGACTATCAGTCACCGGCTCTCTGCTCTGCCCCTCCAGCACTCACTGGAGCACTGGGCTGAGGGGGACAGGTGCAGCATTTTTTTGGAACCCCGAACTTCTCTTTTAACAATAAATGTATTTCTCCTATGGATCACAGGAGTGCAATTTATTCTGCATTCCTGTGACCTTTTTTCAGCTGGTAGCAGGCTAAAGTCAGCTGTCGGCTGATGTTATTCAACTGGTCCAGGCGCTGGATCGATCTCGACTTTACAGTTTGGATTCACTCAGGAGCCTGGACCGGCAGCTGGCTCAGCCTCTCAGTGAAAAAAAAAGAAGCTTTGGCCATACCTCTCCTTTAATGGCGCCCCCATGCATCTGCAAATTTGCGCGTTTTTGCACGTGTCAAACCACATGGTGCTGCATGGACTTCTTTTCCATGTTTCTTGTACGTATTAAAATGAATGGGCTGCCCCACACACAACGTGCAGGAACGTGCCCGGGCTTGGTCGCAAATGTATGATGTGAACTGAGCCTTAAAGCTAAACCTTGAAGCACCTGATTAGAGCCATAGGCTCTAATAGGCGTCAAAAAAGGTAAACAGCAGGCGCCATGCTTGGTGCTCGCAGTTTACCTAGCTGTGTTAGAAAAGCTAATGAATATTTGCTTTCCTAACACTGAACCGCCTCTCCGCCAGTCAGGTGCTCAGGTCTGTTACCCGTCACCTGATTGGCTGAAACCACAGGCACATTATACGACTTTATATTATTTTGTTATCACATAGGTGACAAAAAGTCCTCTATGTGATACTTTTTTGTGACAGGTTCTCCTTAATCAGACATCAGGGGTCTATTAAGCACCTGATGTCTCACCTACCCTCCAATAAAGCTAATGGACTTCAAATTGTGCTCCGTTAGCTTCTTTCCTGGTCACAGCAGGCAGAAATGGCAGTCCGACCTGAAAGTGATATTTTACATGTCACTTTTGGGTTGCTAGTAGGAAGGTGAGATCAGCAAATGATGTTAGCTGGTCTCCCTTCCCTTTACCTGGTGGCCCAGCCTGGTCAGTGGTGTGAAGGCCAGGAAACATGGCTGGGGGGCATGCGGGGATTGGGGTGCACAGCGGCCTAATAACTTCCATTTGACAGTCAACAGTCGGCGTGTCAGATTTGCACACATTCACTTCCCTTTGTGCAAATACTCAAGTAAGGTTGATGCTGTGATCCCAGGACATGGCCTGGGACGAGGGCCTGGACAAGAGGTGGGCAGAAGGGATAACTGCCCAGGGTGCAGCGTATATCGTAGGAATGGGGGGCGCTGCAAATTCCTTCTACTGTAAGGCTGACAGGAGTAGTGACTGCGGCATCACTACTTCTGTCAGCCAAGTGCTGGAAGCAGCAAGGAGAGGAGGAGAGAGCTGGGAGGAGGTGCAGGCTGTGCTCTTTCTCCCCCTCCTCCTCATAAGCTTGCACATAATATGGGGGCCCAATGCCTGGGACACTGCAAGGCTTGACAGATGTGGGAGTGTCCTGGCACATCCAGGACAGTTGATATCTATGATATTGTGTTCCTGCTCTGGGAATTTCCATTGTGCATTTCTTGTCCAATATTCTGCTAAAGAATGCTGAGACTGCCTCTAACGTCCTTCTAACTGCCCACTGACTTTTGGAACGTTGGATCGGCGATGTTTATCTCTATTTTTATGAATGGGATTAGCTGCTCTTTTACATAGAAGTTTACAGAAGTGCAGTTTTACGCCAGCTCTTGCTGGATAATCCGCAGTTGTCAGATCAGGCCAAAACATGTATATTTCCACAAATCAGTGGATTAGGCTGAATGGGGATTTTCTGCAATCCCATTTTCATCGAGTTAAAGTAGCTTTCCGCAATCCCCGTTGATATATCAGATACCGCTGAATGCAGAGACAGCTTGGTTAGCACTTTGACAAGTGCCTCTCTCCATCAGGGGTTTTCTAGATGCTTCAAAAATTCTTGGACACTTATTTATAAAGAGGACCACCAATACGATCACCACATTTATAAAAAAAACATTTGGCTTATTATCCTGTCAGTCTAATGGTTAAAGTTTGGCCAACATCTGCATTTTTTATTCTTCAATGGGAAATTGGAGTCACAAAAAAACACGTCTTTGTTTAGTTGTCTATGTGAACGTGATCACCCTAAAGTGACCATATCGAGTCTGAAAAAATTCTAAACCAGTTCCTGGCAATAGAATCAACGTTATAGTGTTATGCCGTGTACACACGGGCGAAATGTCCGACAGAAAAAGTTCGGCGGGAGCTTTTCATCGTATATTCCGATCGTGTGTATGCCCCAACGGACCTAGAAAGAGAACATGTTCTAAATTTTTCCGACGGAACCAATTCCTATCGGGAAAAACGATCGTCTGTATGCTGTTCCGACGTACCAAAAACGACGCATGCTCTGAAGCAAGTACGAGACGGAAGCTATTGGCTACTGGCTATCGAACTTCCGTTTTCTAGTCCCGTCGTAGGTGTTGTACGTCACCGCATTCTGGACGGTCGGAATTTGGTGTGACCGTGTGTAAGCAAGACAGCTTGAGCGGAATTCCATGGGAACTCCGTCGGAAAAACCTTCAGAGTTTATTCTGACGGGAAAAACGGTCGTGTGTACAGGGAATTAGCTGTTTTGTTTTTTTTTTCCAGTGATGAAGTCTCCATGTTATGGTCCCCCTGGCAGATGAATTGGGCTTAACCGAGACTTGGGGTCTGGCAGTTGGTCTTCTTCAGAGTTCCTGGCGGTGGAGATGGGCCAGGATGCGGAACCTTAGTGGTCCTGTTTTTCTTTTTGCTGCAAACTGACACCCGGTTTCAGGATTGTCAAACCAAGGTGGGTGGCTGAAAGAGAAAAGCTACAGTGTTGAGTCTGTTCACAGGTCAGGTCATTCAGAGGTCTTAGCAGGCTGCAGACAGGGGAGTAGTTAAGTCCAGGTAGAGACTGAGGCAGGCAACAGGCAAGAGAGTAGTCAGGTCCAGGCAAGGGTCGAGGCAGGCAGCAGGCATGACAGTAATCAGGTCCTGGCATGGGTTGAGGCAGGCAACAGGCAAGAGAGTAGTCAGGTCCAGGCTGGGGGTTGAGGCAGGCAGCAGGCATGACAGTATTCAGGTCCTGGCTAAGGTTGAGGCAGGGGACAGGTAGGAGAGTAGTCAGGTCCAGGCAGGGGGAGAGGAAGGCAGCAGGCATGACAGTAATCAGGTCCTGGCATGGGTTGAGGCAGGCAACAGGCAAGAGAGTAGTCAGGTCCAGGCAAGGGTCGAGGCAGGCAGCAGGCATGACAGTAATCAGGTCCTGGCATGGGTTGAGACAGGCAAGAGAGTAGTCAGGTCCAGGCATGGGGAGAGGCAGGCAGCAGGCATGACAGTATTCAGGTCCTGGCTAAGGTTGAGGCAGGGGACAGGTAGGAGAGTAGTCAGGTACAGGCAGGGGGAGAGGAAGGCAGCAGCTGAGAGAGTGGATAGGTCCAGGCAGGATTTAGGACAGGCAGCAGATGAGAGAGTAGTTAGGTCCAGGCAGGGGTTGAGGCAGGTGGCAGTCAAGAGACTAGTCAGGTCTAGGCAAGGGTTGAGACAGGCATTAGTCGAGAGAGTAGTCAGATCCAGACAAGGGTCAAGGCAGGCAGCAGGTGAGAAAGTAGTCCAGTCCAGACAGGAAAAGCCTGGCAGGGATCTTGTGAATACTGGAAGTTCCAGGAATCCTTGAAATTCTGTAAGACCTGGCAGAAATCCAGTGAGTACTCTTACACTCCATCAGCCTATTAAGCATTTGATGCTTCCAGGATTGTGCCCTGCTGTACACTGTGGTTCCCACCCCTACATTATTGTTTTGCATGTAAAGACACAGGGGTTAGTTAATGGAACCACAGCATATGGTCAGGGAATACTTATTGTAGTACTAAATGCCGAACAAACTAACAGAGGTGGCAGCAATGGAACTGGCCACTTGGTGCCCATACCTCCCTGTTGATTGGATTTTTTTGCCCATACCCTCCTGTTAACTAAAAGGTTTTGTGCAATAACTCAAGTAAGGTACTCCTTGTTGTGTAGAAATGTTTCTGCTCATATCATCCTGCTCTAGAAATTGTTGTGCCCATATTCCATGTTGTATAGAGATTTTTTTATGCCATTACCCTCCTGTTGTGTAGAAGTATTTGTGCCCATACCCTTCTGTTGTATAAAGCAGCCCACGTGGTTGAGAAATATATTTCCAATATATTTGGATTTTTTTTTTATATATTTGACATACAGTATATATACAATATATTGTAACTATATGCCACATATATACAGTGGCTTGCGAAAGTATTCGGCCCCCTTGAACTTTTCAACCTTTTGCCACATTTCAGGCTTCAAACATAAAGATATAAAATTTTTATTTTTTGTGAAGAATCACCAACAAGTGGGACACAATTGTGAAGTGGAACGAAATCTTTTGGATTTTTGAAACTTTTTTAACTAATAAAAAAATGAAAAGTGGGGCGTGCAAAATTATTCGGCCCCCTTGCGTTAATACTTTGTAGAGCCACCTTTTGCTGCGATTACAGCTGCAAGTCGCTTGGGGTATGTCTCTATCAGTTTTGCACATCGAGAGACTGAAATTCTTGCCCATTCTTCCTTGCAAAACAGCTCGAGCTCAGTGAGGTTGGATGGAGAGCGTTTGTGAACAGCAGTTTTCAGCTCTTTCCACAGATTCTCGATTGGATTCAGGTCTGGACTTTGACTTGGCCATTCTAACACCTGGATACATTTATTTGTGAACCATTCCTTTGTAGATTTTGCTGTATGTTTGGGATCATTGTCTTGTTGGAAGATAAATCTCCGTCCCAGTTTCAGGTCTTTTGCAGACTCCAACAGGTTTTCATCCAGAATGGTCCTGTATTTGGCTGCATCCATCTTCCCCTCAATTTTAACCATCTTCCCTGTCCCTGCTGAAGAAAAGCAGGCCCAAACCATGATGCTGCCACCACCATGTTTCACGGTGGGGATGGTGTGTTGAGTGTGATGAGCTGTGTTGCTTTTACGCCAAACATATCGTTTTGCATTGTGGCCAAAAAGTTAGATTTTGGTTTCATCAGACCAGAGCACCTTCTTCCACATGTTTGGTGTGTCTCCCAGGTGGCTTGTGGCAAACTTTAGACAAGACTTTTTATGGATATCTTTGAGAAATGGCTTTCTTCTTGCCACTCTTCCATAAAGGCCAGATTTGTGCAGTGTACGACTGATTTTTGTCCTATGGACAGACTCTCCCACCTCAGCTGTAGTTCTCTGCAGTTCATCCAGAGTGATCATGGGCCTCTTGGCTGCATCTCTGATCAGTCTTCTCCTTGTCTGAGCTGAAAGTTTAGAGGGACAGCCAGGTCTTGGTAGATTTGCAGTGGTCTGATACTCCTTCCATTTCAAAATGATCGCTTGCACAGTGCTCCTTGGGATGTTTAAAGCTTGGGAAATCTTTTTGTATCCAATTCTGGCTTTAAACTTCTCCACAACAGTATTACGGACCTGCCTGGTGTGTTCCTTGGTCTTCATGATGCTCTCTGCGCTTTCTACAGAACCCTGAGACTATCGCAGAGCAGGTGCATTTATACAGAGACTTGATTACACACAGGTGGATTCTATTTATCACCATCAGTCATTTAGGACAACATTGGATCATTCAGAGATCCTCGCTGAACTTCTGGAGTGAGTTTTCTGCACTGAAAGTAAAGGGGCCGAATAATTTTGCACGCACCACTTTTCAGTTTTTTAATTGCTAAAAAAGTTTAAAATATCCAATAGATTTCGTTCCACTTCACAATTGTGTCCCACTTGTTGGTTAATCTTCACAAAAAATTAAAATTTTATATCTTTATGTTTGAAGCCTGAAATGTGGCAAAAGGTTGAAAAGTTCAAGGGGGCCGAATACTTTCGCAAGCCACTGTAATTTTTTTTTCCTAAATATATTGGAAATATATTGTATTTCTCTTTCATGTGGAAGGGGTCTCCAAACGTTCTAAACAAAGGGCCGGTTTACTGTCCTTCACTGTCCTTCAGACTTTAGGGGGGCCAACTGTGGCCATTTGGAGTAAAAAAGGTCCTGACAGCAGGGGGAAAAAGCAATGCTCCATCTTTGGTGTCAGTGGGAGGAATTATGCCCCATTGTTTTTATCAGTGGGAGGAATTGTGTTCCATCATTGGTGTCATTCGGAGGAATTGTGCCCCTTCATTGGTGTCAGTGAGAGAAATTATGCCCCATTGTTGGTATCAGTGAATGAAATAGTACCCCAAGGGCCAGATAAAAGCAAGCAAAAAGCCCCGGTGCCACAGTTTGGAGACCACTGGTATAGAGCTATTTGTGCCCATACCTTTCTGTTGTCTAGAAGTATTTGTGTCTTGTCCTCCTGTTGTCTAGAAGTATTTGTGTCCATACCCTCCTGATCCGTAGACGTACTTCAGTCCATACTTTTCTGTTGTGTAGAGGTATTTCAGTTCATACCCTCCTGTTGCGTAGAAATATTTTTGCCCTTACCCTTCCTATTGTCTAGAAATATTTGTGCCCATACCCTCCTGTTGTGTAGAAGTATTTGTGCCCATACCCTCCTGTTGTCTAGAAGTATTTGTGCCCATACCCTCCTGGTGTCTAGAAGTATTTGATCCCATACCCTCCTATTGTCTAGAAGTATTTGTGCCCATACCCTCCTATTGTCTAGAAGTATTTGTGCCCATACCCTCCTGTTGTCTAGAAGTATTTGATCCCATACCCTCCTATTGTCTAGAAGTATTTGTGCCCATACCCTTCTGTTGTCTAGAAGTATTTGATCCCATACCCTCCTGTTGTCTAGAAGTATTTGATCCTATACCCCATTATTGTCTAGAAGTATTTGTGCCCATACCCTCCTGTTGTCTAGAAGTATTTGTGCCCATACCCTCCTGGTGTCTAGATGTATTTGTGCCCATACCCTCCTTTTGTCCAGATGTATTTGTGTCCATACCCTCCTGTTGTCTAGAAGTATTTGTGCCCATACCCTCCTATTGTCTAGAAGTATTTGTGCCCATACCCTCCTTTTGTCTAGAAGTATTTGTGCCCATACCCTCCTGTTGTCTAGAAGTACTATATTTGTGGCCATACCCTCCTGTTGTCTAGAAGTATTTGTGCCCATACCCTCCTATTGTCTAGAAGTATTTGTGCCCATACCCTCCTGTTGTCTAGAAGTATTTGATCCCATACCCTCCTATTGTCTAGAAGTATTTGATCCCATACCCTCCTATTGTCTAGAAGTATTTGATCCCATACCCTATTATTGTCTAGAAGTATTTGTGCCCATACCCTCCTGTTGTCTAGAAGTATTTGTGCCCATACCCTCCTGGTGTCTAGATGTATTTGTGCCCATACCCTCCTTTTGTCCAGATGTATTTGTGCCCATACCCTCCTGTTGTCTAGAAGTATTTGTGCCCATACCCTCCTATTGTCTAGAAGTATTTGTGCCCATACCCTCCTGTTGTCTAGAAGTATTTGTGCCCATACCCTCCTATTGTCTAGAGGTATTTGTGCCCATACCCTCCTGTTGTCTATAAGTACCGTATTTGTGGCCATACCCTCCTGTTTTCTAGAAGTATTTGTGCCCATACCCTCCTGTTGTCTAGAACTATTTGTGCCCATACCCCCCTGCTATATAGAAGTTTTCTGCCATATACATGCTTATATTTAGTAACTTTTTGTCCATATCCCACTGTTTTTTTGTGCACATTCATCCCCCCTGTGTAGTTTACATCACAGGCTTTTAGTTAAGTGGGCTGCACACAACTCAAATCTATAAGCCTGGGTAGAGTTTCTCCAGAAGGCAATATGAAGGTCTTTGAATCATCATAAGATTTTCAACTTGCTAGGAATGGGCAACGATCATCTTATAGGAGACTTTATAGGATTGTTATCACAGAAGCACCACATCTACACATCAGCCGGTCTGACAAAAGAGCGGTATTGGGGCATGTCGGTGGACGGACATTTAGCTGCCCAGAATTCTGCAGGTGTCAGGAGATAGTCATCGATATTAATCGCCCTTTTATTCCAATTCCTCGGAACATACAAAGCACAAACCAAATGACAGAAGCGTCTTAAGAAGATTTTGCGGCTTCTTTCTGGGATTAGACGTAATTTGATGTAATTATCCCCAGTGCAGAGCTAAGAGTCTCAGCATCCATTGTGTTTCATCCAGGACCCCCATCTGATCCCTATTCTATTGCGCACTAAGATTGATGGTTTGTTTAACTTACGGAATTTGCAGGATTAAAAACGCCTCCTTTGTTCCACACTGATCGATAGCATCTCCGCAGATGGGTATGTAATGGGGGAATAATGGACTTTCTAACAATAACAGAAACAATAGTTACTTTGTATGTTAGTGTTTTGCATTCTTAAAGCTGAACCCCAGGGAAATATAAAAGACACAAATGAATGCAGCTTTGCGCTCAATGATACATCATTAAAGGGTAAGTTCACCTTTGTACACTTTTTTTCCTTCTAAATTCCAGCTCCCCTATGCACCAATATAGCATTCATGTACTTTTTTTTGCAAAAATATCAAAGCTTTCCATTAAATCTAGAGTCACTTCTTGTCCTAATCCACTTTTCCAGAGTTTCCATTAGTATTGTCTTCTTCCTGATCAGACCGTAGGTCATGCCCCAGGAAGATGTCATGTATGACGAAACATGTCGGGCGGTGCTACGCGCTGATGTCATCACGCCTCACGTGACCCCAGGACCACAGGCGTTCCTTTTAAATTTTATTGCCGGAAAGTGCTTCTTAAGCTGTTATTGTACATATTTATGGATAACTTTTTACAAATAAATGAGCAGTGTTTTTAAAAACGATAATGCACCATTGGAGCTCTTATTTTCTTTGCATGCTCCACGCTCATTTTGGGAGATTGACATTTTTGGAAGTAAGCGGGCGGATGGTGGCCAGTGAGTGAGGAGGACATCCGTGGCTGATCCATACATCTTGGTCCAGGACCCACATCAGACCCTGCAGATATCTGCTGGCATATATGACCTCGCTATAATAGGAGGTCCACATCTTCTGGTAAGAGTATTCATTTTTTCTGCCCCTCGCACCACGGAGGGATTCCACCCTTTCTCTTGGTGGCGGCTGGAAACTTTCGAGAATTCTTCATCTCTCTTCACAGTTGCATCACTGGAGAATTTTTTATACCTACCATCTTTAGAGAGACTATATTCTATAAAGTCACTTTTATTCACTTTTTACTCTGCAAGAGACTCTTGAGATGTATGTGTCACTACTGCATTTTTTATCACACAGGAGTTATATATTATTCTATGTATTGAAATTTTTTTTGTTTTGATGCATAACGTATATACTCGAGTATAAGCTGAGTTTTTCAGCACATTTTTTTGTGCTGAAAGTGCCCCCCTTGGCTTATACTCGAGTCAAGCACTTTTCTGCAGCAGAAAATGACATTTTCCAAACCGAATTTGGGGCCCAGTATCTCTGGGCCACTTGGTGCTAGGGGTTCCTAGCATCAGGTGGCCCCGAGATACGGGGCCCCAAAGTCGGTTCGGAAAATGTCATTCTCTTCTGCAGAAAAGTGCTTGACATTTTCGGAACCGATTTTGGGGCCCAGTATCTCGGGGCCACCTGGTGCTAGGAACCCCAAATCTGGTGTGCAAACCCAGTGGAACTAGCACTAAAACATATCCAAAGCTGGGGTTCCTAGCGCCAAGTGGCCCCGAGATACGGGGCCCCAAAGTCGGTTCTGAAAATTTCATTCTCTGCTGCAGAAAAGTGCTTGAAATTTTCAGAACCGACTTTGGGGCCCCGTATCTCGGGGCCACTTAGTTCTAGGAACCACAGCTAGTGGTGTTCCTAGTACCAAGTGGCCCCGAGATACGGGGCCCAAAAGTCGGTCAACTGTGTCCATCTGCAGCAATGACATTTCAGGACCCTTTGGGTCCAGAGACCCCAAATTTTGGCTGCAGCTAGGGGGGATCTAGGAAACCTTAAATACCGAGTTTGAAGTTTGGGGACCTATGGCTGCAAATGGGCACAGTGAGGCTGCAAATGGGCATTGTTGACCCTCTTTTCCACTTACAGTAGCTGCGCATTTCTCACCCTAGGCTTATACTGGAGTCAATAAGTTTTCCCAGTTTTTAGTGGTAAAATTAGGTGCCTCGGCTTATATTCGCGTCGGCTTATATTCGAGTATATACGGTAATTTATTTGCACTGTTTATTAGTGCGACTATTTTTACCTTTCTAGGTCATGACACAGGAAGGAGGTGACCAGCTGACCTCATTAGCACACACCCTGCATCATCCACCCTCCCAATCCCAGGTGCACGTTTTTTTAAATGAAATGCAATCAATCAGGGATCACCCTTCTCACTAAATACACAATCAGATTGCATAGCGTATGGCCATCTTTATACAAGTACATAGGAGGGAGTGGACAGAAACACTCAGCTGTCAAGCCCCGTTCACAACTCTGCATAGCGGGAACTCGCATTCCCAAATGTGTTTCGTTTTTTTTTAAGCGAGGGGAGAAGCGTTTTGGAGCATTTTCACTCATCACACATAGGGCAGCCCATCCACCTGAATGTGCCACCCTACACACAACAATCGCCCCAAAGAAGCTTCAGAACTTTTTTTTTTTTTTAGAGCGGAGCTTGGTGTGTTTTTTACTGCAATTTTTGGTGCAGAGCATGTCTGAAATGCAAGGAAAACGCACAGATGTGAATGGAGCCTCATTGTTCTTGTGTTACTGCACCAATTTCTAGACGTGTGCACTGACAAAAAATTTGTTAGTTTTCGTTTCATTTTTTTTTTGCTTTTTTCGGAAATTCGAAAATTCAGAAATTCGAAAATTCAGAAATTCGAAAATTCGGTAATCTGAAAATTTCCGATTTTCGAATTTCGAATTTCCGAATTTTTAAATTTCCAAATTTTCAAATTTCCAAATTTTCGAATTTCAAATTTCCAAATTTTTGAATTTCCGAATTTTCACATTTCCGAATTTCGAATCTTCTAATTCCGAATTTCCGAATTTTCAAATTCCGAATTTCCGGATTTTCATCATTTGAAAATTTTGAAATTCAGAAATTTGGAAATTCAGAAATTCAAAAATCCGAAAATCTGAAAAAAAGAAAGAAAATCCGAAAATTCGAAAATCTGAAAAAAAGAAAGAAAATCAGTAAAATTTGAAATAATAACTGACTAATAATAACTAACTATTAAATTATAGGTATTGTAATTTCCTTTCAAATTTGGCTGTTTGTGAACGTAACAAATACAAATTTATCTGAAATTACGAATTATCCGAAATAACGAATGCCGTATCTAAACCAATGGAATGGAACAAATTAATAATACATAATAATAATAAAATAGGTTTTATTATTATTATTATTGTTATTTATTATTAGATTGTTACGTTCCATTCGTTTAGATACGGCATTGGTTATTTCAGATAATTCGTTCAAATACATTCACTAACAGCCAAATTTGAAAGGAAATTCCAATACCTATAATTTAATATCTATTATTAGTTAGTTATTATTTCAGATTTTTGGGTTTTAGAATTTTCAGATTTTCATTCTTTTGAATGTTCAGATTTTCATTCTTATTTTTGCATTTTCAAATTTCCAATTTTTTGAATTTTTGAATTCTCCTAATTTCAAATTTTGGAATTTCCTAATTTTGAATTTTCGAATTTCCGAAATTTCGAATTTCTGAATTTCCGAAATTTTCGAATTTCCAAAATTTCCCAATTTAAAATCTCTGAAATTTCCAATTTCCAAAATTTCAATTTTCCGGAATTTCGAATTCCCGAATTTCGAATTTGCGAAATTCGGTAATTTCGAATTTTCGAAATTTCTGAAATTCGAAAATTCGGAAATTCAGAAATTCAGAAATTCGAAAATTCGGAAATTCAGAAATTCGGAAATTTGAAAATTCAGAAATTCAAAACTTCGGAAATTGAAAAATTTCGGAAATTCGAAACTTCAGAGATTGACGGATTTGTCAAAATTCGTTAAAAAACGAATTCAGAACTAAACGAAATGCACGTCTACCAATTTCACTTTCAGGCCCCATTCACATCTAGCATAGTGGGAGCGCACATTTTGTGTCTCGTTTTTCCTGTGACGCGCATAGGGCAGCCTGTTGGTGCATGTGGTTAATGGGACATTTTGGCGTTTTGTGGGTTGCGTGTTTTTGCAGCATTTGCCCCTCGTTTTTTCACATGGCAAAATGTGTGTTTGCTTCTGTGTTTGGTGTGCCATTACCTATTAATGGCACTGAAAGCGCAACTAGTAGTTTTAGGTGTATAAACATGGCCATACACTATGCAATCTGATTGTATATTGTGTATTTAGTGAGAAGGGTGATCACTGACTGATTGCATTTCATTTAAAATTGTGCACCTGGGAGTGGGTGGGTGGATGATGCAGGGTGTGTGCTAATGACGTCAGCTGGTCAACTCCTTCCTGTGTCATGACCTACAGTCTGATCAGGAAGAAAGACATTACAAATGGAAACGTCTGGAAACATGGATTAGGACAAGAAAAGTAAGTGACTGTAGATTTAATGGAAAGCTTTCATATTTTTGCAAAAAAAGTACATGAATGCCATATTGGTGCATAGGGGAGCTGGACTTTAGAAAAAAAAAAGTGTACAAAGGTGAACTTACCCTTTAAATTTGAATGCAAGTTTAAAGCGCTTGTAAAGGCAAACATTTTTTTTTTACATGCAGTAACAATCATGTTATACTTACCCGCTCTGTGCAATGGTTTTGCACAGGGCAGCCCCGATCCTCCTCTTCTCAACTTCGCCGCCGGAGCTTCTGGCTCCTCCCCCTCTGCTGAGTGTCCTATAGCAAGCAGCTTGCTATGGAGACACTCGTGCATGCTTCCTCCTGAGCTGCCACTGTGTGTCTATGAGACACACACACCTCCCAACTGTCCCTGATTTCTAGGGACTGTCCCTGATTTGGAGCAATGTCCCTCTGTCCCTCTTTCCCCCTCATTGTCCCTCATTTTGGTCTGATCTATATAATTGTATATAAAATGCACTTTTTATCTTTCAAAAAGTGTTTCCCAGTGCTAAATCTTTCATCCAAATTCTAAATTGCTGCATTTGTGTAGTGGTAAAAAAAAAGCCCTTGTGGATTTAATTAACCTTTTTTTTTTGGTTAATTCTCCTTTAAGGAGGTGTGTCAGGGGGCGTGTCCTATGCCTACATATGTATGCTAGTAGGTGTCCCTCATTCCCATCTCAAAATGTTGGGAGGTATGCACACAATGCAGCTTGGCCCCGCCCCCCGCTCCCTCCTTATTGGCTGTGATTAACAGCAGCAGCAACCAATGGCTCCCTCTCCTGTGTCTCAGCCAATGAGACGGGAGAGTTCAGCTCCAAGTTACATATTCTTTTGTTTCTTTTTTTTTTTTTTTGTAAAAGTCTAAATCTACTACAGTCCTATTCTACTGCTTTACCTTAAACAACACAAGAACTTTTACACACATTTTTGAGGGCATTCAACTTTTTTTTTCCGCATACAGAATGCACAAAGCTGCATGAAAAATGCACACCATCACCACAACCACTAAAGGATCTATTTCTAAGTCGTTGCACATAATGCAAAATGAAATGTGTTTAATATGGATATTTCCTATGACCATTAGCTCCATCTTGTGGCCAAAATGCGGTATTTTCCTGAAATACTGCAATCAGGAAAATACTGCATTATGGCCACTATATGGGGGGGGGGGGGGGGGGGCGGGCGATTATAATAGTAACACGGGCACCAGAATGTTCATGATTGTGTCATCTCTAAGCCAACATCCCAGTCCAGGAAGTAGATGGTGACCCTGGATGATGCCTGAGCAAAGATGGTGCAGGCAGGGTGAGTACTGTGATCTTTGCCAGAGGTAATAAATACCTGGAAGGTTTACAATCACACATTACCTAGCATGTTGCACTTATCATGAAGTAGTATACTGTATCTGATGATGGGTCCATTTTACCTTGGAGACTGATGACACATGTTTGGAGGCTGATGACAATTGTCAGCGTTATATGGTTATATGGTCTCCTGGGTCCCTCCCACAGCTCTGTTCTCTTTGTATTGCTTCCCTTATGTGAATTCCCTGGTGTTCCTGCTAGTCCCCTTGCTTTCCTATTAAAAACTGACCATACTAAGCAGGAGAGCACAACGTGGTCAGTTCTCTAGCTATGCCGGGAACTCAGCCTGTACTCCTCCAATGATCAGACTTTTCCTGATACACCCCCAGCGGCACAGCCATTCACTGGGACGCTCAGTGTGCTGCTGCTCCCCCCCCCCAGCTTTTATGCAGCTGAGAACAGAGGGAATGTGATCACTTTTAAAATGGGAAAAACTGTATTTATGTTTTTTTTTTATATCTATACAAAATTGTTTTACCTTTCATTTCTATCTTAAACTGAATGGGTTGTTTTACTAGGTGATCCTTTACAATCACTTTAACTGGTGGGACTGCAGATCATTCACTAAGCATTGAAAATCGTTGCTTCCTGAACTCTCTCCGCTCCTCTGTCTACACACTGGAATGTTTGGGGAAAAAAAACATTCCTTCCAACTAATGACCAAAAATTTCCATTCTGGTCACAAGCAGAGGCATGCGTAGTAGCGAGTTGAAGAGCAGCGAGATGCAGTACCGCTCCCAGCCCACTAGGGGCCCCTCTTGCTCTGTGCTATGATGCTACGTGATGATTGGGGCCGCAACTGTGCTACAGACCTACCCAGATATTCCGATCACATCTCAATCTACACCGACTGACTGCAAAGTTCCAGCTCCCCCCCGCGTACTGCTGCTGCCATCATACAGATGATCGCTCCTCAAGGATCTGCAGAACATTGCATGACGCTGATATGTTCTACAGAGTGTTGCACCTAGAGTACTGCAGAACATTGCTCCTCCCCACCTTCCTCCTGACAGATACCTATTGATATATTCTGCTGACTATTATACCGCAAAGCTGGCTCGAGATCTGCAGAACATTGCTCCATCCTATCTTCCTCCTGACACATTGATTTTTTTCTGCAGAATATTCCATCTCTGACCTCTTTAGAGATCTGCAGAACATTGCTCTATCCCACTGACCTCCTAACTGATACCTTGTCCATATAATTTCTGCAGATTATTACACTGAAAACCTTGCTGGAGATCTGCAGAACATTGCTCTATCCCACTGACCCCCTAACACATACCTTGTTCATATAATTTCTGCAGATTATTACACTGCAAACCTTGCTAGAGATCTGCAGAACATTGCTCTATCCCATCTTCCTCTTGACAAATTCGTATTGATATATTCTGCAGGTTTTTCCATCTCTGGCCTCTCTGGAGATCTGCAGAACATTGCTCCATCTCATCTCCCCCTGATAGATCTATATTGGTATATTCTGCAGATTATTCCATCACTGACCTCTCTAGAAACCTGCAGAACATTGCACCATCCCATCTTCCTCCTGACACATATCGCTATTTTCTGCAGAATATTCCATCTCTGACCTCTCTAGAGATCTGCAGAACATTGCTCTGTCCCCTCTGACCCCCTAAAACAGGGGTGTTCAAACTACGGCCCTCTAGTTGTTCAGGAACTACAATTCCCATCATGCCTAGTCATGTCTGTAAATGTCAGATTTTTACAATGCCTCATGGGATGTGTAGTTCTGCAACAACTGGAGAGCCGTAGTTTGAAGATTCCTGCCCTAAAAGATACCTGTCAATATAATTTCTGCAGATTATTACATGGCAAACCTTGTTAAAGATTTGCAGAACATTGCTCCATCCCATCTTCCTCCTGACAGATCCATATTCACAGAATATTCCATCACTGACCTCGATAAAAATCTGCAGAGCATCGCTCCATCCAATCTCCCCCTAATAGATCCATATTGATATATTCTGCAGATTATTCCATCTCTTTAAAGATCTGCAGAGCATTACCATCTCTGTCCTGACAGATACATATTGAAATACTCTGCAGAATATTCCATCACTGGCCTCTGCAGAACATTTGTTCCATCTCCCTCCTGACACCTACATATTGATATATTCTGCAGATTATTCCATCGCTGACCTCTATAAAGATCTGCAGAGCATTGCTCCATCCCATCTCCCTCTGATAGATCTATATTGATATATTCTGCAGATTATTCCATCACTGACCTCTATAAAGATCTGCAGAGCATCGCTCCATCCCATCTCCCCCTGATAGATCTATATTGATATACTCTGCAGATTATTCCATCACTGACCTCTCTAGAGATCTGCAGAGCATCGCTCCATCCCATCTCCCCCTGATAGATCTATATTGATATATTCTGTAGATTATTCCATCACTGACCTCTCTAGAGAACTGCAGAGCATCGCTCCATCCCATCTCCCTCCTAACAGAGATAAGAGACATCAGATATTTCACACAGTCATATGATGATGATTTTATTCCTGGAGATAATCATCTATAGAGTTTCTTTGGAATCATGAAATACGGAATGTGTCTTCCTGTTCTCATTTGAATTATAGAGACAAACCTGGAAACAAACAGATCCATAAATCCAGCCCCCACCCCTACTCAGCGATGTCACTAGAGCCGAGCAGCTGCAGAAAGAGCAGAGCTTCAGAAACACAAACAGCTATAGCATTGGTGGTTCAGTGGTAGAATTCTCGCCTGCCACGCGGGAGGCCCGGGTTCGATTCCCGGCCAATGCAAGCTCTGTTTTTCAATATGTCACTACGTTTATCTTTGGTCCCTAGAAGATTTACCCCCTCTTCATGACCAAGCCATTTTTTGCGATACTGCACTGCGTTACTTTAACTGAAAATTGCGTGGTCTTGCAACTCTGTCCATAAATGAAATGTATGTCATTTTTTCCCCCATAGAGCTTTCTTTTGGTGGTATTTGATCAGCACTGTATGTTTTATTTATTTTTTTGCACCATGAACAAAAACATTTTCAGAATTGTTTGTTTTTTTTTTGCTTTCTGCTATAAAACATATTCAATAAAACAAAATTCTTCATAAATATGTATTCTGCTACATATTTTTGGTAAAGAAATCTCAATAAGCGTATATTGTTCCCCACAAAAAAAGAGCTTTCTTTTAGTGGTATTTGATCAGCACTGTGTTTTTTATTTTTCTTGCATTTTTTTGCTTTCTGCTATAACATATATTCAATAATAAAAAAAAAAATCAAATTTCTTCATAAATATGTATTCTGCTACATATTTTTGGTAAAGAAATCCCAATAAGCGTATATTGATTGGTTTGTGCAAAAGTTATAGTGTCTACAAACTATGGGATATATATACCCTGTTTCCCCGAAAATAAGACCTAGCGTGATTGTCGGTGATGGCTGCAATATAAGCCCTACCCCCCAAATAAGCCCTATTTAAAGTCTTTGTAGGTCTTATATTCAGGGTAGGGCTTGTTTTTGGGTTAACAGGGCAGGGCTTATTTGGGGGGTAGGGCTTATATTGCAGCCATCACCGACAATCACGCTAGGTCTTATTTTCGGGGAAACAGGGTATATATATATTTATTTATTTTTTACTAGTAATGGCGGCGATCAGCGACTCATAGCGGGACTGCGATATTGTGGCGAGCAATCTGACACTAACTGAAACTTTGTGGGAACCAGTGACACTAATACAATGATCAGTGATAAAAATATGCACTGTCACTGTACTAATGACACTGGCTGGGAAGGGGTTAAACATCTAGGGCGATCAAATGGTTAAATGTGTGCCTAACCAGTGTTTATGTGTGTACTGTGTGTGCTGCTTTTACTAAGGGATGGGATGGATAAATCCATCACTTCCCCGCTGACGGGACAGAGCTCTGCCTTGTTCACATATATGCAGAGCTCTGTCCAGTGTGTCTTCCCAATGACCGGTGGGTGCATGCGTCATCCGTTGGCTGGCACCCGCTGATCGTCATCTGTTGTGTCTAATAACAGCACAGCTGGGTCGCCGGCAGTGCGCATGCGTGCCCCCTACCTGGAGTGCCGTTAGAAATCACGGGGCCCTGTACAGCCCCCCTGACAACAGGGCCCCCCGAAATACAAAACATTTAAAAAAAAAAAAAAAGTTTAACTTTTACATTTTTTTTTTTTAAGATTTTAAAAATTATTTTTATTTGTTTTTTTATTTTTTTTTTACACCTTTACAGTTTTTTTTTCTTTATACATTACTGTTGGGGGGAGGGGGTTTGGATGAAATATCAGGTGTCTAAACAGATCCCTGACATCTCATCTTCGAGACAGAGAAAGGGACTGAGTACACAGATTCTTCAATTCCTTTCTCTTTAGTCTCAGTCGTTGCACTGAAGATGAATGAACAGGAGACAAAGGCTCCTGTTCACTAATAAACCGAAGCGTAGTAAACTCCGTTATGAATAACCACAGGAGTGATCGGCACCGATCGCTCACTGTGTCCAATTCAGAAAAGGAAGCGGCCGATAAATGACATATTTACTGGCGCCTTCCCCCACTCTCCATCTGTCTGTGTGCCCGCAGCAGCCAACAGGAGAGGGAACCCGGCCGGCATGAGGGGTTACCGACACAGTGACAGGGGGAATCAGATGTGGGCAGTCCAGGGAGGGGGATCGGTGCAGCGGGATGGGAGGACAATTCCAGAACCATGCACTGTGTCTGTGTCTCTCTATTTAGCAGCTGAAAGCCAGCAGGAGGGAAAGGAGAAGAACCTGTCTTTCAGCTGCTGCAGGGAGAGACACAGACACAGTGCATTGTTCTCTAATTGTCCTCGCGTCCCACCAGACTAATCCTCCTGCTGACCAGGCCCCCCTGTGTGCCCAGGTCCCTTACAGGAGGCCTGGTGGTACATCCCTATCGGCGACGGCGGCCCTGACACACACACATGCAATATCCCTTTGCTGCAGCAAAATTAAATAAAAAATGCTCACCTAAATCCATGGTCATGTGATCCCAATTCTGGAACTGCAGCTAGGGAAGTATCCTTATTCGATTGTCTATATTGCTGCCTGGTGACATAGACGTGTTCCATTGACTATCCATCAGTGAAATCCTTTCCAGTCCTGAAGACTCCGGTGCAGTGACATCACAATAAGACCCCTTTCACACTGGGGCGGTGCTGGCGTTAGCGGTAAAGTGCAGGACTTTTTTTCCCATCCTGCAAGCGCACCGCCCCAGTGTGAAAGCACTCGGGCTTTCACACTGGGGTGGCTTGAGGGGCGCTTTACAGGCGCTATTTTTAGTGCTAAGACACCTGAAAAGCACCCTGGTGTGAAAGGGGTCTAAAGGGCAGCAACAAGACCCATCATCAGCAGGCCACGAATATAGACTGAATCCAGTCTCCATCAGCAGAAGAGGCACTCTTTTATATTTGTCCAGAGATGAGCTACTAATTAAAGTGATTGTAAGGGTTCATTTTTTATTTTTTTTAAGTTACAAACATATCATACTTACCTCCACTGTGCAGCTCAGTGGCCCCGTGGTCTTCTGGGGTCCCCCGACGGCTCTCGCGGCTCCTCCCCGCATCAGATAACCCTCCAGGAGAAGCGCTCTCCCGAGGGGGTTACCCTGCGGGCGCGCTCCAGAGTCCAGCATTCAGCGTCCATAGACGCCGAATGTATGACTCGGCCCCGGCGCCCACGTCATTGGATTTGATTGACAGCAGCAGGAGCCAATGGATGCGCTGCTATCAATCTATCCAATCAAGAGCCAATAACCCAAGGCAGAGAGACAGCGCATCCCTGCCGGGTCAAGTTCCAGGGCTCAGGTAAGTAAACCGGGGGCTCGGGGGGGGGCGGTCGCTGCCAGGTGTTTTTTCACCTTAATACATAGGATCCATTAAGGTGAAAAAACACAAAGCTTTACAACCCCTTTAAATATTTTTAATGGGTTATAAATATAACTCTTTCTTTTATTAAAGGCATTTGTTTTTTCATACATTTGAATGTCTTCTATGGTATCAAGTGTCTGAGTTTGGTAAATAGCCTGTAGGTGTCACTATTGCAGCTGCTACTGTAAAGAGGGTGAGATTAGAGCGTCAGCATTGGGGCAGCATGATTGAGAGATGAGAGCATCTTCTGATCTAATTCTGTGCTTCTCTTGCATCAACTGGAAGGTAACAGGTAGATATTGGGGGGTTACAATGAAGGATACAAAGAAGTCATTGCCAACTTATAGAAATATATATCTCTAACCTCTTAGGTCTCCTTAGGGGTGCAAGGGAGTCCCAATTCTGGCCATCAAGAAGTGATAAAAGGTTAAGGGACAATCAGTGCTGGGGAATAATCAAATAATTGATGAAGAGGGGGCACAGAAGTGGGCACTCTTGTCCACAGCTAGCAACAATAGCCTTTTGTAATTTTTACTAAAACTGGAGAGTGCAGAATCTGGAGCAGTTGTCCATGGTAGCCAATCAGCTTCTAACTTCAGCTTGTTCAATTAAACTTTGACAAAAAAACAGTGTGAATAAATAAAATGTAATCCAGGGATGGGAAGGTGGAGAGGGGGAACTGGATACCTGAACACATAGATTTACCAGTTTGTTGATTCTTTGGACTCATGCTGAAGACTCCTTGTTGCTTGTGATCTCTTTTTGCTCATCACCTAATTCCCCCTACAATTCATGAGATAAAATACCAATCAATGAGCAATGGACACACGTGATCCCTGTACAATGTGACACACACAGTCGCTGTACAGTGTAGGACACACACAGTCTCTGTACAGTGTAGGACACACACAGTCTCTATACAGTGTAGTACACACACAGTCTCTATACAGTGTAGGACACACACAGTCTCTATACAGTGTAGTACACACACAGTCTCTATACAGTGTAGGACACACACAGTTTCTATACAGTGTAGGAGTAGGACACACACAGTCTCTAGACAGTGTAGAACACACACAGTCTCTATACAGTGTAGGACACACACAGTCTCTATACAGTGTAGGACACACACAGTTGCTGTACAGTGTAGGACACACAGTCTCTATACAGTGTAGGACACACACAGTTGCTGTACAGTGTAGGACACACACAGTCTCTATACAGTGTATGACACACACAGTCTCTGTACAGTGTAGGACACACACAGTCTCTATACAGTGTAGGAGACAAACACAGTTGCTGTACAGTGTAGGAGACACACAGTCTCTATACAGTGTATGAGTAGGACACACACAGTCTCTATACAGTGTACGACACACACAGTCTCTATACAGTGTAGAACACACACAGTCTCTATACAGTGTAGAACACACACAGTCTCTATACAGTGTAGGACACACACAGTCTCTATACAGTGTACGACACACACAGTCTCTATACAGTGTAGAACACACACAGTCTCTATACAGTGTAGAACACACACAGTCTCTATACAGTGTAGGACACACACAGTCTCTATACAGTGTAGAACACAAACAGTCTCTATACAGTGTAGGACACACACAGTCTCTATACAGTGTACGACACACACAGTCTCTATACAGTGTAGAACACACACAGTCTCTATACAGTGTAGAACACACACAGTCTCTATACAGTGTAGGACACACACAGTCTCTATACAGTGTAGAACACACACAGTCTCTATACAGTGTAGGACACACACAGTCTCTATACAGTGTAGAACACACACAGTCTCTATACAGTGTAGAACACACACAGTCTCTATACAGTGTAGAACACACACAGTCTCTATACAGTGTAGGACACACACAGTCTCTGTACAGTGTAGGACACACACAGTCTCTATACAGTGAACGACACACACAGTCTCTGTACAGTGTAGGACACACACAGTCGCTATACAGTGTAGGAGTAGGACACACACAGTCTCTATACAGTGTACGACACACACAGTCTCTATACAGTGTACGACACACACAGTCTCTGTACAGTGTAGGACACACACAGTTGCTGTACAGTGTAGGACACACACAGTCGCTATACAGTGTAGGACACACACAGTCTCTATACGGTGTAGGAGTAGGACACACACAGTCTCTGTACAGTGTAGGACACACACAGTCGCTATACAGTGTAGGACACACACAGTCTCTATACAGTGTAGGAGTAGGACACACACAGTCTCTATACAGTGTACGACACACACAGTCTCTATACAGTGTAGAACACACACAGTCTATACAATGTAGGACACACACAGTCTCTATACAGTGTAAAACACACATAGTCTCTATACAGTGTAGGACACACACAGTCTCTATACAGTGTAGGACACACACAGTCTCTATACAGTGTACGACACACACAGTCTCTATGCAGTGTACGACACACACAGTCTCTATACAGTGTAGAACACACACAGTCTATACAGTGTAGAACACACACAGTCTCTATACAGTGTAGGACACACACAGTCTCTATACAGTGTAGGACACACACAGTCTCTATACAGTGTAGGACACACACAGTCTCTATACAGTGTAGGACACACACAGTCTCTATACAGTGTAGGACACACAGTCTCTATACAGTGTAGGACACACAAGGTCTCTATACAGTGTAGGACACACACAGTCTCTATACAGTGTACGAAACACACCGTTTTACAAAGTGTAAGACACAAACAGTCTCTATATAGTGTAGGACACACACAGTCTCTATACAGTGTAGGACACACACAGTCTCTATACAGTGTAGGACACACACAGTCTCTATACAGTGTACGACACACACAGTCTCTATGCAGTGTACGACACACACAGTCTCTATACAGTGTAGAACACACACAGTCTCTATACAGTGCAGGACACACAAAGTCTCTATACAGTGTAGGACACACACAGTCTCTATGCAGTGTACGACACACACAGTCTCTATATAGGGTTGCCACCTTTTCTTCGAGCCAAACCCGAACACTTCAGCGGGACTTGGCATTTTTTTTGTAGCATACATTATAAGATTGTAAAATACCCGGGACACCTCTGTGTGTCCTAGGGGAATAGTAATGCGGCACGCGCAGCAGTGAACAGTGGGTGTAGACAATTGCATATAGCGCAGGCGTGCATAATGTACAATATAGTGTATATGTAGTGTGTAATGTTTGGTGGGAGCCTCCCAGTGTAATATTGGGGGGTGGGGGGAGGTCTCCTGGTGTGTATATGTATGTATGTGTATAGATAGATAGATAGATAGATAGATAGATAGATAGATAGATAGATAATGGTGGGTATGGGGGGGTTGGTGGTGAGGACTGTATGTATGGTGTATGGGGGAACTCTGATGTTGGGGGGGGGAAACTCTGATGTAAGGGGGGGCTCTGGTGACGAGATCACCTTATATCAGAGTCCACTGCATTCCCCTTTACATCAGAGTTCCTGTTTATGTAATTGTCCACAGAGTTCTAACTTGCATTTAAAATGGAAACTCTAATGTGGGGGGGACTCTGGTCACCATAGAGCACCTTCCACAGAGTGAATGCACTAAGGTAAGGTGGGGGGGGGTTACTGATATAAGAGGTAACCTTTATATCAGTGCCCCTTTACCCTACTGCATTCACTGCCCCCTACACCAGTGATCCCCCCTTCAGACTGGCCTTGCTACACTATCACTGACCACCACTCAGGTGCATCGTGCAGGGCTCAGTCAGATGGTTCTCTTTGGGCCCCAGCTTGGTGGCTCTCCTTTCATCCTATATTACACTACGAGACTGTGCGGCCATAATACAAGAGATGATCAGAGGCTACAATACAAAAAAATTGTCAGAGACTGCAGACATAGTACAGGAGATGGTAAGAGACTGCAGACATGGTACAAAAGATGGTCAGAGACTGCAGACATAATACAGGAGATGGTCAGAGATTGCAGACATAGAGTGTGCGGCCATAATACAAGAGATGATCAGAGTCTACAGACTTGATACAAAAGATGGTCAGAGACTGCAAACATACTACAGGAGATGGTCAGAGACTGCAGCCATAGTACAGGAGATGGTCAGAGACTGCAGAAATAGTACAGGAGATGGTCAGAGACTGCAGACATAGTACAGGAGATGGTCAGAGAGTGTGCTGTTATAATACAAGAGGTGATCAGAGTCTACAGACATGGTACAAAAGATGGTCAGAGACTGCAGATATAGTACAGGAGATGGTCAGAGACTGCAGACATAATACAGGAGATGGTCAGAGACTGCAGACATAGTACAGGAGATGGTCAGAGACTGCAGACATGATACAAGAGATGGTCAGAGACTGCAGCCATAGTACAGGAGATGGTCAGAGACTGCAGACACAGTACAGGAGATGGTCAGAGACTGCAGACATAGTACAGGAGATGGTCAGAGACTGCAGCCATAGTACAGGAGATGGTCAGAGACTGCAGCCATAGTACAGGAGATGGTCAGAGACTGCAGACATGATACAAGAGATGGTCAGAGACTGCAGCCATAGTACAGGAGATGGTCAGAGACTGCAGACATGATACAAGAGATGGTCAGAGACTGCAGCCATAGTACAGGAGATGGTCAGAGACTGCAGACACAGTACAGGAGATGGTCAGAGACTGCAGACACAGTACAGGAGATGGTCAGAGACTGCAGACATAGTACAGAAGATGATCAGAGACTGCAGACATAATACAGGAGATGGTCAGAGACTGCAGACATGATACAGGAGATGGTCAGAGACTGCAGACATGATACAGGAGATGGTCAGAGACTGCAGACATGATACAGGAGATGGTCAGAGACTGCAGACATGATACAAGAGATGGTCAGAGACTGCAGACATATTACAGGAGATGGTCAGAGACTGCAGATATAGTACAGGAGATGGTCAGAGACTGCAGACATAGTACATGAGATGGTCAGAGACTGCAGATATAGTACAGGAGATGGTCAGAGACTGCAGACATAATACAGGAGATGATCAGAGACTACAGACATAATACAGGAGATGATCAGAGACTGCAGACATAATACAGGAGATGATCAGAGACTGCAGACATAATACAGGAGATGATCAGAGACTGCAGACATAATACAGGAGATGATCAGAGACTGCAGACATAATACAGGAGATGATCAGAGACTCCAGACATGATACAAGAGATGGTCAGAGACTGCAGATATAGTACAGGAGATGGTCAGAGACTGCAGACATAGTACATGAGATGGTCAGAGACTGCAGATATAGTACAGGAGATGGTCAGAGACTGCAGACATGATACAGGAGATGGTCAGAGACTCCAGACATAGTACAGGAGATTGTCAGAGACTGCAGACATAATTGGGCTGAAATTGCACCCGGGTCACATATGAATCGCACAGAACGCACATCGTGTTCCTGTGTTTTCATAGTGTGAACCCACCCTGTGACCTGGAACCCACACTTTGCTCCACTAACTTGCTTGGAAGGGGGGCACTTGTATGGGCACCTGGAGCAATTTTCCACATCTCCTGTGGGGTGCCAAGGGCCACCCGCTCTGTGGCAGACATCATCTCTTTAATATTGGGGGGAGAGGATATGTGCTAAGGGGGGTGGATTTCATATCCAAGCCCCCTTTTAGCACAGGTATTAAAGTGCCCCCTAGAAGATATCCCCCCCCCATTGCTCAAAGTGAACTGTAGGCTAGTTCCCCCCTCACCCTCTTGTTCATGCCCCCCATCCTCTGGAAGACTCACTGTGGATTAGTTCAGATAGATTATCTCAGTCCAGCAGCGTTGTCGGCAGCGTGGTGAGCCTTCTCCTCCCCTCCTCCTCCTCTGTGTACACAGGAAAACAACACAGCAGGAGGAGGAGGGGCGGGTTCACTCCACAGCACTCTCTCTGCACTGTGTATGTGTCCTGCAGCTGGGGACAGCGGGGAGAGATGTCGGGTCTGCCCTGTCATGAAAAGTGGAGCTCACAGGCGGCGTGTGGGAACAAAGATACCCCGCATAACTGCAGCATTCCATTACTATGATTCGCCGGGGGAGTTAATTAGAGGGCCGCCTGTGTAGGCAAGGCACGCCGCACAGGGAGCCACAGGCGGGTCTGAATAATGTGCCCGGGTCTCAGGCGGCCAGAGACCCGGACACATGTTTCAAAACCCGTACTGTCCGGGTGAATCCCGGACAGGTGGCAACCCTATCTCTATACAGTGTAGAACACACACAGTCTATACAGTGTAGGACACACACAGTCTCTATACAGTGTAGGACACACACAGTCTCTATACAGTGTAGGACACACACAGTCTCTATACAGTGTAGGACACACAAGGTCTCTATACAGTGTAGGACACACACAGTCTCTATACAGTGTACGAAACACACCGTTTTACAAAGTGTAAGACACAAACAGTCTCTATACAGTGTAGGACACACACAGTCTCTATACAGTGTAGGACACACACAGTCTCTATACAGTGTAAGACACACACAGTTTTACAAAGTGTAAGACACACAACGTCTCTATACAGTGTAATACACAATGTAAGACCTGCACAGTTCAAATACAGTGCAAGACATACACAGGAGTTGATTTACTAGAACTGGAGAGTGAAAAATCTGCTGCAGCTGTCCATGGTAGCCTAATAGCTTCTAACCTCAGTTTTCTCATTTAAGTTTTGACAATAAAACCTGGAAGCTGACTGGTTTCTATGCACAGCTGCACCATATTTTGCACTCTCCAGTTTACGCAAATCAACCCCACACTACAAAATGTAAAACACATACAGTCTTTATAAAGTGTAAGACACATTGGGGTTAATTTACTAAAGGCAAATAGACTGTGCACTTTGCAAAGTGCAATTGCTTCAGAGCTTAGTAAATGAGGAAAAGCTTCACTTTGAAAAAAGTACTCAATCACATGCAAGGAAAATAAAAAAATGCATTTTTGCTTGCACATGGTTGGATGATGGAAGTCAGCAGAGCTTCTGCTCATTTACTAAGCTCTGGAGCAACTGCTCTTGCAAAGTGTGTAGTCTATTTAGCTTTAGTAAATCAACCCCATAGGGAGAGATTTACTAAAGCTGGTGCAGCTGGTTATACCCTGTTTCCCCGAAAATAAGACCTAGCGTGATTGTCGGTGATGGCTGCAATATAAGCCCTACCCCCCAAATAAGCCCTACCCTGTTTCCCCGAAAATAAGCCCTACCCTGAAAATAAGATCTACAAGGACTTTAACTAGGGCTTATTTGGGGGGTAGGGCTTATATTGCAGCCATCACCGACAATTACGCTAGGTCTTATTTTGGGGGAAACAGGGTAGTAACTAATATATAGTATCTAACTTCAGTTTTTTCAATTAGGCTCCGTTCACATCATGGAATTCTGGATCAGAATTGACGCAATTCTGCCCGCAATTACGAATCGCCGCAAAACGCAGGACGCGCTTGCGATCCTGATTACTTTCAATGGCAAACAGAATCGTCGGACGCCTGTCGCCCAAAAGAAGTTCTTTTTTTGGGTGACAGGTGTCCTGTGATTCTGTTTGCACGATTTTACAGAGATTAGTCAGGCGACAATCGTGGCAAAATTGGGGTCTCATTGAAAGTAACGGGGATCGCAAGCGCGTCCAGCATTTTGCGGCGATTCAGAATCACGGGCAGAATTGCGGCGGTTCCACCAATGATCCAGAACGCCATGGTGTGAATGGAGCCTTCAGCTTTGACAATAAAACCTGAAAGCTGATTGGTTTCTATGCACAGCTGCACCCGATTCTGTGTGTTCTAGTTTTAGTACATCACCCCCAGAGTTTACAGTGATAGTCTTAACACAACACATACACATACAGTACATAAAGTACATTGTAACAATATATCACAGACACACACACAGTATAAATAGTAACACTGTAACACATAATACTGTACAATATATCACACATAATACACACAATACAATAAATCACACATAATACACAGTACAATAAATCAAACATAATACACACAATACAATATATCACACATAATACACTTAGTACAATATATCACACATAATACACACATTACAATATATAACGCATAATACACACAGTACAATATATCACACATAATACACACAATACAATATATCACACATAATACACAGTACAATAAATCACACATAATACACACAATACAATATATCACACACAATGCACACAGTACAATATATCACACATAATACACACAATACAATATATCACAAATAATACACACAATACATTATATCACATATAATACACACAGTACAATATATCACACACAATACTCACAATACAATATATCACACATAATACACACTACAATATATCACACGTAATACACACATTACAATAAATCACACACAATACAATATATCACATATAATACACAGTACAATATATCAAACACAATACACACAACAGAATATATCACACATAATACACAATACAATATATCACACATAATACACACAGTACAATACCGTATATCAAACTGACTACCGTATCTACACACATAACATGTACAATGTATCACATACAGACACAATGTATCACATATAGACATGAGGTGACCCCGCTCAGTGATGCCTCTTCTGCTGAGCTCTGGCTGGAGCTGTGCTGTATAAGGCCGCCCATGCTAGCAGATCCTGTGCAGGAAAAGAGGGGGCACCATCCACAGGAGAAGGGGCATCACTGGGGGGCGTCATCCATAAGAGAGAGGGCATCACTGGGGGCAGCATACATAGGAGGTGGCATTATCCATAGGAGAGGGGGCATAATTGAATGCATCACCCATGGGAGAGGGGCATCATAATCTATAGGAGAGAGGCATCACTGGGGACAGCATAAATAGGAGGTGGCACTATCCATATGAGAGGGGGCATCATTCATAGATGAGGGGGCATAATTGAGGGCATCACCTATGTCAGAGTGGGCATCACTAGGGGCATCATCATTTATAGGGGGGGGGGCATCATCCTAGGAGAGGGAGCATCACTGGGGGCATCACCGATAGGAGAGGGGGCATCACTGAGGGCATCATACATAGGAAAGGGGGTATCACTGGGGGCAACATCATCCATAGCAAGGGGACATCATCCATAAGATAGGGGGCTTAACCAGGGGGCATGCATCATCCATAGGTGAGGGAGTATCATCCATAGTAGAGAGGGCATCATTGGGGATAACATACATAGGGGAGGGCATTATCTATAGAAGAGGGGGCATCACTGGAAGCATCACCCATAGAATAGGGGGCATAACTGAGGACATCATCCATAGGAGAGAGGGCATCACGGGGGGGGGGGGGGGTCATCCAAAGAGAGGGGCATCACTGGGGGCAACATTATCCATAGGAAAGGGGCATCACCCATAGGAGAGGGTCAACACTGGGGGGCATGCATCATCCATAGGAGAGGGGTATCACTGGGGGCATTCATCATCTATAGGAGAGGGGCATCATGCAGAGGATAGAGGGCATCATTCATAGGAGAGGGGGCATTACTGGGGCATCATCCATATGAGAGGAGCATCATGGGGCCATCATCCATAAGAAAGGGGCATCACTGAGGGCATCATCCATAAGATAAAGGTAAACACTGAGGGCATCAACTAAAGAAGAGGGGGCGTCATCCATAGGAGGGGGTATCACTGGGGGATTATCAACAAAAGAGAGGCAATTATCCACAAAAGAGGGGGTATCACTAGGAGCATCATCTGCAGAAGAGGGGGCATAATCCACAAAAGAGGGGGTATCACTGTGGGCACCATCTACAGAAGAAGGTGCATCGCTGGTGTCATCATTAGCTTCACTAGAGACATTAGAGTGTTAGAAACAGAAGATGGGTATCTTCTATTGGGGAATCTCCTGGAGGAAAGGGGCACCATTCATAGGAAAGGGGTATCTTCCATAGCAGATGGGTTTCATCCTTAAGAGTGAGGCATCTTCCATAGCAGAGGGGTATCTTCGGCAGGGTATCATCTTTAGGAGAGGGCTATCTTTCATAGAGAGGGTTATCATCCATAGGAGAGGGATATCTCCCATTATTGAGGGCTATTTTCCATAGCAGAGGTTATCTTCCATAGGAAAGGAGCATCTTCCATACTGGAGGTGTATCATCTATAGTAGAGAGATACCTTCCACAGCAAAAGGGAATCTTCCATAGGATAAGGACTCGGAGCATCTTCCATACTAGAGGGGTATCATCTAAAGCAGAGGGCTATCTTCCATAGGAGAGGGGGATCATCTAAAGCAGAGGGCTATCTTCCATAGGAGAGGGGTATCTCCCATTATTGAGGGCTGTTTTCCATAGGAGATGGGTTTCATCCATAGGACAAGGGTATCATCTATAGTAGAGAGGTACCTTCCATAGCAGAGGGTATCTTCCATAGGAAAGAGGTATCTTCCATACTGGAGGGGTATAATCTATAGTAGAGGGCTATCTTCCATGATAAGGAGCATCTTCCATACTGGAGGGGTATCATCTAAAGTAGAGAGCTATCTTCCATAGGAGAGGGGTATCTCCCATTATTAAGGGCTATTTTCCATAGGAGAGGGGCTCCATCCATCGGACAAGGGTATTATCTATAGTAGAGAGGTACCTTCCATAGCAGACGGCATCTTCCATAGGAAAGAGGTATCTTCCACACTGGAGGGGTATCATCTATAGTAAAGGGCTATCTTCCATAGGATAAGGAGTATCTTCCATACTGGAGGGGTATAATTTTAAGTAGAGAGCTATCTTCCATACGAGAGGGGTATCTCCCATTATTGAGGGCTATTTTCCATAGGAGAGAGACTTCATCCATCGGACAAAGGTATCATCTATAGTAGAGAGGTACCTTTCATAGCCAAGGGCATCTTCCATACTGGAGGGGTATCATCTATAGTAGATAGGTACCTTCCATAGCAAAGGGCATCTTCCATAGGAAAGAGGCATCTTCTATACAGGAGGGGTATTTTCTATAGTAGAGGACTATTTTCCATAGGAGAGGGGTATCATCCATAGGAAAGGGGTATATCCCATTATTGAGGGCTATATTCCACAGGAGAGGTGATTTATCCATAGGGCAAGGGTGTCATGTATAGTAGAGAGGTACCTTCCATAGCAGGGGGCATCTTCCATAGGAAAGGCGCATCTTCCATACTGGAGGGGTATCATCTATAGTAAAGAGGTACCTTCCATAGCAGGGGGCATCTTCCATAGGAAAGGGGCATCTTCCATACTGGAGGGGTATCATCTATAGTAAAGAGGTACCTTCCATAGCAGGGGTCATCTTCCATACTGGAGGGGTATCATCTATAGTAGAGAGCTACCTTCCATAGCAGGGGGCATCTTCCATAGGAAAGGGGCATCTTCCATACTGAAGGGGTATCATCTTCTTTAGTAGAGAGGTACCTTCCATAGGAGAGGGGTATCATCCATAGGATATGAGTACCATCTATAGTAAAGGGGTGTCTTCTATAGCAGAGGGCATCTTCCATACCGGAGGGGTATCCTCTATATGGATGGGTAAATCTTTCAAAGAATAGGGCATCTTCCATACCGGAGGGGTATCATCCATATGGATGGGTAAATCTTTCATAGAATTGAGCATCTTTCTATACCGGAGGGGTATCCTCTATACGTGAGGGGTATCCTCTATACCGGGGGGTATCAGCTATAGGATTGGGGCATCTCGGGTCCGGTGTGTCCCTCGTCTCTCCCATTGGCTGTGGCGGAGGGGGCGTTTTCTCCCGGACGGGTAGCTGCATTGCTCCTCCCGCTCCTCCTCCGCTCTTCTCCCCCCCTCCTCCCCCCCTCCCCGGTCTGCTGGGGCGCCCGCCGGGGATCTGAGCATGCAGCATCGGAGGGGCCCCTGATCTCGGTGCAGTGGCCCCGGCCAGTTACATGCATGTCCAGTGGGGGCAGATTTAATTTCGATGACGGGGGGTCGTACTGCGGAGGCTGGCAGGATGGCAAGGCTCACGGGCACGGCATCTGTACGGGTCCCAAGGGGCAGGGCGAGTACAGCGGCTCCTGGTCACACGGCTTTGAGGTGCTCGGGGTCTACACCTGGCCCAGTGGGAACACCTACCGGGGCACCTGGGCGCAGGGCAAGCGGCACGGCATCGGCCTGGAGAGCAAGGGCAAGTGGCTGTACCGGGGAGAGTGGACCAACGGCTTCAAGGGGCGCTACGGGGTACGGGAGTGTACCGGCACCGGGGCCAAGTACGAGGGCACCTGGACCAACGGGCTGCAGGATGGCTACGGCACCGAGACCTACTCCGATGGAGGTGAGAGGGGTCCCCCGACCGACACCTACTGACTGCGGGGATCGGGGGTACAAGGGGCAGAGAGGGGTCCCCCGACCGACACCTACTAAGGATTGGGGTGTGTGGGAGAGACAGTATAACGGGGTGTCACAGAGCTATAGGGGGTCACCAAAATAAAGGGGATCCCACAGAAGGATAAGGGGCACATGGGATGCGAGGATTATGAGGGATAGCTGGGCTATGGGGGGCACAGGTGGATAGGTGGGTGCAGGGGTATAAGGAAAGGACCCAGGGGTATAGAGTTGGGGGCACAGGGGTATGGGGGATCAAACTGGTATGTGGGTCGCAGGAATATTGGGGATAACATACCTAGGGATATGGGGTGATCATAAGGCTATGAGGGTATCATTGAGGATAGCAGAGGCTTGGGTATCACAGGAATGGGGGGATCATGGTTGGATAGCTGGGGTATGAGGATCACAGGTATGTGGGGAATCACAGGGGTATAGTGGGAGGGAGGGGTATATGGAATGACAGGAGTATGGGGGGTGGCATGGGCTTTGGAGGATTACAAGGGGTGGGGGTGATGGGTATTGGGGATCACTGGGGCATAAGGGGATGGCAGGGGTATGGGGAATAACAGGAGTATGGGGGAAGACTAGGGTATGGGGGGATCACAGGGGTATTGGGGGTGGCAGTTGTATATGGAATCACAGGAGTATTGGGGATGGCATAGGTATGGAGGATCAAAAGGGGTGGGGGGTGACAGGGTATGGGGGATCAAGGGGGCATAGGGGGACCGCAGGCATATAGGGAATCACAGGAGTATGGGAGAAGACTAGGGAACGGGGGTTTACGGGGGTATAGGAGGTGGCAGGGTATATGGAATCACAGAAATATGGGGGATTGTATAGGCTTTTGAGGATTACAAGGGGTGAGGGGTAATGGGCTTGGGGGATCACAGGGCATAGGGGGATGGCAGGGGTATGGGTAATCACAGGAGTATGGGGGATGACTAGGATATCGGGGGATCACAGGGGTATAGGGGGTGACAGGGGTATATAGAATCACAGGAGAATGGGGGGTGGCGTAGGCTTTAGAGGATCACAAGGGGTGGGGGGGTGACAGGGTATGGGGGATTACGGGGGCATAGGGGGATGGCATGCATATGGGGAATCACAGGAGTATGGGAGAAGACTAGTGAAGAGGGGGATCACGGGAGTATAGGGGGTGGCAGTGGTATATGGAATCACAGGAGTGTGGGGGATGCATAGACTTTGGAGGATCACAAGGGATGGAGGGTGATGGAGTATGAGGGATCACAAGGGCATAGGGGGATGACAGGGGTATGGGGAATCGCAGGAGTATGGTGGGAGACTAGGGTATGGAGGGGTTTACAGGAGTATAGGGGGTGGCAGGGCTATATAGAACCACAGGAGTATGGTAAGTGCAATAAGTATTGAGGATCACAAGGAGTGGGGGTGACAGGGTATGGAGGATCACAGGGACAGGTGGTGGAAGGGATATGGGGGATTGCAGGGGATGGCAGGGATATAGGGTGGATGATAGGAAGGGGTATGGGGTAGGTTGATAGGGGTATGGAGGATAGCAGGGGTATGGGGGGGGTAGTAGGGGTATGGATAAGGTGGCAAGCTGGTATGGAGAAGGGTGGTAGAGTGTTGTGACATTGGGCAAGATTGGAGAGAGGAGGGTGTCAGGGTGGTGGTGCTTGAGATAGATGACAAGGTGCTTGGGCAGGATGCCCTGGGAAATGGGGAAGACAGCAGTGACTGGGCATGGGGAGGATGGCAGATGGATGGGGCAGGATGGCAGGGGTGCTGAGCTTAGGGGTGGATGGCAATGTGTTGTTGCATGTAAGAGTACAGCAGGATGATGGGCAACCGAGAAGGGTGGCAGGATGACCAGACATAAGCTGAATCTGAGGAAATCTCAGGATTTTTGGTGATATGTTGGGGGTGGCAGTAATACCAGCCCTGCTTGGCAGGGAACAGATGGAGGATTGCTGGTTGGGCCTATGTTTGCACAAGGACTCCTGATTCTGCACGATCCAGAGGCATATGGGGTAGCCGTCACTAAAAAAATCTGCCATCAAATACATTTTCTTTCCTATCGTTGGCAAAAAATTGATGAGCACCTGTGCTGGTTCTTGTCTCAGAAGTTGCTGTTCTTGCTGCCATCTGTGGGGTAAATGGCAGAGCTGTGGTGGCACAGACTGGCACAGTTTAAGCTGCCTGACATAAGGGACGCTTATTCTCCAAATGTTGCTGATGTTGAATATTGTAAGAGAGATGCAGATATTACATTAGAATGGTATAATAGTAAATTGTAAACTTGATGTGTGCATGGGTATTTGGGCACCCTGGGGGTGTCATTAGATGAGGGTGGAGACATACAAATAAATAAAAACCCTTTAAAAATAAAACTTTGTCCCATTTTTATTCCCTCAGTGTGCAGTTCCTATGAGCACACTGCACTAACCGTTGCAGCCAGTAGGATTTCTTCCTTTTTCCCATGTGACTGCAGTAAATGGAAATGCGATTGGTTGCTGGATTACTGCACTTTGAACCCAATCACTCCACTTTGCCCGTTTATTTGGATCGCTTTAAATGGCCCTTTTAAACGAAGATTCAAAGTACTGTGGCAAAATGTAACAAATCACCTCCAGTTTTTACAGCTGCAACTTTAAGAAAGCAGGTGGCTGCCATGATATATCTCTTAAAGTGAATGGTTCAGTATTCTGGGACTTTGTCAAAGGTTTTGCAGAGATTTTTCAAGGAAAGTGGCGGTGATCAGGTCATGTAGGGATCAAAGCTACTGACCTGGGTGTTGTAATTTGGTAGCGGCGTGAATCGGATGTTTCTTTAATATTGAAGTAGCGTGCTAATCTATAGTAGAGATAAGTAACTGGTCAGTCCCTACCTGCTCTGGAAGTCCCTGCATTGAAGACCATGCTTGCATTTATAGTTCCCCATTAGCCAGAAACCTACAGGTACCAGCAGCCTAATCCAAGAGTTAATATGGGCCTTGCATGTGAGGCTGCAATAAGCGCTTTTCTCTGGAGACTTCAATTGTGACAAAGCAGCCTCCGTCCTTTCTTCCTCTTCCAGATTAACAGCCTCCCTAATGCTCCTATTTTATACCTCCAGCCCTTCTAATGCTCCTGTTTTACACCTTCAGCCTCTTTTATCAACCCTATTTTATACCTCTAGCCTCTCTAATGCACCTATTTTTATACGTCCAGCCCCTGTAATGGTCTTATTTTATACCTCCAGCTCCTGTAATGCTCCTATTATATAGCTCCAGCCTCTCTATGTGCCTATTTTTTTTACCTCCAGACTCTCTATTGCTCCTACTTTATATCTCCAGCCCCTCTAATGCTCCTATTATATTCCTCCAGCCCGTTTAATGCTCCTATTTTATACCGCCAACCTCTCTAATGCTCCTATTTTATACCCCCAGCCCCTGTAATGCTCTAGTATTATATCTCCAGCCTTTCTAATGCTCCTATTTTATACCTACAACCCCTCTAATACTCATATTTTATACCTCCAGCCCCTGCAATGCTCTTGTTTATACCTCCAGCCCCTGTATTGCTCCTATTTGTTACCTCCATCCACTCTAATACCCCTATTTTATACCTCCAGCCTCCCTAATGCTATTATTTTTTACCTCCAGCCCCTCTAATGCTCCCATTTTATACCTTCAGCCCCTCTAAAGCTCCTATTTTATACCTCCAGCCCCTCTAATGCTATTATTTTTTACCTCCAGCCCCTCTAATGCTCTTATTTTATACCTCCAGCCCTTCAAAAGCTCTTATTTTATACCTCTAGCCCCTCTAATGCTCCTATTTTATACCTCCAGCCCCTCTAATGCTCCTATTTTATACCTCCAGCCCCTGTAATGTTCTCGTTTATACCTCTGGCCCTTGTATTGCTCCTATTTGTTACCTCTATCCACTCTAATGCCCCTATTTTATACCTCCAGCCTCCCTAATGCTCCTATTTTATACCCCCAGCCCCTCTAATGCTCCTATTTTCTACCTCCAGACCCTCTGATGCTCTTATTTTATACCTCCAGACCCTCTAAAGCTCCTATTTTATACCTCCAGCCTCCCTAATGCTCCTATGTTATACCCCCAGCCCATCTAATGCTCCTATTTTCTACCTCCAGGCCCTCTGATGCTCTTATTTTATACCTCCAACCTCCCTAATGCTCCTATTTTTTACCTCCAGCCCCTCTAATGCTCCTATTTTATACCCCCAGCCCCTCAAAAGCTCCTATTTTATAACCCCAGCCCCTCTAATGCTCCTATTTTATAACCCCAGCCCCTCTAATGCTCCTATTTTATAACCCCAGCCCCTCTAATGCTCCTATTTTATAACCCCAGCCCCTCTAATGCTCCTATTTTATAACCCCAGCCCCTCTAATGCTCCTATTTTATAACCCCAGCCCCTCTAATGCTCCTATTTTATAACCCCAGCCCCTCTAATGCTCCTATTTTATAACCCCAGCCCCTCTAATGCTCCTATTTTATAACCCCAGCCCCTCTAATGCTCCTATTTTATAACCCCAGCCCCTCTAATGCTCCTATTTTATAACCCCAGCCCCTCTAATGCTCCTATTTTATAACCCCAGCCCCTCTAAAGCTCCTATTTTATACCTCCAGCCTCAGGCGCCTTTCTGCAGTTGGTGTGGATTTAGCGTTCTGTTATTTTTGCTCTCCACCCAACATTGATATATTTCAGTGGATCTCCTTCTTGCTCCTTATACTTTCACGGACCCCAGATGTGAGATATCTGCATTTAGGTTCCCAGCTCCGCCTACTCATCCCATTCTTTTTTTGTCTAATGCCCTGTACACACGGTCAGACATTGATCGGACATTCCGAAAACAAAATCCATGGATTTTTTCCGACGGATGTTGGCTCAAACTTGTCTTGCATACACACGGTCACACAAAGTTGTCGGAAAATCCGATCGCTCTAAATGCGGTGCCATAAAGCACGTACGTCGGGACTATAAACTGGGCAGTAGCCAATAGAGCTTTTGTCTCTTAATTTATTCTGAGCATGCGTGGCACTTTGTGCGTCGGATTTGTGTACACACGATCGGAATTTCCGACAACGGATTTTGTTGTCGGAAAATTTTATATCCTGCTCTCAAACTTTGTGTGTCGGAAATTCCGATGGAAAATGTGTGAAGGAGCCTACACACGGTCGAAATTTCCGACAACAAGGTCCTATCACACATTTTCCATCGGAAAATCCGACCGTGTGTACAGGGCATCAGTCTGTTTTAATGGCGGTTCACACTGATGCGAATTTGTTGTAAAATTGATGCTTTACAAAAAGCATAGATTCGCATGTCATCCAAAAACACATTGTGTTTAATGATGGTCGTTCACATCCATGTGTAGTGATTGCTATGCGAATGCGAGGCAGAAACGAAAAGGGTCCTGTGCGAGTTTACTGCTATTTTCCTCACCATAGACATCAATGGAAACCAACATGAAATCGCATCTAGTGTTCAGATGTGTGCAAATGCTGCTTTTTCTGTGTAGATCTTTACATATTTCCCTCCTTGCAGAAATCGCAGCTGCGCCCAATCCCATCCGAAAGAACAGAACAAGAAATTACACACGCATGCACACATTGTTCTGTTTGTATGGTCTTTTAGCAGCACCATCTTTAATGTAATGCATTGTTAGGGTGTGCCCCCCCAAGTCTGTTTGTTAATCCCATCTGAAAACGCATTAAATTTTCATTGTCTTTAGCACAAATCGCAACGCAAAATTGCACTGAACTCCAGCAAAAATCCTCATGAGAATCGCACCCATTCATATTGCATAAGTGTGAATTCAGACTTAGAGTAGATATAACTCCAAACACTACCCTGATCAAGATAATATAATTCTGAACGTTTTAAATCATTTAAAATCTGCAGCTTTAAGCCCCCCCCCCCCCGGTCACCCCAGCTTGACATGCGATTTACAAATCGTACCTGAAGTAGCATCTAATGTGTTTCCAAAGCAGTTGTAAAGGTTTTTTTTTTTTTTATTAAAATACCAAACATGTTATACTGTACCTAACTGCTCTGTGCAATATTTTTGCACAGAGCGGCCCCAAACTTCCTTTTCTGGGGTCCCTTGCTGGCGCTGTCCACTCCTCCTCTACCCCCCTGCAAGCTGCTTGCGAGGAGGGCAGACATGCATGCTCATTTCTGAGCCGGGCTATGTGCATCTATAGCCACACACATCTTTAAAGGAGAAGTTCAGCCAAAGCTTGTTTGGCTGTACTCCACCTGTGGATTACAGGAGTGCAGTTCGTTCTGCACTCCTGCGACCTGTTTTCAGCAGACAGCAGGGTGAAGTGCTGTCAGCTGATGTCACAGAGGCAGTCCGGGCTTGGGCAAGATCGTGACAATGGAGTTGGGGTCCGCCCACATGCTTGGACCGGCACCCGGCTCAGCCTCCCAGCAAACCACTGAGAGCCTGAGTTGGCTGCTTCCACTCTCTCCCCTCCACAGCCCAGTGCTCCAGTGAGCATTGGGGGCGGGGGGGGGGGGGGGGGATGACAGAGCAGAGAGCTGCTTACTGCAGCAGCTCTCTGCTTACGGAGCTGTGAGAGCCAAGCGATCAGCGGTGTTCGATCGCTCAGTTCTCAGTGTTAGAGGCACCAGGGGACAGATGCACCATCTGGGTGAGTATGATTCTAAAAAAAAAAACAAAAAAAACAAAAACATAAATCTCTTTTAATTAAAGGTCTTTGTTTGGACACTTCCTGTTATAGGGTGACAACGCTCAGTCCCTGTCCCGCAAATGTTCTCCAGGAAGTGGTGGAAAGAGGCTGCTGGAGATCAGCAATATTAGGATTGGGAAAATGAAAAAAAGGTGTAAATGGTATTTTATATAAAAAAAAAAAAAAAAAAGATAAATGGCCATGGTTTATGAAATGCAGTGAACAGAGCAAACTAATATTTCTTGTGTAATACCTGGGAGATCTTCCAAATTAGGTCCCACAAGGGATGGTTCAGTCCTAGGACACCTTATGCGATGTCCTATTACCATTCATTAGAACAGAGAACATGCTGATCCTGGTGCATGAGAACTGTAAGAACCAAATTCTGATGACTTATTTTATAATTGCGACATCATTTAAATATATGTTCTATCACATATTCCCGACATCAGTTCATTGCTGGTCAGATGCCAATTACAGTACATCTAAAATTAAACTCTTATTTTGGGGGGGATAGAGTAGGAAGTAGTTAAAAACCTGGTCAGTTTGTTTTCAGTGTTTCATTAGCAGTACAGGGAAGCACTGGCTGCGTCCAGGGCCAACCACTCACAGGTAATCACCGCTTAGCGATTACCTGCAAACCGCTTCAATTACTCTACAGGTGTCCGCATTCTCCCATTGCTTTCAATAGGGCTACCTCCTGCAGTTAATCGCCGGGCTCCCCTGCTGATTTTCTCGAATCTGCTCGCTGTCGGCCACAAATACAGAATGTGCCCTTAAAGCAGTACTCTTCTGTCTTCCTTTCAGACTTGTACAGTTGTACCGGCTCCTCTCCTGTACTGAAATGGCTTACTCTGATTTCACCGCACACTGTGAGCTTCTTACAATGTCCAATAGAAGCTGTCAGATAGAGCCCGCCTCATTTCCTGGCTGGAGGACATCCAGCATCATCTAGCCCAGTGATGGCAAACCTTGGCACCCCAGATCTAGGCCTTTCCTCGCCAGCCTGAGCTTGTCTTTGGCCCGCCCCTTTCATTAATTGGATTTAGGTTTTTTCAATCATGGAGGTTTAGCAGCACATACAGCCTGCCTAGGAACGCCCACTTCTCCAGATGGACACTCACCCATCAAGGCATTTTGATATTTGCATAACTCCTCCTTAGAGTCAGCCCACTGCTTGCATCAGGACTGAGTATGAGAAATGGTATTGGTGCATCCCTATATGTGATGTATGGGATGTATGTGATGTGATGTATGTGATGTATGTGATGTACGTGATGTATGTGATGTGTGGGATGTATGTGATGTACATAATGTACGTGGTGTATGTGATGAATGGGATGTATGTGATGTATTGGATGTATGTGATGTATGGGATGTATGTTATGTATGGGATGTATGTGATGTACATGATGTATGGGATGTACGTATTGTATGGGATGTCTGTGATGTATGGGATGTATGTGATGTACGTGATCTACGGGATGTATGGGATGTATGTGATGTACGTGATGTATGTGATGTACAGGATGTATGTGATGTACGTGATGTACGGCATGTATGGGATGCATGTGATGTCTGTGATGTACGGAATGTACGGGATGTATGGGATGTACATGATGTATGGGATGTATGTGATGTATGGGATGTATGTGATGTCTGGGATGTACGTGATAGCAGAACTGCACCCAATCTCTTCCCCATCACAAAAGCTGACGACCGCAGCTACAGCAAAGTTAGAGAACCAATCAATGTTTCCCATTGTTTACATTGTGTGGGGGCACAGTGCCTCCCCCTCAGTGCAGGTGTGGCATGGGGAACTCTGAAATTGGAATGCATTACCGACACTTACCTGCACTACTCTGCTGATGGGGAGGGAGTCGAGTGCCGGCAAAAGAGACTTTGCGTGCCGCTTGCGGCACCAGTGCTGGGGGTTGCCTACCCCTGGTATATGATATACATCTTCAATAAAACATGTTTGAAACTGAAAAAATCCTGAATTTTTGGTTTCGGCTCCAAAATTTTTATGTACCAGGAATGTTCAAAGTCCAGCCCGCATTCCGGTTTAAAATGGCCCCCCTGGTAATTTGGATATATATATCTTTTGTGGCCCCAAGGGCCACAAAAGATATGTACCGTATTTATCGGCGATGCCTCGGAGGGGACAGGGAGGGGGCAGGATGAACGCCGACAGATTACATACAGAAGAATCTCCTGTTTACTCGGCGGCCTCTATAATAGGAAGTCCCATCTCCTGGGCTGGCATTGGACGACTGTTCTGTCTATCATAGGAGGCGGGATTTTGTATTAAAGAGGCCGTAGCATAAACATGAGATTCTCTTGTATGTAATCTGTTGGCGCTCGTCCCGCCCCCTCCCTGTCCCCTCCAAGGCTGCAGATGGGCATGGATAAGGCTGCGCTGATGGCAATGGTAAGGCTGCATTCATGGCAATGGTGAGGCTGCATTCATGGCAATGGTAAGGCTGCATTCATGGCAATGGTAAGGCTGCATTCATGGCAATGGTGAGGCTGCATTCATGGCAATGGTGAGGCTGCATTCATGGCAATGGTAAGGTGTGAGGCTGCATTCATGGCAATGGTAGGGCTGCATTCATGGCGATGGTAGGGCTGCATTCATGGCACTGGTAAGGTTGCATTCATAGCAATGGTAAGGTTGCATTCATGGCAATGGTGAGGCTGCATTCATGGCACTAGCACTTGTGAGGCTGCATTCATTGTACTTGGGCTGCATTTAGGGCAATGGTGAGACCGTATTGATGGTAATGGTGAGAGTGCATTCATGGCAATGGTGAGGCTGCATTCATGGCAATGGTAAGGCTGCATTCATGGCACTGGTAAGGCTGCATTCATGGCACTGGTAAGGCTGCATTCATGGCACTGGTAAGGCTGCATTCATGGCAATGGTAAGGCTGCATTCATGGCAATAGTAAGGTTGCATTCATGGCAATGGTGAGGCTGTATTCATGGCAATGGTAAGGCTGCATTCATGGCACTGGTAAGGCTGCATTCATGGCACTGGTAAGGCTGCATTCATGGCACTGGTAAGGCTGCATTCATGGCAATAGTAAGGTTGCATTCATGGCAATGGTGAGGCTGCATTCATGGCACTTGCACTTGTGAGGCTGCATTCATGGTACTTGTGAGGCTGCATTCATGGCAATGGTGAGGTTGCATTCATGGCAATGGTAAAGCTGCATTGATTGCAATGGTGAGGCTGCATTCATGGCAATGGTGAGGCTGCAGATGGGCACTGATTAGGGTGCATCGATGGGCACTGACCCTTATTTTGCTTCACAGTTCTTTATTTAAAAAAATTTTTTCCTGAAATTTCTCTCTGAATGTAAAGGTGCGTGTTATACGCCGATACATACGGTATATCCAAATAACGCGCCTGAGCTTATTCTTAGTCCTGAGTGGCGCTCTGGGATTCCTTGGGGGCCATAAAAGATATATATATATATATATATATATATATATATATATCCAAATAACACGCCCGAGCTCATCTCGTCACCACACACAGCCACAAAGGCAAGAGAATTCTTGTTGGGCAGTGTATTAGTGCTCGGACGAACACAGTTAGACCTAACGTCAGGCAAAATGGTCGGCCCTCACGCATGTTCACTTTCTTCAAATCTGGTCCAAAAGTTTGGACACCCCTGCTGTATACCCTTCAACTGACGATAGATGCTGGACATGCAAAAAAGCTCCTGGTACGATTCATCATATATACTGGCTTTGCCTTCTTATGAAACTTTATTGACAAGCTGTTCACACTCTAATCTACCACCTTTTTGATGCTTGGATCTCTTTTACACTTGTTCCTTTTAGATTTACCTCCTCCGGCTTTTTCTAAAACCTCTAAACAATTGCCGGTGCATGTCCTCATGGCAGCACAATGCTTACTTGCCCTTTATTGGAAATTACGTCAACCTCCCTCTCTGACGGCGCTCCACGCCAGGATCAGAGATGTCAAAAGGATGAGGTACCTTACAGCTATATTAACAACTGTTGATCAATACAGTAGGGTTTGGAAAATGTAGCATATTTTAGAAAACCCTTCCTGATCTTCTCTGGTGCTCTTTCATCTAGACCAGGGGCGCATGTGGCCCCAGACGGCTATGAATGCGGCACAACACAAAATCGTAAAGATTCCCGAAAATGTTGATTTTTTGTAAAAATACATTTACACTTAGTAAAAACATGCGGCCGAACAAAAAAATTGACAGTGTCTCTATACTTGACTTTTATAAGTTTTAGCTTTCCGAAGAAAAATATCCCACTCTTTACAATCGCAATTCATGTCATCAGTTTTTGGCAGCACCTATATTTGTAAGGAACTTTTTTTTTTCAAGGGTGAAGCACAAAAATGGCAAAATCAGAACCAAAATATTTGATGAGCACCTTGAGAATTAATTGAGAATTGCTACATCCATCGAACCAGATATTGATGCCTTAGTTCCCCAAGATTAAGCTCCGGGGTGGGTTGAAACGCGTTGGGAGTGTGGCCTGGCTGGAGCCCAGGCTGAAGCTGTTACACTTTCTTACCTGGGGTCTTCAGAGATGTGCGGCTCATATGGACTTTTTCTTCCCTGTACATGACTGCTTCATGTACCACGATGGCACTAGATGACTGAGTTGCTCAGTTGACATGCTTACTCTCTGGTCTGTACATTAACAAACCCGACTCATTGCTTCTGTCCTTGACCTCTCAGTCCACAGTGCCCAATGTGGTTTTGCAGCCCTTGACATTTGCATTTCCTGTAGAACCTCTACTGCTTAAATGTCTGCTACTTTGTGTAGTCCAGCCATCCCAACCATATCCATGGAACCTAAGGGTTTCTCCAGAGGTTGCGAGGGGCTGTTTGGACTGCGGCTGATTGACCTTCCATCTGATGGTACCTACATATGGTCCTGGGTCAATGTAACTTGGCAAAGCCAACTGCATGAACCTATTGATCTCTTAAGCTGCTTGTATATGTCGCATCCAGACCACCACTGTGAGGGAGCCATTCTTCTCACTAACCACCATTATAAGGGCCATTTTCCCCTCTGGTGAATTGGGTTTATCAGGGGTTCCCTGAGACCTGAAAGTTGTTTTAAGGGTTCCTATAGGGTAAAAAAGTTGAAAATGGCTGGTCTAACCATTGTATCCTAAACTTGGCATACACTGTGTATCTTCTTTTTCTGTTGTATACCAAATTTAGGGACTCACGGATACCATTCCAATTTAGGGACTCATGGATACCATTCCAATTTAGGGACTCACGGATACCATTCCTTTATTGGCGAGTACGACATATTTTCAATCAAGTACTCGCCGATACTGAGTACCGATACTTTGCGGTGTGATTTGCGTCCATACAAAATGAACATGCGCAAGTTGCGCTGCAAAGAATCGCATGTCATTTGAACAGGAATGAAGTGCGATTCCTATCTGAATCACGTGCGAATTCCCCCACCGCTCCTGTGTGTGTGAACCCCGAAAAGCAAAGCACCATGTAGCGCAGCAATAGGCAGCTTAAAGCGGAGCTCCACCTTAAAAAAAAATATTAAAAGCCAGCAGCTACAAATACTGCAGCTGCTGACTTTTAATAAATGGACACTTACCTGTCCCAGGGTCCAGCGATGTCCGCAGCCGAAGCCGATCGATCGCTCGTCTCTCGGCTGCCCCCGCCACCATCCTCGGTCAGGGAATCGAGAAGTGAAGCTTTGCAGCTTCACTGCCTGGTTCCCTACTGCGCATGCGCGAGTCACGCTGCGCGTCGTAACTGATCCCCGTTGTGTTCTGGGGACTGTTTGTTTCCCAGAACACAACAGGGAGGGGTGGGGGGGTTGGGGGGGGGGGGCGGGTGTCTGCGGCTATTCTGTGGCTATCTATGCCCGGAAGTGGGTGCAGATACCTGTATTAGACAGGTATCTGCAGCCCCCTCCCCCCTGAAAGATGCCAGTTGTGGCACCAGAGGGGGGGAGGGTCTTGGTGAGCGGACGTTCCACTTTAGGGTGGAGCTCCGCTTTAATAAAATGTTATAACAACTCACAAAGTAAATATCTAGTCAAATCCATATCTGCAGTGTCCCCATCCCGCCGATGATAGCAAACCACGGCCGCTGGAGGTGCTCCCAGGGCCGGAGGAGACATTGCGGGACTCTTGTGGGTTTAGGGTGGAAGTGATGTCAGCTTAGGGGGGAACCTCTCCTCCAGCCCTGTGAGCACCTACAGCAGCCGTGGTTTGCTATCATCGGCAGGACGGGGACGCTGCAGATATGGATTTGACTAGATATTTACTTTGTGATTTGTTATAACATTTTATTAAACGTCCTATTGCTGCACTACACGGCGCTTCGCTTTCTTTACTTTGTTCACACACAGAAGCTGTGGAGAAAATTGCATGCGATTCTCTGCAGTGCGATTTGCGCTCATTCATCTTGTATGGACGCAAATCGCGCCGCACAGTATCGGTTTCGCTATCGGGGAGCATTTTCATGAGTACTCATGAAAATACTTAGTATCGGTATCGGGGCATTCCTACCAAAGTAATTTGCAATAAAACAGAGTTGTGTAAAAACCTGCCAGGGGATATAATCTGACCATACAATCTCTATGCAATTAACTAAAACAAAACTATGTAATATGAGGACCTACCTAAACTATCCAATCAATTTGTTCTCAGTCAGGCAGGCCATTGCACTACATACACTATATTACCAAAAGTATTGGGACACCTGCCTTTACACACACGTGAACTTTAATGGCATCCCAGTCTTATGCTGGCCATACACTATACAGAAAATCGGCCGAACCCCTTTTCGAAAAACGAACGTTCGACCGTGACCGCAAACGATCGTGCCATCATATAATGACCGATAATCTGTTCAGTGGACATGAATAAATAATTTTGTGTTCGTTTTTTTACATATACCTAGTGCAGAAAGTTCGGACGGGAAACACATTAACCTTGCAATTTATCGTACGTTCGGCAGAAATTTTCCAAACATGCCGTTCGTTTTTTTTCCACAAAAACGTCACAAACGATTATCGATTTGTACCCACTAACTTGCCGAAAAACGAACGAAGTGTCCATTCGAACGATTTTTCGGCCGATTTTTCGTATAGTGTATGGCCAGCATTAGTCTGTAGGGTTTGATATGGAGTTGGCCCACCCTTTGCACCTATAACAGTTTCCACTCTTCTGAGAAGGCTGCCCACAAGGTTTAGGAGTGTGTCTATGGGAATGTTTGACCATTCATCCCAAATGTGTTCTATCCGGTTTAGGTCAAGACTCTGTGCTGGCCAGTCACGTTCCTCCACCTCAAACTCCCCAAACTCGCTCATCCATGTCTTTATGGACCTTGCTTTGTGCAACTGTCCAAACCATCTGGTGAAGGGGGGATTATGGTGTGGGGGTTGTTTTTCAGGGGTTGGGTTTGGCCTCTTAGTTCCAGTGAAGGGAACTCTTAAGGCGTCAGCATACCAAGACATTTTGGACAATTTCATGATCCCAACTTTGTCCTGAGTCCTGACCTAAACCTGATAGATGAACTAGAGCATAGACTGTGAGCCAGGCCTTCTCGTCCAACATCAGTGCCTGACCACACAAATGCACTTCTGGAAGAATGGTCAAACATTCCCATAGACACACTCCTAAACCTTGTGGACGGCCTTCCCAGAAGAGTTGAAGCTGTTATAGCTGCAAAGGGCGGGCCAACTCAATATTGAACCCTACGGACTAATGCCCCGTACACATAATCAGAAAATCCTAAGAAAAATACCGCTTTCGAAGCGATCGTACAATAATCGGATCGTTAGTACAGAGCTTTCGAGAGCCGATCAGGACAGTTCATCCAATATTATTTAATCGGACATGCACGAAATAATTTTCATACGATGCTAGATCGTACGATTTTCATTTAATCAGTACAGCTGTCATTCGAAAATGTAATACAAATGCATTACAAGACGTGAGATCACTTCCAAATTTTTATTTTGTCATACGAGAATTTTTGTGACTTTAGTAAACTCATCAGATTCAATCTGAGGTTTGCATGCAAAAAACAAAAAAACGGACGATCATTTGTCCGATAATCTCATCGCGTGTACCGAGCTTAAAACTGGGATGCCATTAAATTTCATGTGCGTGTAAAGGCAGGCGTCCCAATACTTTTGGTAATGTAGTGTTGTTGTCGGTAGATCTAAAGGAGACGGTACGGTCAGATTGTAACACGTGTGGTGGGCTTAACTCTTTGTCAATCTAGCCAAAACTACAGAAAAAAGTTCTGGCTTTACATGCAATTTAACTGAACGGTACCGAGGGGGGGGGGTTCTGCCCCAAGTAACAGGCAGACTGCAGACCCAGTGCTTATGGCAAGCCCACTCTGCTAATCATTCAGCCACCATGCTGCTGCCTCTTGATTATTTCAGGATGTCCGGAGATAAGGCATGTACACCTTTAGGCCCATCCAGCATGTAGTGCGCATGTGCGGAGCATCGAACGTGCCTTGTCTTAGCTGGCTGATCTAATCTGTGGGTCAGCATGGGGAACAATGTGCACTCGAGAGGTTATACAATGTAAATCATTCCTGCTCAACTGTAATAAAAGGCTTCAAAAAGTACTAAAACAACGGCCCCATATAAATCTCATTTAATGTAGGTGACCTAAAGGGGGCTCCTAGCCTCGGCCCTAATAGCACCAAATACCCAACAAGGAACTGGGACTTTTCAGGAGCTGATCATCAGATAAAAATAAGTATTGAAAACAAAAAACAACAATAAAAATAATAAACTTTATCTTTAACAACTACTTAATTTATCCAAAGGGGCCAATTTAGTGGCGAGCTTAATAGAAGCGTATTGCTAAAGGCAAGTGCATTAAAGTGGAACTTTAGGCCACAGATACAAATGGGCAAACCGGCAGGAATTTTAATGCAGAAGAGACATGCTTTGCCTTGCATTATTATTTATTATTTAAGGTACTTGTATAGCGCCGTCAATTTTCGCAGCGCTTTACATATACATTGTACATTCACATCAGTCTCTACCCTCACGGAGCTTACAATCTAAGGTTGCATTAAAGCCTTAGGGCCGGTTCACACCATAGAAACGCAGTCCAGATGTGTTCCAGATGCTTTTCTGCATGCGTGCTTTTGACACGTTTTTGATGCGTTCCAGTGCATTTCTGATGCATTTTTAGTGCGTTTTTGATGCAGTGTAGTGCATTTTTTCACCCTTTTTTTTTCTCTTAAGGACATGTGTGTTCCAGTGCATTTTTGGTGCGTTCCAGTGTGTTTGTGATGCATTTTACAGTGCTCCAGTACAGTCCAGTGCAGGAAAAATTCAACCTTTTTTTCCTGGCACTGGAACGCACTGGAACTGCAAGCACTGGTGTGAATGATGCCATTGAAAACCATATAACCTACCTTCCATGCGTTTTTGATGCAGAAAACAAAAACCACACTGGACTGCATGTGGTGTGAACTGGCCCTTAAAGTGATTGTAAACGATCACCTTGTAAAACAACTCATTCAGTTTAAAATTGAAATGAAAGGCAAAACATTTGTGTTTAGATATACTGTAAAAAAAAAAGAAAAAAAGAAAAGAAAAAAAACATAAATGCTTTTTTTCCCCATTGTTATGAGGGATCACATTCCCTCTGTCCCATCTGTTGTTGTCTGCATAAGAGCTGGGGGAGAGGAAACAACAGCACACTGAACTTTACAGTAAATGGCTGTCACAGGAAGGGGTGTGTCAGGACAAGTCTGATCATTGGAGGAGAGCATACTGAGTTCCCAGCACAGCTAGAGAACTGACCACAATGTGCTCTCCTGCTTAGCGTGGTCAGTTTTTAATAGGAAAGCAGAGGCAAACTGGCAAGAACACCAGAGATTTTCATGCAAAGGAAGCAATACAAGATACTTTCTAATACAAGTACATGGTACAGCAGGCACTTTATCAGGAATTTGAAATGCTCAGGTAACAAACACTTTTTTTTTACCTTAATGCATTCTTAAAACCTTCTGTGCTGCAGCTGCCCCAGGACCCCCCCATTTTTCTTACCCGAGCCAGATCCGATCCAACTATGTGCACTAGAGCAGTGGGTCTCGACGCCGTCTCCCTAGCAGATCGAAAGCAGCTGTCTAGGGCTGGGAGATTTTCTTTAAAAAACAAATCTTCGATTCTCTTAAAAAAAACTCGATTCACGATTCGAATCGAGTTTTTTTTTTTTGGAAACCGCGCCGGTCCTGAGGCGCTGCGGGCATGAGCTTTTAGGCGAGGCCGCGGCTTCGGCCTAGTCCGCGGCGTCCGGCCTCGCAGACTAGGCCGAAGCCGCGGCCTCACCTAAAAACTCCTTGCCCGCAGCTCTTCAGGCCCGGCGCAGTGTCCGCGCCGGTCCGGAGGCGCTGCGGGCATGAGTTTTTAGGCGAGGCCGCGGCTTCGGCCTAGTCCGCGGCGTCCGGCCGTAGCCGCGGACTAGGCCGAAGCCGCGGCCTCGCCTAAAAACTCATGCCCGCAGCGCCTCGGGACCGACGCGGTGAAAAAAAAAAATCTAAAAAAATCGATTTGCTTAAATTTTGAATCGATTTGACCTCTCAACTCGATTCAAGATTTAAATCGATTTTTTTCCCAGCCCTACAGCTGTCAATCAAATGCTGTGACGAGGGAGTGGGGGACGGGGCCAAGCCACCCACGCTGTGTCAATCGATGCAGACAGGGCGGCTCGGGAGTGAGCACGTTTGGGTGTCCCCATGAAAAACAGCCTTTAGTATCACTTTAATAATGCACTTAATAAAGCTTATTGCTTGTTAACGTCTTCAATATTTATTTTTATCTGATGATTAGCACCTGAAAAGTCCCAGCTCCTTGTTTTGTTTTTTTTTTCGCTTCCCTTTCTGCTCATGTTATGTATACAGAAAGGGGGGCATCTACATCAGCAAAGAGGTTCCTTATGTCATTACTTCTCTGATCTCCGTTGGTTGGCCATACCAGGAAACATTTTTCAAAAAGAGTGGACCAGGTGTCCAAAGTATCCGAGCATGCGTCAAATTGTTTCCGAGCATGCGTAGGACTTTTGCGCGTCGGAATTGGTACAGACGAACTTTTTCCGACCGAAAAATTGAGAACCTGCTCTCAATCTTTTGCTGGCTGGAATTCCGCCAGCAAAAGTCCGATGGAGCGTACACACGGTCGCATTTTCGGACCAAAAGCTATCATCGGACTTTTGCTGGCGGAATTTCTGCTTGTGTGTACGGGGCAGTAGGCTGGCTACACAACTATTCCACCGTATTGAAATGATTTTCTCCGATTTTACTGGACACTGTGAGCTTCTCAAAATGTCCATCAGAAGCTGCAGCAAGTCAGGTAGAGTCATTTCCTGACTGGAGGACATCCTGAATCATCTAGCCCTTTCCTCCCCAGCCTGACTGTCCCTGGCCCCGGTCGCCCCATGGACTTTGTACTTCAGTGCATGGTAATGCATCATACTGCATTGCGCAAAAAATTCTGTGACACGTCCATGGCAATTTAATGCATTAGTAGCCCGTTATTATCACAGGGCTGCCTGTATGTGATGCATGCTAATTATTATTATTATACAGGATTTGTATAGCGCCAAAAGTTTGCACAGCGCTTAACAAAATGAAGGCAGACATTACAGTTACATTACAATTTGCTACAAGAGGAATCAGAGGACCCTGCTCGTTAGAGCTTACAATCTAGGAAGGAGGGTCAATTGATACAAAAGGTAATAGCTGTGGGGGATGAGCTGATGGAGAAAGTGAAACAGTGTATTAGTTAGAAGCAGGATAGGCTTCTTTAAAGAGAAGGGTTTTCAGGGATCTAAAGATGGATAGATTAGGGGACAGTCGGTCAGATTGGGGTAGGGAGTTCCAAAGGATGGGAGAAGCTCTGGAGAAATCCTGTAGGCGAGCATGGGAGAAGGTGATAACGGAGCTAGAGAGCAGGAGGTCTTGGGAGGACCGAAGAGAGCGGCTTGGTTGGTATTTTGGGACTAGGTTAGTGGTGTAGCTGGGGACAGTTTGTAAATTATTGTTAGTACTTTGAATTTTATTTATTGGGTGAATGGAAGCCAGTGGAGGGATTGGCAGAGAGGGGTGGAGGACACTGAATGGTTGGTAAGGTGGATGAGTCTTGCAGTAGAATTCATTATGGTCTGAAGGGGGGTAGTGTATGTAATGGTAGTCCAATGAGGAGGGAGTTGCAGTAGTCGAGGTGAGAGATGACCAGGGAGTGAATTAGAAGCTTGGTGGCGTCATCAGATAAAAAGGGGCGTATTCTAGAGATGGAGGCTAGGGCGGCATGATTTGGACAGGGATTGGATGTGGGCCTGAAAGGACAATTCAGAGTCTAAGGTTACCCCTGGCACCCTGGGATGTAGGGACGGACTGATAGATGTGCCATTGATCTTGACAGAGAAGTCAGGGGAAGGGGCACGTGGGGGCGGAAAGATTATGAGCTCAGTTTTAGATTCAGTTTGAGGAAGTGGTGTGACATCCAGGCTGATATGTCTGTTAGTAAATCAGTGATGTGTGAGGAGATTGATGGGGTGAGCTGAGGGGTAGAGAGATAGATTTGGGTGTCATCGGCATATAAACGGTAGTGGAAGCCGTGGGAGGCTATGAGCTGACCCAGGGAGGACGTGTAGATCAAGAATAGTAGAGGTCCAAGGACAGAACCTTGGGGGACCCCAACGGTAAGAGGTGTTGGAGAAGAGGAAGTAGAGTTGTAAGTGACACTGAAGGTGCGGTGAGATAGGTAAGATTCGAACCAACGGAGAGCACAGCCATGGATACCAAGCAAATTGAGTTTTTTTTTGAGTAGGAGGTGATCAACTATATCAAAGGCAGCGGAGAGGTCCAAGAGTAATGCCCCGTACACACGGTCGGACATTGATCGGACATTCCGACAACAAAATCCTAGGAATTTTTCCGACGGATGTTGGCTCAAACTTGTCTTGCATACACACGGTCACACAAAGTTGTCGGAAAATCCGATCGTTCTGAACGCGGTGACGTAAAACACGTACGTCGGGACTATAAACGGGGCAGTGGCCAATAGCTTTCATCTCTTTATTTATTCTGAGCATGCGTGGCACTTTGTCCGTCGGATTTGTGTACACACGATCGGAATTTCCGACAACGGATTTTGTTGTCGCAAAATTTTATATCCTGCTCTCAAACTGTGTGTCGGAAAATCCGATGGAAAATGTGTGATGGAGCCTACACACGGTCGGAATTTCCGACAACAAGGTTCTATCACACATTTTCCGTCGGAAAATCCGACCGTGTGTACAGGGCATTAGAGTACAGAATAATAACGTTGGTTTTAGCTGTTAGTAAGTCCTTTGTGAATTTTAGGAGAGCAGTTTCTGTGGAGTGCTGTGGACGAAATCCAGACTGAAGGGGATCAAGAAGGTTATTCTTAATGAGGTGGTCGCTCAGTCGTTTGTAGACTAAACGTTCAAAGAGTTTGGAGGCAAAAGGGAGTAAGGAGATGGGTCTTAGGTTGTTAAGATTGGTGGGGTCCAGAGAGGCCTTTTTTGGTATGGGAGTGACTAGTGCATGTTTCAGAGGGTTGGGGAAGATGCCAGTAGAGAGGGAGAGGTTGAAGATATGAGTTAAAGAGTGTAGGATAGAGTCAGAGAGTAGTATTTGAGAAGGAACGGGGTCCAGCGGGCAGGAGGTTAGGTGGGCGTTAGAAAAAAGTTTATTGACTTCCTCTGTAGTAGTTGGGTTAAACAAGCGTTTTGATTGTACAGGAAGACAAAGAGTGTAAAATTAGGGAGATATCTGTAGAGTGGAGGGGATCCCGTGACAAATTGTCTCAATCTTTTTTTTGAAGTGATTAGCAATCTCCTGTTAATGTGATATTATTGTGACACATTAATGTGACATTAACGCATAGCAGAAATGTAAATTAGTCCTAAATCCCCTGTAACTGCTGGGCGCTTAGACAGTAATAGGAATTTTAGCTCCGTAGAGTGGCCCCACCTCCTAAGCATGTCATGGTTGAGCAGGTCTGAATCGGGAATGAAAACCTCCAATCCCAGCGTCCAACAGAAGCTTTTCCTGCTTGGTTTCTGAATGATTTGCATTGTCCAGCATCATTTACTGGGGGCTGTTATTTTGTCCACTGATTATTTCTGAATCCACTGACACCAGTGTTGGGGGTTATTATTGTATTCACGGACACAAACACTGGAGGTTATTCTTGTGCCCACTGACACCAGTGTTGGGGGTTATTATTGTATCCATGGACACAAACACTGGAGGGTATTCTTGTGCCCACTGACACCAGTGCTGGGGGTTATTATTGTGTCCACTGACACCAATGTTGGGGTTATTATTGCATCCACTGACGCCAATGCTGGGGGCTATTATTGCATCTATTTACACTAGTGTTGGAAGTTATTATTGTTTTTACAGACACCAACACTGGGGGTTATTCTTGTGTCCACTGACACCAATGTTGGGGTTATTTTGCACTCATTGGCACCAAAGCTGGGGGCTATTATTGCATCCACTGACACCAGTGCTGGGGGTTATTTTTGCATCCACTGATATCAGTGTTGGTGTTTTTTATTGTATTCACCGACAACAACACTGGGAGTATCATTGACACCAGAACTGGGGCTATTATTGCGTCCACTGACACTAGTGCTGGGTGTTATTAATGTGTCCACTGACACCAATGTTGGGGTTATTATTGCATCCACTGACACCAATGCTGGGGGTTATTATTGCATCCATTGACACCAGTGTTGTGGGTTATTATTGTATCCACTGACAAAAATACTGGGGGTACTATTGCACTGACTGACACCAATGCATAGAAGAGATGGCTCTGGGAAGGGCTGACAGGATGCTGTTCATAGTTTCCTGAAAACATCACAGCTCCCTGCCTCAGTACTCCTCTTAAGAGCCCTCAGTCCCGATCCAAGCATAGGGTTTGCTATTGGGCAAAGCTATGTCAAAATGCATAGACCACCCTAGGTAACGCCCACATGTGATGCTGAGCCTCCATGATTGAAAGAACTGAAATCCAATAGATTAAAAGTGGTGGGTCATGAGCAGTTAGGCTGGGGAGGAAAGGACTAGATGATGCTGAATGTCCTTCAGCCAGGAAATGAGGCAGGGGTCTATCTGACATGCTGCAGCTTTTAATGCATATTGTCAGTATCACACAGTGTGAAGCAAAATCCGAGTAAGCAATTTTAGTCCATCGACAAATATGTAGTAAGAAAAAGTATTTCCGATGGAGACTAAAAGTGGCTGATGCTGCATAATACAGTCATAAAAACCCTTCAGCTGTTGTCATTATCAGAAAACCTGCCCTGGGAAATGTCAGTGTGCATGTAGACAGGAATTGGCTGCAAAGAGACTGCGGGAGATCAGCAGCAGTAAAACATGTGACAAAGAATGCAAACATAAAAGGAAACAGAATTATATATTAAAAATGGCAATTTTTCAATTTTGGGCTTCCATCTATTTTAAATCACAGTGTCAGCAGCTTTCTAAATGTCATTTTATTAGATTTGGATTTGTGTAATCCTAGCGCAAAATGTTGTAATGAAAATTTCCAAATGAAATGAAAAATACTGATTGCAAATAGAAATAATCCGTTATCTGCGGGTTAATAGCAATAGATATTTTTTATTATTATTTTGTTACACTCTATGTTATTGTATGTTATCACCTCAGTGGCCTTTTTAGGACTTTATATTATTATTATATTATTGTTATTTTGTTACATTGTATATTATTTTCTGTTATCACCCCAGCGGCCTCCGTAGGACTTCACATTTCATTCATTTGAGTTTGAGGGAGAGGTTATTATTATTATTAATATTATTTTTATTATTTTTTACATTGTATTTTATGTTATCACCCCCAGCTGCCTGTTTGACTTTTAATTTCATTATTTGGAGGTTGAGGAAGAGGTTATTATTTCATTTTATTATTATTTAGTTACGTTGTAAATTATTTTAAACTATCACCCCAGTGGCCTGTGTCACATTTAAATTTTTGGGGGTTGCGGAAGAAGTTTTTAATATTATGATTATTATCTATATTAAAGTGGCGTTCCACCCAAAAGTGCAACCTCCACTTATCTGCCTCCTCCTCCCCTCCGGTGCCACATTTGGAGGGGGGACGAGGTCGCCACGGCGCAGTCCCCCGGAAGTGGGTGACGGGGACCTGTCAAAAACAGGTCCCGGTCACCCACTTCCGGGAGACTGCGCTGTGGCGACTTCGTCCCCCCCCCTCCTTCCTCCGCTGCCGGGCCAGTTAGAAAGCGCAGCGCGCTTTGCGCATGTGCAGTAGCGAGCCCTTACCACGAATGGCGGTGACAGCACCCGAGAGCGGGGTGGGGTGCCGACACTGCGGGATCGATGGACAGGTAAGTGCTACAGTATTTGTAGCTGCTGACTTTTAATTTTTTTGGTGAGGGGGGGTTAATATTTTTTTTTCTTTTTTTACATTATACATTTGATGTTGTCACCCCAGCGGCCTTTGTAGGACTTGACATTTCATTATTTGGAGGTTGAGGAAGAGGTTGTTATTATTATTTTTAGTATTATTAACAATAATAATATTATTATTTTGTTACAATGTTTATTATTTTATATTCTCACCCCGCAGCCTTTGTAGGACTTCTCATTTCATTATTTGGAGGTTAAGGAAGAGGATGTTATTATTATTTTTATTATTAATAATAATAATATTATTTTGTTACATTGTATATTATTTTATGTTATCACCCCAGCTGCCTGTGTTTGACTTTTAATTTCATTACTTAAGGAAGAGGTTATTATTTATTATTATTATTATTATTGCTTTGTTACTTGGTATATTATTTTATACTATCACCCCAGTGGCCTGTGTCACATTTCACATTTTTGGGGGGTTGCGGAAGAAGTTTTTACTATTGTTATTATTATCTATATTATTATATATATGTTTTGTGTAGGACTTCTCATTTCATTATTAGGAGGTTGAGGAAGAGGTTATTATTATTATTATTTTGTTACATTGTATATTATTTTATGTTATCACCCCAGCGGGCCTGTGTAGGACTTCACATTTCATTATTTGCAGGTTGAGGAAGAGGTTATAAATATATTATTATTATCTATATTAATATCATTACTATTTTTTTACATTTTATATTTATATGTTATCACCCCAATGGCCTGTGCAAGACTTTATATGTCATTTTTTTGAGGTTGAAGAAGAGGTTATTATTATCATTATTCTTATTTTGTTACAATGTTATCACCTCAGCAGCATGTATGTGACTTCTCATTTTATTATCTGGAGGTTGAGGAAGATAGAGGAATGTGGTTATAATGAAATAAAAAGGACCATCGCTGCTAATACAAGGGGTTGTTGATCCTGAGTATGAACAATCAGGGGGTCCCGCTCGGGGTTTGCGCCAGCCTTGCAGTAATAATATTTTTCTTTGGTCCTCTGGTCGGAAGCGCGTCAGTCTCCGGGGAGAAACCAGCGCAGTGTTTCAGCAGCCCACCTCTCGGATCATGGGATTGATCGGCATGCTGATTAATTTATGGTGGTGGGGGGATGGACTCAGCAGGTCACAGTCTTGATCAATACATAATCCGGGGGCCAGTGTTCCCTGGAGAGCCGCACCATCCTGCATTACGGTGCAACCATTGTGCCTTACTCCGGCGCCCGGCTCCCTCTGCGGATTGGGGGGGGGGGGGGCGACAAAAAATGTCACAGGACAATTAGATGCAGCTGCTGCGAAGGGCCGCAGCAAGCAGGAGGAACTGAGCAATGTAAAATGCTGAAAAAATCAATGAACGATGGCTGGAGTTGCAAGTTCCTTATTAGCAGACAGCACCCCCCCCCCCCCCCCCTCCTCCTTCTTCCCCTCCCTGCGAGGAAAATGTCAGCGTAATAACCAAGAGCAGGTCTTATTTGCTGGATTCCCCTAAGAGAGCAATATATATGCAGCTCAGCTCTGCAGTGCCTTCATCACTACAGAAAGGCCCAGTCCTGCCGGATACCAACCAACCTGAGCCAGCTGAGGAGGGGAATACAGATTTATAGAGGAAATGATAGATATTATTATTACCAGTAATATTTATTAACACTGAATAGTAAAACACCATCAGAGACGGATAGATAAATAGACAGATATACTGTAGATAGATCGATCTTCCAAAGGAATCAATGTTAAAACACTGGGAAAAATCAATCACTAACTATATGAATTGAATACATGTTTACAGAAATTTAAAGTGATCAAGGTCAGAGATCATACTGCAATAGGGCATACATCTAAATTGTACTGAAAGCAGCATCTCTCCTGTGTGTAGTGCAGCCAGTCCATTGACTAGACCATCACTGAAAATGGAGCCTATCCATTCACTAGAGAGCGATGACATCACTGAGAATGGAGCCTATCCATTCACTAGAGACCAGTGACATCACTGACAATGCAGCCTATAAATTCACTAGAGACTGGTGACATCACTGACAATGCAGCCTATCCATTCACTAGAGACCGGTGACATCACTGAGAATGCAGCCTATCCATTCACTAGAGACCAGTGACATCACTGAGAATGCAGCCTATCCATTCACTAGAGACCAGTGACATCACTGTGAATGGAGCCTATCCATTCACTAGAGACCAGTGACATCATTAGGAATGCAGCCTATCCATTCACTAGAGAACTATGACATCACAGTGAATGGAGCCTATCCATTCACTAGAGACCGGGACATCACTGAGAATGCAGCCTATCCATGCGCTAGAGACCAGTGACATCATTTGGAATGCAGCCTATCCATCCAATAGAGACCAGAGACATCACAGTGAATGGAGTCTATCCATTCACCAGAGACCTGTGACATCACTGTGAATGGAGCCTATCCATTCAGTAGAGACTGGGACATCACTGAGAATGCAGCCTATCCATTCACTAGAGACGAGTGACATCACTGTTAATGGAGCCTATCCTTGCGCTAGAGACCAGTGACATCATTACAAATGCAGCCTATCCTTGCGCTAGAGACCAGTGACATCACTGAGAATGTAGCCTATCTATTCACTAGAGACCAGTGACATCATTAAGAATGCAGCCTATCCTGTGCTGAGTTTAGGAAATGTTTGTTTTGTGTAATTTTTTCTCACTATCTTTCTAAACACGTATTTGCTATTGGAAATCCTCCTCTATCTCAGTGCTTAATTCAGAGTGCGCGGCGTGTTGCTGATAACCGTAATTATGAGACAAGTGATAGAAGCGACAAGAGGTCTCTGCTGAACGGGGGAATACCTAGCTGTCATACGGATGTAAAGTAACCAACTGTAACTGTTCTTGTGAGTGACATTAATTGCTGCAATCAGCATTTATTTCTGCCCCCGGCCAGCGGGATTGTAAAATGACCGGATAGCACAAAGCCATCTGCCTGCAGATCCATTTCTTGGTCTGTACCCGGCTCACTGTACTGTGCTTTGGATTACTGGGAGGAGCCACAAGTATGGAAAACTAAAATTCTGCTTGAAGATCATTGGATGTCGGTGGGAGGCGTGCCGTGTTAGTGCCTCAGAGGTCGCTCTTCTCCAGCACCACCTTTTCTAAGAGATGATTGGTGCCAATAAAGTGAGAGCTTGTACTGAACAGAATCAAGTAACAGAAGGTTACAGTCCTACCTAGAGCAACCATGAAAGCCCACTAAATGTGGCTATATGTAACTCTATAATATTCAGGACCTACATTACATCCATAGGCACACTGGCATGCTGCACGGCACAGAGTGATCTGCTATTATGCTTCAGTCCTACCTAGAGGCACTTTAAAAGTCCTGCTCAATCTACAAATATGAGGTAATAGGCAAACAAAAGGAGACTGGTAACATCACTGACAATGCAGGCTATACATTCACCTGAGGCCAGTGACATGACTGAGAATGGAGCCTATTCATTCACTAGAGACCTGTGACATCACTGAGAATGCAGCCTATCCATTCACTAGAGACCGGTGACATCACTGAGTATGCAGCCTATCCATTCCCTAGAGACTGGTGACATCACTGAGAATGCAGCCTATCCATTCACTAGAGACCTGTGACATCACTGAGAATGCAGCCTATCCATTCACTAGAGACCGGTGACATCACTGGGAATGCAGCCTATCCATTCACTAGAGAGCAGTGACATGACTGAGAATGGAGCCTATCCATTCACTAGAGACCGGTGACATCACTGAGAATGGAGCCTATCCATTCACTAGAGACCGGTGACATCACTGAGAATGCAGCCAATCTATTCACTAGAGACTGGTGACATCACTGAGAATGCAGCCAATCCATTCACTAGAGACCGGTAACATCATTAGGAATGCAGCCTATCCATTCACTAGAGACCTGTGACATCACTGTGAATGGAGCCTATCCATTCACTAGAGACCGGTGACATCACTGAGAATGGAGCCTATCCATTCACTAGAAAGTGATGACATCACTGGGAATGGAGCCTATCCATTCACTAGAGACCAGTGACATCACTGACAATGCAGCCTATCCATTCACTAGAGACCAGTGACATCACTGACAATGCAGCCTATCCATTCACTAGAGACTGGTGACATCACTGAGAATGGAGCCTATCCATTCACTAGAGACCAGTGACATCACTGACAATGCAGCCTATCCATTCACTAGAGACCGGTGACATCACTGAGAATGCAGCCTATCCATTCACTAGAGACTGGTGACATCACTGACAATGCAGCCTATCCATTCACTAGAGACCGGTAACATCATTAGGAATGCAGCCTATCCATTCACTAACCTGTGACATCACTGTGAATGGAGCCTATCCATTCACTAGAGACCGGTGACATCACTGAGAATACATTGTATGCATTCACTAGAGACTTTCACAGTTACTGTTGGCGGTACTGCTGCCTCTGCTTACTTGATTCTCTTCAGTGCAAGTGTGTTTTGACTTTGGCACAGTCTAGCTACAGTATGTTTCCTGGACAGGAAATTGAATTTGTTGTCAGGAGCTGATTTTCAAAGACCGTCCATGCAGCCGATGAGACCCTGTCAGGTTAAAGTGGACCTATTATTATAAACGTATCATAAAGCTATGTTAGATCCTTTCTGGGATGGAAACAAACAGTAGCAGAAGGGCTAAAGTACCTACCTTTGCTGAAGAACCCGCTGCTCTAGGTTTCTGTTAATATAGACAAAAGCTATGGGGGGGGGGGGGGGGGGGGGACAATCAGATTGGCTAAAATGCAGAATGAGGAGCACATCCATTCAGCCAAGTCCATATATAAAGGCAAAGTTCTCACACAGGAGCTAAATCTTGTGTATCTTCCTAGTTTGGTCCTTGACTCCTTCCCCTCGTACTCATTACCTCCAGCTCTTCTCCTTCATGTTGATGGTTTGTCTTGAGGTCAAAGATTCACAGTCGGAAGTCATTGGAGACTTAATGGTGAACATTAGTGCAGATCGTATTGTAAAATATCGACGTCTGCTACCGCAAATTCAATTGTGCCTCCCAGGGACACGTATGGAAGCGTTTAGCGCAGACGTATATATGTTTCAAATTAACGCTAAATGGAGAAACGTCGTGACTGAGCCCACGAAGGGCAGAGACCAGACCCATCATGCTGTAGGGTTTAATGCTGGAAAAATGTCATGACTGGGTCCAAGAAGCACAGAGACTAAGCCCACCACGTTCTCGGGGTGACCTCTGAATGGCGTTCAGTCATCTGTCTGAATAATCTTCTGGAATTTGGCTCTGTGGCCGATTTCTCTGATCTCCGCAGATTCCCTGTTTCTGTTATGCTCTGTCCAATATTTTTCAAGGTGCCCCTTCTGCGCCCCCATTACCCATCCTCCCCTCCCCAAGAAGTCACATTGGAGGCCACGTTGGCAGCACCCCACTATGAGGTCACTTGTTGCCTTGTCCACTGCCCACCCATTTGTGATTTATCAGACAGCACAGCATGGGAGGGTGACAACATTTTCTGAAAAAGTAACGAAAATACAGTGGTGTCACCACCCCACCCTTAGCCTGCTGACTTTACAGAAAAGAAGCAGAAGCCCCTTCTCATGTGAATTCTTCTTGAAGCTCGGTGTGCTTTGTGTATATCGTCCAGATCTGTGCAGTAATCCAGTGTGAGACTTTGGGGTTGATTTACTAAAGGCAAATAGACTGCAGTTGCTCCATAGCTTAGTAAATGGGGTAAAGCTTCATTTTTGTAAAAATTACCCAATCACATGCAAGGAAAATAAAAAAATAAATAAAAAACTGCATTTTTGCTTGCACATGATTTTTTTTTTAAATCAAGTAATTTTTTATTAAACGTTTTTTAAAATACTATAACAAATATAAATTATTATATAAATGGAAAATACTGCGCTAGATACCAAAAAAAGAAAAAATAACTAAAAATAAAAATAAAAAGCAGCTGCTAAAAAATGTGAGATACACACAAATACAGATATAAAATTCAATAAAGCAGCGCTAAGAAAAATAAAGAATATATATATTAGTGATATGAATAAAGTCCAGAAGGGACACACACAATGAATGTGTGTGAACTCCACACACAGAAACCTATGTGTTAGCAAAAATATATATAGTCCATATAGTGCGCACTGGTAATATTAATGTGAACACCTCTCAAAGACAGTGCACCTCCACCACACAGAGTGCGTGCTGACCAAAAGGCAAGCTCTGATGAGCCTGCGGCTAATTACCCAGCCAGGGCCTCTATCCGGAAGAGTGTTGAATATCCATAGATATTAATTGGGAAGAATTTTGAACTAAGCACCAGGCGAACAGGGAAACTCAAACATCAACCGCCAGGGAATAGATCAAGCGTTGTCCAAAAAATATAAAAAGACTCACAATGGTGTAAAAACGTACCATATAGGTTTATTGGGGTAAAAGATTGCATTTACAGAATTGCTGGGGACGACGTCAGATTGTGACGAAACGCACGTCGGGAGTTTTGACGTGCTGACGTCATCGCGCTGTAACACAATGGACGGGTGTCTGCCAACCGGCCAGCTCTTTTCTTGACTTTTATTACCAGCAATTCTGTAAGTGCAATCTTTTACCCCAATAAACCTATATAGTACGTTTTTACACTATGGTGAGTCTTTTTATATTTTTTTGGCATTTTTTTTTTATATATATATTTTTTGGGCAACGCTTGATCTATTCCCCTGGGTTGATGTTTGAGTTTCCCTGGTCATCTGGTGCTTAGTTCAAGATTCTTCTCAATCAAGATCTATGGATATTCAACACTCTTCCGGATAGAGTCCCTGGCTGGGTAATTAGCCGCAGGCTCATCAGAGCTTGTATTTGGTCAGCACGCACTCTGTGTGGTGGAGGTGCACTGTCTTTGAGAGGTGTTCACATTAATATTACCAGTGTGCACTATATGGACTATATATATTTTTGCTAACACATAGGTTGCTGTGTGTGGAGTTCACACACATTCATTGTGTGTGTCTGTTCTGGACTTTATTCATTTCACTATTATATATATTCTTTTATTTTTTATTTTTCTTAGTGCTGCTTTATTGAATTTGTAATATAAATCATTGTAGGGGCAACCCGAAAGGAAGCTCCCTTGATCCCGATTGGATGATGGAAGTCAGCAGAGCTTCCCCTCATATAATGAAAAAGTCACCCCCATTTAGATTCACTTTCCACACTGACATTATTACAGTTTTTTCTTCAGAGATGAAACAGGTAGGAAACTGCAACAACGTTTGTTAAAATCCTTGCAATGTATAATATACACTAATCACCCAGAGGGGATTGTTTTTTTGTTTTTTTTCAACAAAAGTGGAGTTACTGTTGCATGCAGATTTTTTTTTTTTTTTTATATATTCCTTCAGGCCCTATTCACACATGAACATATTGGAATGACATGTAGAATCGCAACAAATTGTGCGTCGCGCTTGCGGTGCCATTATTTCTTTTTGGCATGCCATTATTTCCTAATGGCACCCCCAAACGTGCGATTAACTCTTTTGTCTCTGAGCAGAAGCTTCCTGTAGTAAAGACCGCTCACCACTGTTCTCTCTCAGAGTGCAGGGTGACTGGTCTTGTCTCCGCCCCCTCCTGTAGTTTTCTGCAGGCAGCCTCTAGTGGGTGGAGCCTGTCAGATCCCTCCCAGAGCTTTGTTCTCTGCACAGGCTACATGCAGCACAGTGATCATCTCACTGCTATTTTTACTGGGAATCTATTTCACTAAACATTTTTTGTGCTCACAGTTAAAGTGTTATTAAACCCTTTTTGAAAATATGAATGAATAAATGTAGATGCATACTTTGTTACTATTGCTTCCTGACCCCAGAGTTGTGTTTCCAGCATTACTAGCCTATAAAAGTTTCCCCTATTGAGTTTACATCTGTAGGGTGTCACCTTTGTCTCCGGTGTTTCCCTGGGGCCACACCAACATTGTGGAACGCATACTCAGGAGGCGGCACTTGCGCTGTGTCTAGCCGGTGCATGCTCAGTAGTGTCCATTCCTTTTCTGTGCTCTGTCTCTTTGCCCTGGCACCGCATGGCAGCGCTGTGCTTGTGTGGGGTATATGCCAAAGGCATCTACTGTGCAATGCGGCGGGCAGACACAACACTAGCGACCCCCCTACTGCTGTGAATAGGGCGTGTGCATAAAAAAAGTAAGCATTTGGGCCACACATAAAAAAGTAAACAGTGTTACTTTGTATCTTTTAATCTCCTCTATGATCATTGTTTTTAAACAGTATTACTATGTATCTCCCTATCATCCATCTGTACAATGTTTACAAGCATTGTTACTTTCTATCTCTCTATCTCCCGGCTGAACAAGGTTTATAAACAATATTACAGTGAATCTTCCAATCTCCCATTGGATCAATGTTTATAAACAATGTTACTGCCTATCTTCCAATCTCCCATTGGATCAATGTTTATAAACAATGTTACGTTGTATCTCTCTATCTCCAGTCTGAACAATGTTTATAAACAATGTTACTGTGTATCTTCCAATTTCCCATCGGATCAATGTTTATAAACAATGTTACTTTGTATCGCTCTGTCCCCTGTCTGAACAATGTTTATAAACAATGTTATTTTGTATCTCACTCTCAAGTCTGAACAATGTTTATAAACAATGTTACTGTGTATCTTTCAATCTCCCATCGGATCAATGTTTATAAACAATGTTACTTTGTATCGCTCTGTCTCCTGTCTGAACAATGTTTATAAACAATGTTACTTTGTATCTCACTCTCAAGTCTGAACAATGTTTATAAACAATGTTACTGTGTATCTTCCAATCTCCCATCGGATCAATGTTTATAAACAATGTTACTTTGTATCGCTCTGTCTCCTGTCTGAACAATGTTTATAAACAATGTTACAGTGTATCTTCCAATCTCCAATCGGATCAATGTTTATAAACAATGTTACGGTGTATCTTCCAATCTCCAATCGGATCAATGTTTATAAACAATGTTACTTTGTATCTCTCTCTCTCTATCTCCAGTCTGCACAATGTTTATAAACAATGTTACTGTGTATCTTCCAATCTCCTATCGAATCAATGCTTATAAACAATATTAATTTGTATCTTGCAATCTCCCATCTAATCAATGTTTATAAACAATGGTACTTGTATCTTCCTACCTCTCGACTGAACAATGTTTATAAACAATGTTAGTTTGTATCTCCCTATCTCCCATCTGTACAATGTTTATAAGCAATGTCACTTTGTATCTCTCTGTCTTCTGTCTCATCAGTGTTTATAAACAATGGTACTTGGTATCTCCCGATTGAACAATGTTTACAAACATTGTTACTTTGTAGCTATTTATCTCTAGTCTGTCCCCCCGTTTATAAGCAATGTTACTTTGTATCTCTCTATCTCCTGTCTGACCAATGTTTGTTATAAACAATGTTAATTTGTATTTCTCTGTCTTCTGTATCATCAATGTTTATGAACAATGGCACTTTGTATCTCCCTATCTCCCAGTTGAACAATGTTTATAAACAATGTTACTTTGTATTGCTTTATCTCTGTCCATTGTTTATAAACAACGTTACTTCATATCTTCGTAAGCAATATTACTTTGTATCTCTGTATCTCATATAGTAACGAAAAATATTTCACACTATTTGGGTGGAGCTCAATGTAAAATGCTATTTTACTCTTTGGGTTTATTATTACTTTATTTCTTGTACTGGCTTTGGAGGTATCCACGGCCCAACAGGATGGATCTCCACTTTGCCTTGAGCTTTGATGTGGGAATCACAGCTGCATCTGCGGAACGCTGTGTCTCTACGCACAGCTAACAACGTTGCCCCGTGTTTCCATAATGCAGCGAGTGTAGGCTGGGTGGCAGATACTTCAAAAGCCTGTACAGGTAGAAAGGAACAAGGTTATAAGGAGTGCGGACAAAGCTGTGGTATTACATGGTGTTGGGCTGCCCGGCTTTAGAGCAGGTTGGAGATTTATAAACCGATAATTACTCATTTTGGTGAATCTGAAAAGCTCCGCAGATCCCCCTCTCTGCCCGGGAAGGTTATTCATACATGTCCAGATGTTTTCACACCCCTGCAATAATAGTTCAGTGCGTTCTGTAGGCATTGTGTGGGCTGCCAGCACCGTTCTCAGATCCCTGCCTGCAAAATGATACAGAATAACCGGTGGCTTTTCATTGCAGCAACAACATTAGTCTAAAGAGAAAGTCCACCCAAAACGGGTATTTCAGCCATGGGTGGCACCTGGATGGTTGCTTCACCCACTGGCAACTTTTGGGGTCCCTAGGGGTGAGATCTCCCCTCACTTCCTTATAGACATTTCTTTTCTTTCTATTAAACAGAATGCAGCAGAAGGAGTGAGACTAGTGTGCACAGCACTGAATAATCAAGGCATGTAGAGTCCTCCTATAACTTAACACACCATCCCTGTACACTATGTGAAAAAAAGGTATGACCTCTTAGCCGCGCACTCTGGAACCAACCAAATAAATTTCAATTCATAACTAATTAAATAAATAAAATGAGCAGCCCGTAGTGTGACCATAAAATCAAAATGTGAAATAGAAATGAATACATTTCATACCGCGCTCAATAGAACCAAATCATGGGATATAAATTACTCATATAAACATATGCATGTGACAAATAATATAAATAAACTTTATAAATACAACAATCAAATTATAATAGTAAAGTCCATAAACCGCCACCACACGATTCTTCAATCCAGTGCACAATGAAAATAACAGTTTTGTGAAAAAGAAGGGAGGGGGGTGTGCCGTCCTCCAACAATCTAGGCAAACATGACCCCCGAGGACGTCAGACGTGCTGACGAAACGCGTTGGTTTACGTATGTAATACGTCACTTCCGCCATCGTGGTTGGAGCGCAGGTGGAGCGTTGATGTTTGCCTAGATTGGTGAAGGACGGCTACCCCCCACCACCACCCTCCTTCTTTTTCACAGAACTGTTATTTTTACTGTGCACTGGATTGAAGAATCGTTTGGTGGCGGTTTATGGACTTTACGATTATAATTTGATGGTTGTATTAGGTATTCAGTAATGTGTCAATGTAACCCTTCCAGGTATTTATGACCTCTATCAGGGATCACAGTACGCTCCCTGTCAATGTAAAAAAATAAATAAAATAGATATCATTATGCTTGTCTTCTAATGACTGTTGGGGGGGGGGGGGGGAGGGGGTTTGTCGGGTCCCCGGGGGGCAGATTCCCTGGACAGGGCTGATGCAAGGCTTGGGTTGGGGCCATCATGAACAATACGCAGTAGATTGGCTAAGCCACATATCAAGTCAAAGCCTGCTTTGTGATAGTGAATGGCAGCCTCAGCCTGGACCCCCGGTTGCCTAATCTGACAAATCACCGGCAGGTGTAACATGTATTTTTTTATGCTAGGGGTGGGGAGGGGCAGCGCTGTGAAGCCAGGTTAAAGAAGGAGAGGGGTGGGACTGTGAAGGGCGGGTTAGGACAGATACAGGGCTGTAGGGTAGTAGGGGGGCGGGGCGGGGGAGAAGAGAAGCTGACATCAATGCAGCCTCATCACCTCACATTAGTGAAGAAGAAAAATTACGGGGGATAAGAGAAGCTGACAAGGGTGGAGCGGAGCCCTTGGCAGGAAGTGTCCCTTGTGTGTCTCGCTTCTCCCTCCTGCTGGGTGCGCATCTAGATGGAGGCTCCCTGGAGCAGGAACCGGCAGCTCTAAACAGGCTCGGCAATGGCCCGGAGCCAGGCACCACCCCACAGGGGATCCCCCGGGTGCTCCGGTTTCCCCTCTGGGTGGGCTCCGACTGCGGCTCCAAGTGGGTCTGGAAAGAGCCCGCCACCCCCTTGACAGCCAGTGTTGCCACCTTTCAGTGCACATCAATGCTGCCGTATCAGTGCACATCAGTGCCGCCTCATCAGTGCCCTATCAGTGCAGCCTCATCAGTGCGGCCTCATCATTGCCTATCAGTGCAGCCTCATGAGTGTACTATCAGTGCACATCAGTGCCCCATCCGTGCAGCCTCATCGGTGTCCTATCAGTGCACCATCATCAGTGCCGCCTCATCAGTGACCTATCAGTGCAGACTCATTAGTGCCCTATCAATGGACCATCATCAGTGCCACCTCATCAGTGACCTATCAGTGCAGACTCATCAGTGCCCTGTCAGTGCAGCCTCATCAGTGCCCATCAATGCTGCCTTATCAGTGGAGCCTCATCAGTGCTCATCAGTGTGGCCTTATCGTTGCTCATCAATGCAGCCTCATCACCTCACATTACTGAAGAAGAAAAATTACTTATTTGCAAAGTTTTATAACAGAAATTAAGAAAAAGGTTTTTTTTTTTCAAAATTTTCTTTTCTTATCTTTTTTCATTTATTTCGCAAAAAAAAAACAACCCCAGTGGTGATTAAATACCACCAGAAGAAAGCTCTATCTGTCTCAAAAAAAGATAAAAATGTCATATGGGTACAGTGTTGCATGACCGCGCAATTGTTACTCAAAGTGCGACAGCACTGAAAGCTGAAAATTGGCCTGGGCAGGAGGGGGGTGAAAGTGCCCGCTAGGCAAAAGCTTGAAAAAAAACTGGCTCCTAACTTTTCTGTAGCTGGCTCCTAGCATATTTAGCCCTGATATACATACATATCATTGTATTTTATTTCCAGTCATTTTAATGATTTACAGTATTTTGTTTGTGTTTTATCTGGAACCTTCTATTTGCTCATGGCCGGTGACAGGCACATCTCCCTGTCTGTCGTCGATAAGATTTGCGCGGGCTTTGACTGCAGGCCCCGGCAATTGCAAATGGCCGCCCCAGCGCCAGGCGATGTTGTCAGAGCTGTCACAGCGCGGTGCCCTGATTGATGGCGCGCTGGTTGCGTAGCACCATATGCCAGTCACTCGGCTCCACTGGGAATTTGACGTCGGCTGTCACACATGGAAATCAGAAGGCAGACTCGGAATAAATGAAGTTCTGCGGAGAGGCATCTCACACTCCATTTCCCCCGCGCGCGTTTTTCCGCTGGGTAAATATTACCGCGCATCCCATGACAAATTTAAAGCCGTAAATGGTTTTATGGGCATTTTATGGTGCTTTACATGTAGATGACTTCCGTGACATTGTATTCCCCGTCACCGGTGCAGAGGGGAAAACTTATTGCCGACAATAATTCACAATTTTATTTTCTCAGATCTTTTAAGAAGAACTCTCCCATTACTACTCCAGATTATTTATTTTATCCAGATTTTTTTTATTTTATTTTTATCCCATTGGGATCTCCTGTCTGTGACACCCGTACTGGAAGTTGTGAGAGTGTCTGTCATTGAGAAAGGAAGACATGGACAGCAAAGAAACAGGCTCTCTTATGACTTGCTACACAGTTACAATGCTGCAGTCTGATCACTGGGGAAGGGGAGACAGAGGAAATGCTTCCTTCTGCCTGCAGCAGACTGATGACATCATCTCGGCCTAGGCAAAGTCACTGACTAGAGGTCAAAGGTGGCTTTTTAATGATAAAAGGCAGGGCTTGTCTGATAAATGATACAGTTGGTGCATATTGTGACGTGTCTGGGTTTTAATCATACAGACTTGTGATGTAACTGACAGGTCCACTTTAATCGCCTCCCGCCCCGCACCAGGACAACTTGACCAGACAAAAAGTTCTAGCAAACATACGAACCCTATTAAAGTTTATGGGACAAGAACATGAAAAATCAAAAGTCCTAATTTTAAAGGCTTATATGCAAGTTATTGCCATAAAAAGTGTATGGGGACCTGGGTACTGCCCTGGGGGACATGGATCAATGCAAAAAAAAGTTTTTAAAATGATCGTTTTTAAAGGAGCAGTGATTTTAATTTTGCTTAAAGTGAAACAATAAAATGAAATATCGTTTCTGAGGGGTCCCCTTAGTCTGCCTGTAAAGTGGTGCATCCGTGCGATGTGTAGAACATGCCGCAGCATAAATGTAATTTAAACTTGCTTGCAGCTGCAATGTATTGCTGGCTCCCGGCAATATAGATGAAAAAAAAAAAGAAAAAAACCAACGTTGCCCCCCTCCCCCTCAGTCCATACCAGGTCCTTCGGGTCTGGTATGGATTTTAAGGGGACCCCACGCCAATTTTGTTTTAATTTTTCGCTTGGGGTCACCCCAAAATCCATACCAGACCCTTATCCAAGCATGCAGCCTGGCAGGTCAAGAAAAGAGGGGACGAGCGAGTGCCCCCCCCCCTCCTGAGCCATACCAGGCCACATGCCCTCAACATGGGGGGGGGGGGGTGGTTTGGGGCAGGGAGGGTTCTACACCCCAAAGCATCCTGTTCTCATGTTGATGGGGACAAGGGCCTCTTCCCAACAACCCTGGCGGGTGGTTGTCGGGGTCTGTGGGCAGGGGGCTTATCGTAATCTGGAAGCCCCCAGATTCCGCCCCCCCCCTATGTGAATTGGTAGCGAGTACATTGTACCCCTACTTATTCACCAAAAAAGTGTCAAAAAGTAAAAACCACAAGAGAGTTTTTGACAAGTGCTATATTAAAAAAAAAAAAACGACAGGCCCGAAAAATAACAAAAATCGAAAACGCTCCGACTCCATGGGAGGCCTCCTGCCGACTGCTGTCTCTTCGCTTTGACCATGCCCATCAGTGACACCAATCTGTGCCCATCAGTGACACCAATCTGTGCCCATCAGTGATGCCAATTTGTGCCCATCAGTGAGGCCATTCTGTGCCCATCAGTAATGCCAGTCAGTGCTTCCTTTCAGTGCCACCCATCAGTGCCCATTAGTGCCACCCAAAAGTGCTGCCTATCTGTGCCACCTATCTTTGCCCATCAGTGCCGCCTATCAGTGCCCACCAGTGCTGTCTATCAGTGCCGACTATCAGTACACATCAGTGCTGTATATTAGTGCCACCTCATCAGTGCTCATCAGTGAAGGAGAAAAAATTACCTGTTTGCAAATTTTTTTTTTTCTCAAAATTTTTGGTCTTTTGCCCTTTTTTTAGCAAAAGATAAAAAACTCAGGGGTGATTAAATACCAACAAAAGAAAGCTCTATTTGTCACATATTCCCCCTGAACTCCCTTCTTCCCCATTGAATTAGAATAAAATCTCCATATCCTCAGTCTCATTGTTCCTCTCTGTGCTCAGTAGACACCGAGGTGTCAGCAAGACAGGAGAAATTAAAACTCATTGTCGGCAGGCTCGATCCGTAGGCCGCCATGAATTATGCAGGCCTCTAAAGGAACGCACATTAAGAATCCCGCACTGGAATTCACTCGCCGATGTGTTTTCAAAGAGGGATTACTTCAGCTAATAATCAGGATGAATTTCGCCTCTGCGCCCTTCTGCCACTTGCGCCATTATTTGCCTTGATAGTGAAACTGGCCATCTCTAATTATAGCAAGGACAAAAAAAAAACAAAAAAACGCAGAAATCCAGCCATATGGCAAACATGGGGATGGTCAGAGGTTTTGCAAAATGTATTCTTAGCTGTGTTCACAAATGTCTGACACAGATCAGACCCAGCTGCAGCCTCTCATCTTGTGATTTGCTACAAAGTTACAATGTTGCAGTCTGTTCACTGGGGGGGGATGGGAAGAAATTCTTTGATTTTGTTTTAGTTGTTTTGTGCATTTAGGGAAGGTTCCAGTGAAGTGATAACAATAAAGATTATACATTATTCAGAAATATCATTGGCTTCCTCGCGCCTCTGGGTGTACGTCTTTAGTTTTTCCATGAAAAAAAAAATCTGAGCGACTCTCCTGCGTTGCGTTCTTTGCGATTTTTGTGTGCGTCTTTCTAGTGGCACCATTCATATTTCTCTCCGTACCATAAATGCGTCAAAAAAGTATTGAATTTGCCAAGCACACTTTGCAACGTGTGTTTTTGCATGTTGTTTGCATGAAAAATGTATATGTCCCATTAGGAGATAATGGCATCGCAAGCACATTGTGCATTTTAGCTCATTTTTTCGCGCATTTGCAGAAGCGGGGGAGCAAAAAGTGCGCTTCTGCCAGCATTTCCCCTATGCCCAGATTTGAACAGGGCCCAAAGATCAAGTTTAATCTGCTTCAATTTTGCCTTCCCTGGTTCCTCCCTTCGTCCAACCAATAGGCCAATGATATTTGTTAAAAAAAAAAAAACTTTCCATTTTCATTACAAACCTTATTTTAGAGTCAGAGATGTCATCACTGTCACATGTCTCTGTAAGAGAAAAACTCACCCAAGCGCTACGCCTATATAGTATAGTTGGTGTGTAGAGTAGTCGGTGCTCTGGTTGATTAAACTCACAAATGATCCATAGAAAGTACAGGCCGGCAACTCGACAGCTTCTCCATAGAAAATATTTATTTAAGCATTACAGCAATAACATCATCCAAAAGTGCTGACGCATTTCGGCCTTAGGCCTTCATCGAAAGCATGTCTCTGTGTTTCTCTCTTCAGTACAGGCAGATCAGGCTGGTGGGAGTGGCAGGCAGGGTGCTGTACACAGCTTCCTGAAAACATCACAGCACCCAGGATATTTAATAACATTATTGATATAAATATTATTAATATTATTTCTATTGATAATATTATTATTGTTTTAAATATATATGTTATATTTGATAAAATTAGTTATCTATATCTATCTATCTATCTATCTATCTATCTATCTATCTATCTATCTATCTATCTATCTATCTATCTATCTATCTATCTATCTATCTATCTATCTATCTATCTATCTATCTATCTATCTATCTATCTATCCAGATAGATAGCTAGATAGCTAGATAGATAGATAGATAGATAGATAGATAGATAGATAGATAGATAGATAGATAGATAGATAGATAGATAGATAGATAGATAGATAGATAGATAGAGATAACTAATTTTATCAAATATATATATAATGTATATATATATACAGTATTATAAAATTATATATAGATATATATATATATATATACACAGTATTTAATTGTTATTAATAATAATATAATTATTATCAATAATTATAATAATAATAATAATAATTATATAGATCTATCTATATAGATAGATATATATCTATCTATATAGACAGATATATCTATCTATAAATATATATAGATTTTTTTTATTATTATTAATAATAATAATAATAATAATAATAATAATATTATTATTATTATGAACAACAATAATAATTAAAAAAAAAATAAAAAAATAAATATATATATATATATATATATATATATATATATGTTTCTGGTCTTTCCTATGTGCCCATCTGGTGCCCCTGACCTCTTTCATATCCTCCCCTAACCCTCCTAGAGACGGGTCAGTAATCAAGCCCATTTTGCACAAGGGCGCTCATGATGTCATCGGGTCCAGGTCCCCAAGAATAATCGGGCCATCAAAGTCTATCTGTCTGCCTTTTATATCCACACTGTAACCGTACAGGTTATACGGAGAGAAGGGACTGAAAGGATCAAAAAGATCTCCAACCAACTCAAAGGGTCGACCAGTAAAGCCTTCCTAAATCAAAAGGTATTCACATGTCTCATTCCATCACATATCCCAAAAATAAGAGGACTATTCCTTATTCTAGGAAAGTGGGCGGAGCCAAGGAAATCATTCCGTCGCACCACATTTTGCCAGATGACCATCCAGAACCGCTGGTGTGCAGTGAAAATATAACCTAATATCATTGAGCCATTTATTCCAAACTGCATACAGCTGTTTCGGGCTTTTTAACTATCATCAGTGCAGTGTTTGGAAACCATGCACTATATACACATAGAATTCTGCTTTTGTATTTTTATTTATTGATTTTGATATTGTAGGACCGCTATAGAGTTGCTGGTGGCCTTTCCTCCTCACTCATCGGCTGCAGTATTTGAGGAGGGGTAGTGTCAAGGAACGCGTTTGTAGCTCAGTTAATTGACAGGGGGAGGGGGGAATAGGAGACTCATATCGCTACATCAACACCTCCACCGCGATGGGCGTCTAAGCGTTGTGTTGGCGGCTGGGAAGTAATGAAGACGGATGGCCCCGCTTCTCCTAAGAAGCCATCATGCAGTAATGCAATATATTCCTCGCATTCCCTGCCATCTCCATATGGAAGTGTGCCGGGATCTGATTAACTGCGCACAGGCAGCCGGCAAATAGGAATTTAGAGATCTCTTCTCCGGGAGATGGATTTGGCCACTTATGTCCTCTCCTACACCTTATCGGGGGCCTTTCTTTTATGGATGCATGAAAAAAAAAAAGGAATTTGCACCCCGAGGGTGTAAAGCTCCCAACCAGGGCAAAAAAAGTGGTTAATTGGACAGAAATGAGACTTGTTGGAAAGAACAAAACTTGTGTTTATTAAATATCAATAAAAGGAATAATTCTTGTTAGGCACACGGTGTTACAAGGAAAATACATAAACAAAACTGTTGCAATTAAAATAAAAAACAAAACAAAAGGATGCAATCAAAAAGTGCATTAACATTATGCAAGATTACCCGAGTTTTCGAATTTTAGACAACACTATTGGCTTTTGGATGTTTGGTTTTAACTATGACCCCAAGGAGGGGATACTACAGACCTCCCAACTTTTTGAGATGGGAATGAGGGACACCTATCAGCAAAAGTATGCAGGCATAGGACACACCCCCTTGCCACGCCCCCTTAAAGGAGAATTGTACAAAAAAACAAGATTGGTTAAACCCACAAGTGCTTTTTTTTTTTACCACTACTATTCCTTTTATATTGGCTTTTGGAATTTACAAATGCAGCAATTTAGAAATCAGATGAAAGGTTTAGCGCTGGGAAACACTTTTTGATAGATAAAAAGTGCATTTTATATACATCTATATAGATCAGACCAAAATGAGGGACAAATGAGGAGGAATGAGGGACAGAGGGACATTGCTCCAAAAAAGGGACAGTTCCTCGAAATCAGGGACAGTTGGGAGCTATGATACTATACTGATATTTTACTCATATAGAGATGTTCTATCAAGCCTTGATGAAGGGGGTTTTGACCCCCGAAATGCATTGGTACTCATTCCATTGTATTAATAAAGTGAACAACAGTGGTAATGGTACGTGTATATATATATATATATATATATATATATATATATATATATATATATACACACCTGCAGTGCTGCAATCCTCCGTGACAAAACAGTCAAGTGGATAAACTAAATAATTGTAGTGATAAAATACTCAAAGGAAGACACCTGAGTGTGGATAGCCTGTTCACAGCGGTCCTATTAGCAATTTCTCCCTCACTCAAAATTATACCGCCTTCTTTCAATTTTCAATGTTCTTTCAGGATTTCAGTGTACACTGGTTCTCATAAAAAACAAAGAAAAAGCATATCATTGCGCAATGCTGTTTGTAATAAAGCTCTCCAAAAGGAAGGTGATTGCACTTTACATTTGTTGATAAACAACCAGCGCTTTATGTAACGATCAGACGCTTGTAACGAGTGTCTCCTCACTCCGCATCTAGCATGCACAAGCACCATAGTTGTCGTCACTAGGCTCCTCCCGACATGTTGCGTCACTTGTCACGTGACTTTTTCAAGGCCCTTCGTCTGAAAGGGACCTTAAAGCAAAGTTCCGCAGCAAAACATTTTTTTTTTTTAAAAGTCAGCAGTTACAAGTACTGTAGCTGCTGACTTTTAATAATGACACTTACCTGTCCAGGGAGCCCATGATGTCGGCCCCCCGAGGCCGATTTGTCCACCGGCTCGGGTGCAGGCGCCGCCATTCCAACTAAGGGAAACTGGCAGTGGAGCCTTCAGGCTTCACAGACGGTTTCCTACTGCGCATTCACGAGTTGCATGGCGCTTTGTAAATGGCCAGCTCGTCTTCTAGGACACACACAGGTCCCAGAAGGTAGCGGGGGAGAAGGAGGAGGGCTCGCCGCAGAAGAGGATGTGACGTACTGCAGCGCGCACGGGCTAGGACGGAAGTAAATTTATTCTTTATAAAAAGGTAGATAAGAAAAAAAATAGCTATTCAAAAAAGAGGGGTGGTCTTTAGTTTAGAACCACCTTGTAAAAGTGGGCGGAGTGTCGCTTTAAATAAATAAATAAAAGCTGATCATTGTAAGCACACTTGCCAGTGTTAAATGTTTTGTCTCATCCCTATAAACTGATACATCTGGAGGGGACTGGAGGACCTCAGTTATGAGGATCAACTACAAGCATTAAACTTATTCTCCCTGGAGAAGAGACGATTGAGAGGAGATATGATAGCCATTTACAGAAATCTTAATGGTGATTCTGGCATAGGGAATAATCTATTCAGTCTCAGGAATATAAGACTCAGGGCCACACAATGAAATTGGAGGAGAAGCGGTTCAACCTTAAACTGCGTGGGGGTTTTTTCACTGTCAGGGTGGTAAGGATGTGAAACTCACTTCCACAGTTGGTGGTGTCAGTAGGAAGTATTGATAGTTTCGAAAAAACTCTTGGATGGGCATCCTAGCAAACACAATATACAGTACAGGGATATGGGATATAATTTTTGACATGCACACACACACACCCACACAGGTTAAACTGGTTTCTTTATTCAACCTTACCAACTATGTAATTTAATAAATGTTTGCTTTTGGGTTTAACACTGCTTTAACCCTTTCATGCCGACCGCCTCCCGGCCCTTTAAGAGTTCCAAAAGCCGGGAGATGGGCATTCAGGTCATGTGACTGCTGTGACTAGCAGTCACAGTGGTCACATTATCGGAAAGCTCCCAATCGTAAGTATGCATTGGGAGCTTACTGATCTTCGCTGGCTACCATGCTGGGAGTGCGCAGGGAGCGAGTTCTCAGTGCGGTATGTGGTTTACACACGGTCACATATATGCATATGGCCGGCATTATGAGATTAATAGTATAATACAGTATCTCACAAAAGTGAGTACACCCCTCACATTTTTGTAAATATTTTGTTATATCTTTTTATGTGACAACACTGAAGAAATGACACTTTGCTACAATGTAAAGTAGTGAGTGTACAGCTTGTGTAACAGTGTAAATTTGCTATCCCCTCAAAATAACTCAACACACGGCCATTAATGTCTAAACCGCTGGCAACAAAAGTGAGTACACCCCTAAGTGAAAATGTCCAAGTTGGGCCTAAAATGTCAATATTTTGTGTGGCCACCATTATTTTCCAGCACTGCCTTAACCCTCTTGGGCATGGAGTTCATCAGAGCTTTACAGGTTGCCACTGGAGTCCTCTTCCACTCCTCCATGGCGACATCACAGAGCTGGTGGATGTTAGAGACCTTGTGCTCCTCCACCTTCCATTTGAGGATGCCCCACAGATGGTCAATAGGGTTTAGGTCTGGAGACATGCTTGGCCAGTCCATCACCTTTACCCTCAGCTTCTTTAGCAAGGCAGTGGTCGTCTTGGAGGTGTGTTTGGGGTCGTTATCATGTTGGAATACTGCCCTGCGGCCCAGTCTCCGAAGGGAGGGGATCATGCTCTGCTTCAGTATGTCACAGTACATGTTGGCATTCATGGTTCCCTCAATGAACTGTAGCTCCCGAGTGCCGGCAGCACTCATGCAGCCCCAGATCATGACACTTCCACCACCATGCTTGACTGTAGGCAAAACACACTTGTCTTTGTACTCCTCACCTGGTTGCCGCCACACACGCTTGACACCATCTGAACCAAATAAGTTTATCTTGGTGTCATCAGACCACAGGACATGGTTCCAGTAATCCATGTCCTTAGTCTGCTTGTCTTCAGCAAACTGTTTGCGGGCTTTCTTGTGCATCATCTTTAGAAGAGTCTTCCTTCTGGGACAACAGCAATGCAGACCAATTTGATGCAGTGTGCGGCGTATGGTCTGAGCACTGACAGGCTGACCCCCCACCCCTTCAACCTCTGCAGCAATGCTGGCAGCACTCATACGTCTAATTCCCAAAGACAACCTCTGGATATGACGCTGAGCACGGGAACTCAACTTCTTTGGTCGACCATGGCGAGGCCTGTTCTGAGTGGAACCTGTCCTGTTGAACCGCTGTATGGTCTTGTCCACCATGCTGCAGCTCAGTTTCAGGGTCTTTGCAATCTTCTTATAGCCTAATCCATCTTTATGTAGAGCAACAATTCTTTTTTTCAGATCCTTAGAGAGTTCTTTGCCATGAGGTTGAACTTCCAGTGACCAGTATGAGAGAGTGAGAGCGATAACACCAAATTTAACACACCTGCTCACCATTCACACCTGAGACCTTGTCACACTAACGAGTCACATGACACCGGGGAGGGAAAATGGCTAATTGGGCCCAATTTGGACATTTTCACTTAGGGGTGTACTCACTTTTGTTGCCAGCGGTTTAGACATTAATGGCTGTGTGTTGAGTTATTTTGAGGGGACAGGAAATTTACACTGTTATACAAGCTGTACACTCACTACTTTACATTGTAGCAAAGTGTCATTTCTTCAGTGTTGTGTGCGATTTCAACAGGAATGTCGTGTGATTCCTGTCCGAATCGCATGCGGTTCACCCCACCACTCCTGTGTGAACCCAGGCTGAAATCACTATAAGAAGCCTGGGTTCACACAGGAGCAGTGCGGGAAGCCGCATGCAATTCAGGCAAGAATCGCGCCCCATTCCTGTTCGAAACATATGCGATTTGGGCCTATTCATTTTGTATGGACTTGAATCGTAACGCAAAGGTATCAGAGCATTTTCATGAGTATGAGTACTATTGAAAATTCTCAGCATTGGCACAGATACCGATATCGATGCAACCCTAATTTGTAGAATAGAAAGCTGCATTAATTTGCGTCTTTTATATCTGCCCGGAGTTCAGCTTTCATAGACATCTATTAGGTTGGGGATTTTAGAAATGACGTTATTAATGATGATGAACACTGAAGATACGAGACGTTATTTATAATAAATGTGATGCATCGGAGAAGAATGTCAGAGCGAAGTATGAGAGTTCTTGGTTTATAGAACGTTACATTCTGTTCTTTTTGGGAAGTCCTCCTGGACCGGCTCTTTAATATGTATAAAAATATATGCAAAGCAGAAATCCAGCGTCCGTCAAACTGGCAGAGACATTATAATCCTGACCACCATTAAATATTCCCACCTGTCGAGAGGTAGAGAGCGCCCCCCACAGGCAGATCTGTTATGTATCAGTAGGACAGAGCGCCGCGTCCTTGTGATGTATTATATAGTCTATTATTAAAGTGCTCAGAAAAAGATACAATTGTGAAGCAATCAGCATGGAAAAGAAGAAAGGTAACAGCGCTCTCTGCAGGGACAACTCAATCCATACACCAGGTCCACTCACAGGTGCCGAGGCTCGATGTGTCCCAACACACTCCGATGTAACAGTAATAAGGAGAGCCGGCAAAACTGTAATCCTTGAAGTGTTGTTTATTGGTACATCAGAGTGACAATGAAACAATAACGCTGACGCGTTTCGGCAATACCTCACGACTAAGGCTATTGCCGAAACGCGTCAGATTTATTGTTTTATTGTCACTCTGATGTACCAATAAACGACACTTCAAGGATTATAGTTTTGCCAGCTCTCCTTATTACTATACTTGTGAAGCAATCAAACACTAATGAAGACTTGGTTCTGTTAAACACAAAAGCTGTCGGGCCAGATTTTACAAAATTATCCGTAGGCCGACCACCACCAGTAATAGATGATGAGGCATGAAGGGAGCAGGACGCCACTCAACCGACCTGGATGCTTTTTGGAGTGTATGGCCTCAGCTAGCACTGCTCCACTGGCCACGCCCCCTGATGCATTTTACCCCACCCACCCGGAGCTTAGTCATAGCCCCCAGTGGGCGTGACAAAAGGCATTCGTGGGCGTGGCCGGTAGAGCAGCGCTGGCTAAGGCCATACGCTCCAATAAGCATCGAGTCGGTTGAGTGGTGTCCTGCTTCCTTCATGCTGACATTCCTGGATTAGTGATATTGGATGCCCACTCCTTTATTCTGAGTACTGGCGGGGACACATGGACACCTCCAGCTTTGAGCAGCGTTGCATGTTTTCTTAGGTTGTAGAGCAGGGATATGCAATTAGCGGACCTCCAGCTGTTGCAGAACTACAAGTCCCATGAGGCATAGCAAGACTCTGACAGCCACAAGCATGACACCCAGAGGCAGAGGCATGATGGGACTTGTAGTTTTGCAACAGCTGGAGGTCCGCTAATTGCATATCCCTTTTGTAGATGATGAGGCTTCAGGTGTTTCAGAGGCCACGCCCCTTTGTCAAAACCATCAAAATTATCCATACCGTAAAGGTTTATCGCTGTTCCATCAAGTCTGAACCTTCCAACCTGCATGACCGGCTCCACCGCACATCAGGCAGCGCACCAGCCAATGGCAAGCAGCTACCATTGGCCATTGCAATGTCTGATGGGTGGTGGAGTCGATATCCTAGTGACCAGTGACACAAGCTCCATACTGGAGGGTGCAGACTTGAGGAAATGGCTGTGAGTCTCTGCCTATGGATTACTACGTTGGCTCTAATGAAGGGGGGAGTGTGCCTCCAAAAATTGGCTGGAGGACACCCAGCATCATCTAACTTAGTGGTCTTCAAACTGCAGCCCTGATGGCAGATGTGGCCCTTTGCTTGCCTTTATCCTTTATCCGGCCCTTCAGGCATTATCCCCCCCCCCCACTGACACCAACATTGGGGCCTAATTTTCGCCACTGACACCAACAATGGGGCACTATTCCTCCCACTGACACCAACTATTTCTACCCTGAGGCCTGGCTCACGCCTATGCATTTTTTAGTGCGTTTTCAGTTTTGCAGAAACACACTACAGTTCATTTAACATGATTTCCTATGGTTCACATTCACATCTGTGCAATTTCTGGAAAGGGCCAGGGACTTGTTTCTGTTTTTTTCGTTCTGTAGACTTCAATGGTTTAAAAACGTGTATTGAAAAATTAAAAATGCACCTAGAATGTGCAAACTGCAACCTGCATAGGTGTGAATCAGGCCTAATATCAAAGATCGGCATTGTTTACTCCCACTGGCCACAGTCCGGCCCCCTGTAAATGCAGAGATTGGAGACCCCTGATCTAGCTTTTTCCTCCCCAGCCTGACTGTCCATGGCCCACCCCTTTCATTCATTGGGTTTCAGTTCTTTCAATCATGGAGGCTCAGAATCCCATGTGGGTGTTCTGCACGCAAATACATGCAATGCATACAAATACAGCTTGCATTGGAACACCTTCCACACTGACACACGCCCATTAAGGCGGTTAAAAATTTGCATAACTCCTCCCACTGCCTGCATCAGGATTGAGGGCTACTGAGGCGGGGTGCTGTGATGCTATCAGGAAGCCATGTACAGCCTCTTCCACCAGCCATGATCTGAAAATTGAAAGGTTTTATTTGATAATGTCATTATCCATAGACGTACGCACCGGGTGTGCCAGGTGTGCCTGGGCACCCCCTAATCACCCTGTGTGGTGCAGATTCCCCCTGTGTTTAAACCCCTAATATTTCACCAAGGCCCCCTAACAAGGTCTCCTTAAAATTGTGTAAAAAATAATAAAAACCAAATGAATACAAGTAAACCTATGACCTATGGACACCATCCACTGCCCTACTGACACCAATCTCTGTCCTACTGACACCGTCAGTATACTGTATCTATACACATGTACACATCCGAATGTATTTGAGCTTTGAGGTGTACACTCTAATGCAATAGGCTGTGCACAGCTATGTCATTATATTGAAGGGGGGGGGGGGGGGGGACCAGAGAAGGCAAAATATTAAAACCACCCAAAACCCTTCCCATCGACTACAATGCATTTTGCCAAAATCATCAGATTTTGGCCGAAATTTCACAGAATTGAAAACTCTCAATTCTTCTCCTTTCTCAGTAACAGGTTACATTTAAACAACAGGCCGCCTGCTATGTAAGAAGGAAAGTCCCTGGCTAATTTCAGCCTTCAGTGAGTAGATGTGGCGGCGGGGGGCCCGGGGGGGGGGGGGCCCTCTGTATATCAGGGTTGCATGATGTGCGATGGCAGAGCGGCCCCCCCGGCGGCCGGTGATAGATTATTATAACACGGAGCCTCTTGTGTGCCATTCCTGCGAGATCAGCACCATGGACAGCCCCCCTTCCCCCCCCCCATCCTATCTTCCAGCACTGAGTGCGCAGACAGGGCCACCCTGAGCTACCCGGCCCCAATGCAGCACAACCGAGAAGGGCCGGCGGCATTTTCTGCCGTCTAAGGACTTTGTTGATTGGCCATTGAGTAACCGGGTAGTGCCAGAGCAGTTAATGGATAATGGAGATTACATCTGGTCAGCATTTTATCCCCAACCCCCCCCTCCCCCACCTCCCTCTGCATACACCGCAGCCAACAGTGACTCAAGAATCTGCTTCATTAGAGAATGTTTTATATCTCAGGTGCTCCAGCTAAGACGCGCTTTCATCGTGCGCCACTTTCATCGCTTTCTCTTTTTTTTTTTTTTTTCCATTCACGTTTTTATTTTCCGTTATGAATCATTCCTGTTTGTTGACATAAAGAGTCAAAAAACTGCAAAATCATATTTAAAGGACCCCCCCCCAATAAAAAAAAAAAAAAGCAGGAGCAGTGTGTGGCCCCTCCCCCTCTTTGGCGCGTCATGGCTGAGCTGGTCTGATCTGGCACAAAGGACGATATTTATAAAGCCGTGTCACCGGCGGTGAATCAATCACTGTCATATAAATCGCATGAATCCGGGAGATAAAAGGAAGACTGACACTATTGGATGATAGATAGATAGATAGATAGATAGATAGATAGATAGATAGATAGATAGATAGATAGATAGATAGATAGATAGATAGATAGATAGATAGATAGACACTATATTACCAAAAGTATTGGAACGCCTGCATTTACACACACATGAACTTTAATGGCATCCCAATCTAAAGCTGGATATACAATTTACAATACCATATACAATTTTCTTTTAGATTTACCAAAACCATATAATAGGACGTCAAACCTAAACATTTTTTATTTGTATGCAATCAGGCCGGCCCTTGTACTACATAGTTGAAGGTAAATCTAAAAGAAATCCAACAACAAAAGTTGTATAGTGTGTATCCAGTCTTATGCCCCGTACACACGGTCGGACTTTGTTCGGACATTCCGACAACAAAATCCTAGGATTTTTTCCGACGGATGTTGGCTCAAACTTGTTTTGCCTACACACGGTCGCACAAAGTTGTCGGAATTTCCGATCGACAACAACGCGGTGACGTCAAGCACGTACGACGAGACTAGAAAAGGCCGGTTCAGAACCAAGCGCAGCACCCTTTGGGCTCCTTTTGCTAATCTCGTGTTAGTAAAAGTTTGGTGAGAGACGATTCGCGCTTTTTCAGACTCGTGGCTTTCAGATCGTTTTCTGCCGTTCAGTTTGTGCTTGTGGGTTTGTATCTGCTCTTCAGTGCGTGCAGTCAGTTCGTATTGGAGTTTTCTGTGCGATCTTGTCCGCTCGTTGCTGTTTTTCAGGTCGCTCTTCACAGGCCTTGCTGTTCTTCAGTGCGTTCTGTTACTTCGTTCTGAGCAGCCGACCGTTTTCTAGCCATGTTTCGTATGCGTACTCCTCGTAGAGTTCGTGCTGTGCGGGGGCTTGGTGTTGGGGTCCTGACCTTGACACAAGTCCAGTCCATGAACAGGGTGAGGAGGAGTTCATGGACCAAGAATTGGTTGCTTCAGCGTGACCAGTTCTCTCATATGCCTTTGCTCCGTGAGATCCGTGAGAATAATCCTGATGATTTCAGGAACTTTCTCAGGGTGACGGACCCCGTATTTCACCGTTTGTTGGCTTTGCTGACCCCCTATATTAGCAGGAAGGATACCTGCATGAGGCAAGCCATCACTCCGGAGCAGAGGTTGGTCGCTACCTTGCGGTATTTGGCCACAGGGAGAAGCCTGCAGGACCTCAAGTTCTCGACAGGCATCTCCCCCCAGGCTCTTCTTTGTGGACATTTACTGCTTGTGTTTGAGCTGACCCTGACAGAAATGTGGGGAGTCCAGAAAATGTCGTGATTGTGTAACCTTCCAAAGCACTGTTGGCTGTTACTTACTAAATGCAAAGACACTTTGCACTACTACACTGAAACTGCACTTGTAGTGCAAAGAGTATTTGCCCTTAGGAAATTACCCCCATTTTCTCATCAAACAACAATTACATCACCCCAAAAATGTTGTAGCGTTGAGACAATAATCCACACATTCTTGATGAACAATCTTTTTAATACCAGCACAATCACATGTGCATTTACCAAAAGTTTTTCTGACTAACCGACATGTTTGTTGTATAACAATTTTTGTGGTGTCATTATCCAAAATCAAAATGTCCATTTTAGAGAAAACAGGCCTGTGTAAAACCAACAAGAAAAGACACAAATCTTGATCTTACAAAGTTCACATTTGGTAGAACTGGAAGGCAATATCAGACATGAGTATTTAGGAACTGTGTTTGATATTGCGTTCAGATGGGGTGAAGTCACCCCAGAAAAAGCCAAATTTGGAAGATGCACACAAATTTCACAATGTCAACATGTGCTATCTGCCATCATGGGGGATCAAGGGACGTGTTTTGGGGGAGAAAGCCCTTCCTCACCGCTACTTTATTATTGAGGAAGGGGTTGCACCCCCAAAACGCGTCCATTGATCTCCCGTGATGGCAGATAGCACATGTTGGCACACTGTGTGTATCCTCCAAATTTGGCTTTGGGAAAAATCACAAAAACATTTCGCACATTGTAGCACACAAAAGAAGAAAGTGATTTGGAGGGGCTTTAAACTCGCCCCAAAACATCAATGATGTTTTTATATTTTGGAATAACATCATTGATGTTTTGATTGATGTTTTGCAATTGTAAATTACACCCCATGATCTCCCCGATCAGGATCTGGGCACTTTCGGATGTGAAAGGATCTTCATCCACAACCTCACAATCACCTAAAAAGAGAGGAACCACAAAATAAATTAGGTTTGCCAAAAAAATGCCGCCATCCATCTCTTATCTGAGCCTGTGGTTGCCGACACTCACCTGTTGTGGTGACTATTTCCACCACGTCTTCTTCTTCCTCCTCCTGCTCATCTTGTGTTGGGGGGATTTCCCCTTCTTCCAGAGGTGGGGGGTCTCTGGTCTCCTCGGATGAGGGGTGTCCTCCGAGTCTTTTATCCCCTATGTAAAACAAAAATGGTATAATTAGCACACAGATATTTGATGGCAGAACTATAAAGATGAAACATTGCTTGGAAGTGGGGTACAATTGTCTATTTTAGCCGAGTTCCAAGATGTATATTTTTTCTTGCCCTTTGTCAAGCTGCAATACTTTACCTGTTTGGTACAAGCTTCACAGATGGAGACCCCCCCTATAGTATACACTGGAGCACCTGTGTGCCCCCCCTAATAAAAATGGTGTTCTGGGGTGCTCCAGTGTCCAGATGTGAAAACAGCTGCTCAGTGTCCTCTCCTTACACACAATCTAGTTTGCATTTCATTCTAGTAACAAACCCATCTACACAACCCAATTCTTTGAAGACAAGTATAGGGCCTCAAAATGGTGGCCAAATGCATATGGCCTAAACAATGGTATTTTATAGTCCGAAAGAAAAATGTGTGATCCGAACGAATAATGTGCCCATGAACATGAAAGTTGCCATTTTAAACTGTCCAACAATTCCTAAAAGCACATGGAGCAGCACGAACGTAATAAACACCCAAAAAATAGGAACACAGCACAACTACTTACTTTTTTGCAGCACTCTCCGGGTCTTTCTGTACTGCTCATGTTCTCGTAATTTGAGGTCCGACCACCGCTTCCTGAGCTGATCTTTCGATCGTCGTACCCCGAAATTCCGGTGCAGACTCCTGACCACTTTCGCCATGATCTTGGCCTTTCGGATGTTGGGGTTGGGGTAAGGCCCATACTTTCCCTCATAGTCGGCCTTCTTCAGGATGTCCACCATCTCCAACATTTCCCCAAAGGACATATTTGAGTCCTTAAATCTCCTTCTGGATCAGGACGTTTCAGGCTCCAGCCTTTCCTCCTCCTCCTCCTCGTTGCTACAGTTAGCACGATCCTGCTGTCTATCCGCCATGTGCTCTTCCCCCCACTGCGCCGAACGAAAAGGGGCGGGGAATAGACTAGAAAGAACGTCAGGGGCGGGCGGAGTTATACGCATGCGCAGTGTGTATAAATCGTAACGCGCGCGCCTTACGTACGATCTGTGAGCGGAGGAAGGAGCATCGGACACGCCGATCGTGCTAACGAAGGTAAGATCTAAACTTGGGCCTATACTGCTTCGAAATGGAAGCCTATATTGTAACAAGATTATGGGAGTTTGGCCTGACCTTAGGGTTTGTCTTGTGTTGTGTCTTGCAGAGAAAATGGATGGCTTCAATGACCACAACTTCCTTCCCCTGTTCATAGACCAGTACAGAGAGCTGCCCTGTCTGTGGCAGGTGAGACACCCCCACTATAATCACAAACAGAAGAGGCAGGCAGCGCTGGAGAAACTGCTGGAGTTGGTGAAGCCGGTGGTCCCCACAGCAAACATCCCTTATTTGAAAGCTAAAATTGGTAACCTGAGGAGCACGTATCTGAGGGAGCGCAAGAAGGTCACAGATTCCCAGAGGTCCGGAGCTGCAGCAGATGACGTTTATGTCCCCAGGCTGTGGTACTATGAGAGACTGCGATTTCTGTCAGACCACACTGAAGTCAGGGAATCCCTCTCTACTCTTCCTTCCACGCTTCCTTCCACCCCAGCTGAGGCTTCTGATGTCCAACCTGGGCCTTCCAGCCAGGAAGAAGTGGAGGAGCCCAGCTGGAGTCAGGTATAGCATTCTTCTACAGATTTCTGGTCAATAAATAAATGATGTTTACTAGATGTTATTATTGATCACTAATTGCTGCTTGAAAGTGTTTTACATATCAATAGACAGTAGTGGGCACCCAAAATTGGGACAAGAATGAAAACTGCTGGGCTCAGAATGATAGTCTGTTATATTTGTTAACATTCAATTTGCAGCAGTCAGGAGGTGAAAATTGTGTGTGATTGATGAATAAAATACTAAAACTATGTCCCTTTTTCATACACAGGAAGACCTCAGCCAGGAGGAGGTTGTGGAATGTGGCAGGCAGGAGGAGGCGGGGATTAGTGGCAGCCAGGAGGAGGCGGGGCTAAGTGTCAGCCAAGAGAAGCCTGGGACCAGTCGCAGCCTGACTGAGTCTCAGGTCCCTCCCCTCCGCCTGCCATACAAAAGGGCCAGGAAGATGACTCCCAGTCCTGTGCAGGATTCAGCATACAGGCTGATCCAGGAGGCTTCGGCGTCCCTCAGAGCCTTCCCCAGTCCTGAAGAGGCCTTTGCCTGCATGGCTGCCACAAAATTGCAGGGCATGCAGGAGGGCCAACGCAGGCTCTGTGAGGACCTGCTTTATAAAGTGCTTCGTAAGGGGGAGAGTGGGGAACTGACACCCAAGACGGATGTCATGGAGATGGACCATCCTCCTCCTCCTCCTCCTCCTGCTGCCACAACTCCACCACCACAGCCAAAGCCTGGAAGGAAGCATGGAAGGAAGACCTGAGAGTGATGACCCTGGGTTCAGTCTGGTCTGACAGAAGATGCGGTCTCTCGTATGACCACAGCCTGGGGACATAGATGTCATCTGCTGCTTTCCGGATCTCTGGGACTTCTGGACCAGACTGCCCTCCCTAAGATATGGACTCCTCAGGCCAAACAATAATTGATGTCTGCCCTGGGGGTCCAAGGCTTCGCCAATCTCTGCAGTTTCTCCAGCGTTGCCTCCCTCTTTGTTTTTTTTATAGTTGTGACCCCTTAATAAAAAAAATTTCGGGAAATTCTACTCTCCTGTGTGTGTTTTCATCCAAAAAGGACAGTTTGTTGGTAACGATTTAGGTACATTTCTAAAGTACAATGTGAAAATAACAAGGGACAACAACACCAAACAATCTCCTACAGATTAAATAGAACAACATATAATGGTGTTGTGGGAACTTGTCACAAAAAACACACAAACATTTTCGGGAGTACAAATCAAAATCACCAAAATAAAAAATGAAAAAAGAGAAACACAAAAAAAAATCTACATTAAAGTCAAAAAAAAAAAAAAAAAAATATGTTGTCAGATGTGAGAAATCTAAATATATTGAGGGAATCCCTAAAAATAGTAACGAAAGAAGTTTGTGAGAAGTCTGTGTGAATATGAGCATCAAAACTACTTCATTCTTGTCACATTATAAAGAAGAAGAGAGTGCGCTGTATTAAACCATTTTTAACATTGCAGCGTGACGAAAGTGTTGTATCCATTGCGAACGCTAAGTTTACCAGAACGAGCTGTCCCGTGTCGGAATTTCTTCTGAGCATGCGTGGCACTTTGTGCGTCGGAACAGGCCACACACGGTCGGAATTGACGCGATTGGATTTATCTCCTGCTGTCCAACTTTGTGTGTCGGAAAATCCGAAGGAAAATGTCCGATGGAGCCCACACACGGTCGGAATTTCCGACAACACGCTCCGATCGGACAATGTCCATCGGAAAATCCGACCGTGTGTACGGGGCATAAGTCCGTAGGGTTCAGTATTGAGTTGGCCCACCCTTTGCAGCTATAACAGCTTCAACTCTTCTGGGAAGGCCGTCCACAAGGTTTAGGAGTGTGTCTATGGGAATGTTTGACCATTCTTCCAGAAGAGCATTTGTGAGGTCAGGAAAAGATGTTGGACGAGAAGGCCTGGCTCGCAGTCTTCCGCTCTAATTCATCCCAAAGGTGTTCTATTGGGTTGAGGTCAGGCCAGTCAAGTTTCTCCACCCCAAACTCGCTCATCCATGTCTTTATGGATCTTGCTTTGTGCTCTGGTGCGCAGTCATGTTGGAACAGGAAGGGGCCATCCCCAAAACTGTTCCCACAAAGTTGGGAGCATGAAATTGTCCAAAATGTCTTGGTATGCTGACGCCTTAAGGGTTCCCTTCACTGGAACTAAGGGGCCAAACCCAACCCCTGAAAAACAACCCCACATCATATCCTCCCTCCAACAAATGGTTTGGACCAGTGCACAAAGCAAGGTCCATAAAGACATGGATGAGTGAGTTTGGGGTGGAGGAACTTGATTGGCCTGCACCTCAACCCGATAGAACACCTTTGGGATGAATTAGAGTGGAGACTGCGAGCCAGGCCTTCTCATCCAACATCAGTGCCTGACCTCACAAATGCACTTCTGGAAGAATGGTCAAACATTCCCATAGACACACTCCTAAACCTTGTGGACGGCCTTCCCAGAAGAGTTGAAGCTGTTATAGCTGCAAAGGGTGGGCCAACTCAATACTGAACACTACGGACTAAGACTGGATACACACTATACAACTTTTGTTGTTTGTATTCTTTTATTATTTTATTTCAACCTTCAACTATGTAGTGGAAGGGCCTGCCTGATTGCATACAAATTAAAAATGTTTAGGTTTGACCTCCTATTATATGGTTTTGGTAAATCTAAAAGAAAATTGTTTAGTGTGCATCCAGCTTTACACTGGGATGCCACATGTTCATGTGCATATAAATGCAGACGTCCCAATACTTTTGGCAATATAGTGTATATACGTATACAAAGGGAGTCAGTGGGCATCCCATAATGCATTGCATCTGCCTCACCAAAATCCCCCTCATTGCCTTTAAATCTGACCTCCGGCCTTCCCTTCGGTCTTGCACAGTTGTACCGGCTCCTCTCCTGGACTGAAATTACTTACTCTGATTTGATTGCACACTGTGAGCTTCTCACAATGTGCATTAGAAGCTGCAGCAAGTCAGACCTGTAAGTGTGACTTTAAGTGGTTGTAAACCCTTCCATATCTCCAGTGAAACAGGTGATACATAAGATGAAACAAAGCCTCCTACATAAGTTGTACCCGTTTATCTGCAGTCTCCTCTCCTCTATATCCATTCCAGAATTTATGAAGCTCAGAACACAGGGGGTAAAGAGATGAAATTACACTCAGCCGAGTTCAGTTAGTAGAGCTCTGAGAGCAGATTGGTGGGAAGGCACACACCCAGTGGTGGTGCATTCATTAGGGGTGCTCGGGCACTGCCCCCTTTGTCATGCCACCCCCCCCCCCCCCCTCTGTGTAGAACAGATAGATTCATGCATACCACTGTAGCCAACCCCTATTCAGGCATGCGGCCCCTTTTGGGACGCCGGGCGCCTGACTTCCAGCAATGGGGGTGTATTTTTGAAGCACCCGATTAGAGCCATAGGCTCTAATAGGCTTCAAAAAAGGTGGACTGGTGGTGCAGAGCATGGCGCTCGCAGTCTACCCAGGTGTGTTAGAAAATCAAATGAATATTCTCTTTTCTAACACTGAACCGCCTCTCAGCCAATCAGGAGGCATGGGTCTAATACCCGTCACCTGATTGGCTGAATGCACAGGAGCTCCGATTGGACTCATGCCACAGATCGCCGCCTGACCCGCTGCCTGATCCCCCACCAAGATGGGGTGAGTGCCGGGCAGTCAGCGAGCGGGCGTGGCTGGTGGGGGGGATAAGTGGCTGCATTTGACGGGCACAGTGGCTGCATATGAACGGCACAAGTGGTTGCATTTGATGGGCACAGTGGCTGCATATGATGGGCACAAGTGGTTGCATTTGATGGGCACAGTGGCTGCATTTGACGGCACAGTGGCGACATTTGACGGGCACAGTGGCTGCGTTTGATGGACACAGTGGCTGTATTTGACGGCACAGTGGCGGCATTTGACGGCACAGTGGCGGCATTTGACGGCGCAGTGGCGGCATTTGACGGGCACAGTGGCTGCGTTTGATGGACACAGTGGCGGCATTTGATGGGCACAGTGGATGCATTTGATGGGCACATGTGACTGCATATGATGGGCACAAGTGACTGCATTTGACGGCACAGTGGCTGCATTTGACAGGCACAGTAGGGAATTTGATGGGCATAGTGGCGGCATTTGATGGGCACAGTGGCTTCATTTGATGGGGCACAGTGGCTGTATTTGACGGGTACAGTGGCTGTATTTGACGGGAACAGTGGCTGCATTTGATGGGGCACAGTGGCTGCATTTGATGGGCACAGTGGCTGCATTTGACGGGCACAGTGGTTGCATTTGATGGGGCACAGTGGCTGCATTTGATGGGGCACAGTGGCTGCATTTGACGGGCACAGTGGTTGCATTTGATGGGGCACAGTGGCTGCATTTGATGGGGCACAGTGGCTGCATTTGATGGGCACAGTGGCTGCATTTGATGGGGAACAGTGGCTGCATTTGACTAGCACAGTGGCTGCATTTGATGGGCACAGTGGCTGCAGTTGATGGGCACAGTGGCTACATTTGATGGGGCACAGTGGCTGCATTTGACAGGCACAGTGGCAGCATTTGATGGGCACAGTGGCTGCATTTGATGGGCACAAAGAGCTGCATATTATGGACTCAGTGGCTGCAATTGATGGCACAGTAGTTGCATTTGATGTTCTTTTTTTTAGAACTTTTTTTTAGAACTTATTTTTCAGAATTTTTTAGTTTGTTTGCCCCCCCCAAAAAAACTTTTAAGCACCAGCCGCCACTGGACACACCCCTTTTCACACAGCACACAGGAACAGAGCTGAGGCTGTCATTCACAGGCTGTGTACTCAAAGTCCCTCCCCTATCACCTTTTTTTTCTCTTGGTGTCAGGAAAACTCGTCAGAAGTGATTCATGCTGATAGCAGAGAATGAAGCAGCGGACAGAAATGACACTTTGTGCTCCTAATTGAGACAAGTACACACTATAGAGGGATAATCCTTTGTTCATATTTCATGTCTGAGGTTTCCAGCCGCTTTAATTTTGGCTTGGCTGTTGTATCTCTAAGACACATGAACTTTCTTCGTGGAAATGGCAGCAGGCCTGCGATTCGATTGATTTCTGAGGCACCAGGAGGAATCTGCGTAGAGAATTCTCATTTTGAAAAAATATGAAACAATTATGATGAAAGGGACTTTGACAGACGCACAATGGGAGCGCGGCGCTGCGCGCTTTACGTCGTGCATGCTGGAGAGAATAATGCAGGACTCTTCAACAATTACAGACAAAAGAGACGAGGGAACTGTTGGGGAATTAGGCGATAACTGAAGCCAGCCGCTAATTCAATTGATGGGAATCCGCCGAGACCTTCCTATAAAAGCGGCATAGAGAGGAGCGTGATATTAGGTGTGCCGTGGCTGACTTCATTACTCCGCCTAAAAGTGAAATGTCCACTAAGATTAAGGCTACGTTTCCACTTTTATAAGATTAAGGCTACGTTTCCACTTGTGCGACTTGTCATGCGCCTTGGGATTTCAAAGTCGCATGACAAGTCGTACCCCATGATTTCCAATGAGTACCGTTCATATTTGTGCGACTTCAAGTCGCAGCGACTACAATGTACTACTTTGGTCCACTTTGATGGGACTTCAGGTCCACAGACCTGAAGAATACACAGGAATTCTTTCCAGTTGCATCAAAATCGCGGCAAAAATGACAGCAACAATGGGGCACTATTCCTCCCACTAACAGCAATGATGGGGCACTATTCCTCCCACTGATTCCAATGATGGGGCACTATTCCCCCAACTGACACAAACAATGGGACCCTATTCCTCCCAATGACACCCAATGATGGGGCACTATTCCTCTCACTGACACCAACGATGGGTCACTATTCCTCCCACTGACACCAATGATGGGGCACTATTGTTTCCATTGACACCAACGATGGGGCACTATTCCTCCCACTGACACCAACGATGGGGCACTAGGTGTTTTTGTTATTTGGTGCACCTGGTTATTGATTTATTTTATTTTGGCTGCAAAAAAATTAGCAACTGGTAGAGCGATTATTTACGCCTGTTTGATTGAACACATATTGGTCGCAGGCCATGTCCCTCGCCTTCCTGCTCACGGGCGAAGACCAGCTTAATCGGGAAGGTGAATTGGGTTTAGGAGTGTTTTCAAAGCACATAATCCTCTTTGTGCTTTGTCTACTGAGACCCGATGGGGGTTGTATCTTATAGCGGACCTGGGAGCTGCAGACAAACAGGACTTATCATGGACCTATGTGCCCTTTCACTGGCCTGTGTCCGCGCAGCACTACATGTACCAGCAGAGCCTACAAATCCCCATCACTTCCATGACTATGGAGCATACTTATAAAGCTGTGAAGGTGACTTTCATCAAACTTTCCCTGGTGGTAAATCAATCGCTGTCATTTAAAATGCATGCACATTGCACATGGAAGATTCACTCGCAATGAATGTTCGGGGAATGTCCCATTCACATATTTTTTAAATATGCCCCTATGTGTTGATTAATATAACTCCAAACCCAATCATTCATAAACTTTAAAAAGTTACTAGACCCACAACAGTAAAATCTGTAGATGCAGTAAAGCATACTTGTTATACTCACTGTGGAACCTAAAGGGTTATTCTTCAGCATTGTGTAAAAAAGGCTATTTGATCCGGTCTTCTCTGATCCTCCCCTTCCTCCACAGTCCCCAATCCATCTCCCGATAGAACAGAGCCTTGGGGGCAACTCTACACATGCTCAGTTTGGTGTGTATTGCTAGAGAATTTATTTTTTTCTTGGGAGAGCATATGTGATCAGCACAGGACCAAGCAGCACTGTTCAGACAGAGGGTCAGGGGTCCTGCAGCCTCATAGGACAGTCAGAGTAGAATGAAAACTCCTCCTATAAGCTTTAACCCATGTGGGCACAACCTGTGGCCCTCAAGCTGTTACAGAACTACAAGTCCCATGAGGCATTGCAAGGCTGCCAGTTACAAGCATGACTCCCAAAGGCAGAGGCATGATGGAACTTGTAGTTCCACAACAGGGAACGACCTGCCCCCCCAAGATGTATGAGAATTATGTATTAGAAAACCACCCTGCACCAAATCCCCCCTCCCACAGCAATACCCCCTTTTAGCACAAATTACCCCCCCTCCAATCATTCCTACTGGCACAAATTCCCCCCCCCCCCCCAAAAAAAATGTCCCCTCCTAGCACAATTCCCCCCCCCCCCCCTCTACCATATCACATCTTCTAGCACAAACACCCCAAATCCCCCTTCCTAGCATAAATCCTCTTCCCCCATCCCTCACTTCCTCCCAACACAACCCCCCCAAATCACCTTTCCTAGCACAACTCCACAAATTTACCCTCCTAGAACAATTCTTACCTCCTGCTGCCCCCCAAATTCCCCCAAGCAACACAAATCCCCTTCCTCAATCTCCTTGTGGCACCCCCCCCCCCTCCATCTCACATGATACCACAGTGCCCAGGGCAGCCGTCCCTCCTGCCCACCTCTTGACCCGGTGTTCTGCCGAGAAAGTTCTGCTCGGCGGATAAGTTCCCCCCTCTACTGCGCAGGCGGAAATAGTCGAAGCGGAATAGTTGAAAATCAGCTGTACACGGTGCCTGTAAGAGGGCCCCTCGCGGGCTCGCTTCACTCGCCACGCTTCAGGCACGGCCTCGCTTCGCTCGGCTCTTTTAGATTCCCCCTCTAGGTCCACTTGGATGGTGGGGAAGGAACCTGGACCCAGAGCGCAGGCGCCGTGTACAGCTGATTGAAGAGTTTGAGCTTCGGCTATCTCCGGCGGCTGACAGTAGTTCGTACTGCGCAGGCGCTGCGCCTGCGCAGTACAGGGGGGAACTTATCCGCTGAGGGAACTTTCTCGGCAAGACACCGGCCCTGCCTCAAGGGTCACAGGTTGAGCACCCATGCTTTACCCAGACACTGATAGAAGTCATAAGACTGCTATATACTGCTGATGAGAAAAATTATTTAGCAATTTATATTTACTGAAATAATTGCATTTCCATGTTCTGTGTACTGTGGGAAACCAGATATATGTGTTGTGGTTAAGTGTTTGCCACCCCCCAGAAAAAAAAAAAAAAACTACCAGCAGCCACTGCCTATTCCGGCAATTCCTCTGATAAGGTGACAACACTTTGCCCTGTCTCCCAATTGTCCTGCATTGTCACACACATGCTCCCCTAGTGGAGACCAAAGGCATTGCTCAGCCATGGTCCACTGTTGTCACTATAATGAAGCTGGTCCGGAGCTGCTGAAAAAGGCTGGAGGAGATCAGCAGCACTGAGATAGGTTTGGGAAGATAAAAAGCAATGATTTTAAGAAAAAGAATATTATGCAAATCACACTGCATTACTTTCTTTTGTTGCCTCGTAGGCCGGGGGAACTGTGAATGGTGCAATTGAAATCTTTTGGGCCAAAAAAACATGTTGATGCACCAGAAAAAGCAACTGCACTGCTATCCCTGATGCATGCCATGGCAGCGTCAGCGATAAAAAACATAGAAAAGAACAGAGGTTCTCCTGCACATCAGGCAACACATGTTAAATTGCAGAGGTGTGAACAGGGGCCTATTAGGCTAGGTTCACATTTGTGCGTTGTGGGATTCTGTGCGTTCCCGCAGCACAGAAAAAACACGCATCCCTTTTGCAGGCACATAACTGTGCAACAAAGTACCATGGGTTCTAGTGCAGTGCAATTAAAAAAAAAAAAAGGTTCATGCACCTCCTTTGTGCAATTTTTACATGTAGGGTAACACATTGAAATGAACGAGCTGCCCTAAACAAGATGCACAAAATCGTGCAAAATCGCATTCATACCTGCATAGGCGAGAACACAGCCTCAGACCTGGTTCACACCTATGTGGTTTTTTGGTGTTTTTTCTCTTTTTTGCAGAAACGCACTACAGTTCATTTAACATGATTTCCTACGGGACACGTTTACACCTATGCTTTTTTCAGCCGCTGTGTTTTTGGAAAGGCTCAGGAACTTTTTTTATAAAATGTTTTAGTTCAATAGACATCAATGGAGAAGCTGCAGAATTTTTTTATTTTTTTTTTACTGCGATTTGCAGTTTTTAATCAAGAAATTGCGCACCCCCCCCCCCCCCCCAAAAAAAAGCATAAAAAATGCAAAATGCAAATCGCGGGAAAAATCGCATATGCAGAATGCAAAAAACACTGCTGAAATGGATCAACAGCAAACTACACAGAGTGAACATTTACTTTAAATACATTTTGGCTTAGGTTCACGCTGACTGCAGGTTAGAAATCGTGCGAGTTCAGCTGAACGATTTCATACCTGCAATGCAGTCCGACTTCAGGGAGGATTTGACAGACATCTGCGCCGGTTCCTGCAGAGAAGTCTATACAAATCGCCCCCCCCCCCCCCCCAAGCCACCAAAAGTAGTACAAGAACTACTTTTGTGAATCGGTGCAGCGCCACAAAGTCGGCCCAGCACCGATTCGGACGGTGCCATTGCCGGCAATAGCTGCCGATTTGGCATGCGATTTGACATGCCAAATCACATGCCAAATCCGCCCGATGTGAATGTGGGCTTAAAGCGGAGTTCCACACAAAAATGGAACTTCCGCTTTTCGGAACCCTCCCCCCCTCCGGTGTCACATTTGGCACCTTTCAGGAGGGAGGGGGTGCAGATACCTGTCTAAGACAGGTATTTGCACCCACTTCCGGCATAGACTCCCATGGGAGTCTATGCCTCTTCCCGTCCCCACCGCGCTGTCTGCTGGGAACACACAGGTCCCAGCCGAGAGCGGAGACCACTAGGGACGCGCAGTGCGACTCGCGCATGCGCAGTAGGGAACCGGTAAGTGAAGCCGCAACGCTTCACTTCCCGATTCCCTCACCTAGGATGGCGGCGGCAGCTGCCGAGAACCGAGCGGGTTCTCGGCGTCCCCTGCCGACATCGCTGGACCCTGGGACAGGTAAGTGGCCATGTATTAAAAGTCAGCAGCTGCAGTATTTGTAGCTGCTGGCTTTTAAAATTTTTTTTTTTTGGCGGTGTGGGTGAACCCCCGCTTTAAGCAATGGCAGAACTACCAGACTCGCAAAGGTCGCACTTGTGGCCGGGCCCTGGCATTCCGCCACCGTGGGGGCCAAGACGGTAGGAAGGGGGCCCGCTGCAGAACATGAGCTCGGTTGACACTGTTGGGACCCCAAAATCATGGGGGGGGGCAGTGACCAGAGGAAAAGGCCCTGAGACTAATGGAAATGGCCCCGGCGGTTAGGAGTGGTCAGGGGGTCTCTGAAGGTTCTAGTTACGCCTCTGATTTTAAATACTCAAAAGTTCTGATTTCTGCTAGTGGGGAAAAAGAAACTGTCAGCATTGACAATACGGAACTTTCACTGCAAAGTTTGATACATTTTATTGTTACATTTTTGTACATTGTTTTTTGTGTGTATTTTGTATCTTTTTTCATCCAATTTAATTTAGCATTAAAAGTATCAGTGTTAGTAAAATATAACTATACTCAGCTGCCATGTTCTTAAAGTGAACCTCGCACCTTCTAATCGAATATGCTAAATAATCGCACTCACAGCCCAGCCAATCCAGCGTCGTTCTCTTCCTGTGCCGCCATCGCCTTTTCTTTGCCAGATTCCTCAGCCGACCCCTGATGGTGCAGCACCAGATCTGGCAAATGTGCAGAGAGAGATTTCATGCAGTATTATTATTATTTTTATTTTTTTATAGGAACAGGGATGTGGGAGGAGCCATAGCATGACAGGAGAAAAAAAGGTACTTGTGCATAAATGATAAAACCTGTTGGCAGTGGCAGGACAGGGTCATCCAGCGCCCAGGGCAAAGATCCAAACTGTGCTCTCCTCCCCCCCGCTGCTAACGCATGGCATAGATGGACGTACCCCCATATATACTCTTTTTTTGCCGAAAGGTCCGTTTTAACCTTTAAAAAAAATTCTGATTTTTTTTGCTTTGCAGTTACGGCGTACAGGGAAAGTTACACATTGCACGGGAGCTCACGTTCCTCCTTGCGATTTTGGGTGGGCGATTTTCACATGTGTCGCGCATAGATCAGCCTATTCACTTAAAGGTGTTGCCCTATGCGCGTTTGTTGCCCAAAAGAAGCTCCTGCTCCTTTTTTGGGCAAAACGCTTCACACGATTTTTTTTTTGGGGGGGGGGGGCTATTTGTAATTAATGGCACTCAAACACGCAATTGCTGCGCAATTTGAAATTGCTGGTAGAATTGCTGTGATTCCACCCGCAATTCCAAATTGCCAATTGTAAGTGGGGGCCTTCAATGGAATTAAAGTCATTCAAATAACTATTTCCCCCCACTAATAAACTTTATTGTAATCTAGGCAGTAGGTTATTAGGTGGGTTTCCACCCATGCGCACAAATGCCGCTGGGCGCTTTATTACCCATCTACCAGAAGCTGGTGGTATTTGTGTGCATGTGTGGAAATTCAATGCACATGTGCAGATGTGCAGCAGGTCTCCGTTTCAGCTTTAGGCTGGGTTCACACACATGCAATAGACATGGGCACTGCTAAAAAAATTGTACGGTTTCATTTTCGTTTCATTCGTTTTTTGTTTTTTTTTCGAAAATTCAGAATTCGAAAATTTGAAAATAAGAAAGGAAAATCCGAAAATTCGCAAGAACGAAAATCCGAAAATTCGAAAGAGATAAAATCAAAAATTTTGAAATAATAACTAACTATTAAATTATTGGAATTTCCTTCCAAATTTGACTGTTAGTGAACGTAATGAATACAAATTTATCTGAAGTTACGAATGATCAGAAATAATGAATGCCGCATCTAAACAAATGCAATAAAATTATAATTAATAATAATAATACATTTTTTTATTATTCTTATTGTTATTTATTATTATTAGTTTGTTACGTTCTATTTGTTTAGATACGGCCGTAATTACAGATAATTCGTAACTTTGGATAAATTTGTATTCGTTACGTTCACTAACAGTCAAATTTGAAAGGAAATTCCAATACTTATAATTTAATAGTTAGTAATAGTTACATTATTATTAGTTAGTTATTATTTCAGATTTTCGGGTTTTTGAATTTTTTCGGATTTTCGTTATTATTTTAGGAATTACGTTCTTTGAATTTTCGGATTTTCATTCTTAGCTTTGGATTTCCGAATTTTTGGATTTTCGAATTTCCAAATTTCCGAAATTTCGAATTTCCGAATATTTGAAAAAATTCTGATATTTCCAAATAAAACGAATTTGTCTTAATTCTTTAAAAAAAAACCCAGTTCGGAACTAAACGAATTGCACGTATCTAATATGCAAATTGGATGTGGGTTTCCCTGCATCTAGTTTGCATGACATGCGAGTGTGACCGCCTCTCAATGGAGCGGGTTCACACATGTCTGGGGCAGCCGTGGTCGTGTGTGTTTGGGTCCGATTCAGGTGCAAATTCAGGCAAAATTCAGACCTGATTCGCACCTGAACCGGTAAACGGACACGCACCGGACCCCAGGTACGAACCCACAGCTGCACATGTGAGAATCCAGCCTTAAAGCAGGTATTAAACCCAAAATCAAAAGTGTCATATATTGCAGCTTACCAATCATTAGATGTGGCACTGGTGGCTGCATTAGTTTTCTCTTCTTTTTCTTTTTTTCCCCCCTCTGTTTTCACCTGGTGGTCTGGGAAATGACACCTCCTGCATCAATGAGACACGACTCTGGATGAAAGAGCACAGGAGGCACAGCGGACCGCATCATTGTCATTCTGCTGGAGATCTTGTGCTTTTGAAAAACAACAGACTTGCTGGCTAAATTACCAGTTGAAAATAGAAGAACGAAAGCCTAAAAAAAAAAAGGAAACCAGTGCAGCCATCACATCTAAAAAATTGGTAGGCTGTGATATAAAAAATGTTTGCTTTTGGCTTTTAAAAACATTTTGGTGTAAGATGTACTTATTCCTAATTCTGTAGAAACATGGATGTCGCCCTTGGGATTTTGAATGAGGTGTGCACAATTGGCCGATAACATTGACAAATGTAAATACGGTAAAGTATTTATTACAGAAATAGTCACACATAAAAAAAAGTAACATACAAAAGGCAAAGCCGATACAATATTGCACATAGTTAAAGATTGCATTGCATTTAAAATACATGAGTATACATGACATCCATAACACCCGACGCGTTTCGTGAGATGTGGCTCCCTCTTCAGGGGTGGATGTATGTGGGATATATCTGGAAATGAATAATCAAAAAGTAATGTAACACATGAATAAATGATGGACAAGTGGTAAGAGGGGCCTCACAGAAAAAGGAAAGACCCCATACTCACCAAGCGGCATAGCCTAGGTGCCTGTGGCTATGTTCATCGAGGATGGCATCAATTTGCCACCTAGGCTTTGCCGATTGGTGAGTATGGGGTCTTTCCTTTTTCTGTGAGGCCCCTCTTACCACTTGTCCATCATTTATTCATGTGTTACATTACTTTTTGATTATTCATTTCCAGATATATCCCACATACATCCACCCCTGAAGAGCGAGCCACATCTGGCGAAACGCGTTGGGTGTTTTATAAATTTCATGTATGCTCATGTACTTTAAACGCAATCCAATCTATAACTATGTGCAATATTGTATCGGCTTTGCCTTTGTTTGTTACTTTTTTATGTGTGACTATTTCTGTAATAAATACTTTACTGTATTTACATTTGTCAATGTTATCGGCCAATTGTGCACACCCCATTCAAAGTCCCAAGGGCGACATCCATGTTTCTATTGTATTATTAGGGATGGAGGTGTGTTACTGGTGACACCAGACCTTTCTTTTATTTATATTATTCCTAATTCTGAAACGCTCACAAGAACTTCTGACTATGAGAATTGGTTACAACCAAAGGCAGAAATTTTTCAGCATGCTGGACAATCCTCAGGATCTTTCGGTGACCTTTCCATTTCTTATACAAGGCCAGTGCTGAGAGAAGGCCATCCAGTGCCCAGGGCAAGATACCAAACTGTGCCCCCCCCCCCCCCCCGCTTCTCTTAGAGTTAGGGTCAAGGAGCCCCCATCCCTACAAGAAAAAAACTATTGTGCCCAGGGCAGCCGCCCCTCCTGCCCCCACCCCTTGTCCTGGCCCTGTACAAGGCTATCAGTAGCCCAGCCCCCCCCCCCAGAGGTGGCGATTTAGTGGGGAGCGCAGCAGTGAGACATCCGGACGCGTTCTCGGCTCAGTGAAGACCCCATCGCCGCAGGTAGAAGAGTTAATTGAACGTTCGGCATGAAAACAATCTGAGCGCTCCGGAGAAGCCAATTTTAGCTCTGGGAATAAAAAAAAAAAGGTGAAATTTAAAAAAGGTCTCTTTGAAGGAAACAGTCAGTGACCTAATTTACTCATCCACCTCGGAGTACGTGCGCAGTCACCGACAAATGAGTCAGTGGGACGAAAGGATATTTTTTTTCGGGGGGCATCGATTAATACATATTACCGCACAGAGAGGTTGTTTTATAACCTTTTATTCTGTGCAAACAAAGGCGGGCGCTGCGCTTCTGAAGGGGCCGTGAGATCTATAGGGGGGAGGGTGGGGTGGCTTAGCGAGCGATGAGCTCACAGCGCAGAACGCTGAGAAAGGCGGCAGCCAATGCAAGGCAGCCTTTAAAATGGACCTCAGTAACTTTACAAGCCTGCATGGATACATTTCTGACACAATATACAGCACTATCTTTTTTTTTTTTAAATGCTCTACCTTTCATGAATAAAAAGCTGTCCATATCCAGTCAGTGACTTTGTTAAGGCTGAGATGTAGTCATCAGTCTGCTGCAGGCAGGAGGAAGCATTTCCTCAGTCTCTTCTCCCCCAGTGATCAGTCTGCTGCAAGCAGGAGGAAGCATTTCCTCAGTCTCCCCTCCCCCAGTGATCAGTCTGCTGCAGGCAGGAGGAATAATTTCCCAGTCTCCCCTCCCCCAGTGATCAGTCTGCTGCAGGCAGGAGGAACAATTTCCCAGTCTCCCCTTCCCCAGTGATCAGTCTGCTGCAGGCAGAGGGAAATGTTTCCTCAGTCTCTTCTCCCTCTGTGATCAGTCTGCTGCAGGCAGGAGGAAGCATTTCCTTAGTCTCCCCTCCGCCAGTGATCAGTCTGCTGCAGGCAGAAGGAAGCATTCCCTCAGTCTCCCCCCCAGTGATCAGTCTACTGCAAGGCAGGAGGAAGCATTTCCTCAATCTCCCCCTTCCCCAGTGATCAGTCTGCTGAAGGCAGGGGGAAGCATTTCCTCAATCACCCCTCCCTCAGTGATCAGTTTGCAGCAGCAGGAGAAAGCTTCTCCTTAGTCTATCCCTTCCCCAGTGATCAGTCTGTTGCAGGCAGGGGGAAGCATTTTCTCAGTCTCCTTTTCCCCGGTGATCAGACAATATAATATTTCAGACAAGCTTTTTTATCATTTAAAAACCTTCTTATGCCTCCAGTTAGTGGTTTTGCCAAGGCTGAGATGATGTCATTAGTCTGTTGCAGGCAGGGCAGGCAGGGGCAAACATTTCTTTAGTCTCTCCTCCCCCCAGTGATCAGTCTGCTGCAGGCAGGAAGAAGCATTTCCTCAATCACCCCTCCCTCAGTGATCAGTTTGCAGCAGGCAGGAGGAAACAATTCCTCTGTCTCTCTTCCCCCAGTGATCAGTCTGCTGCAGCAGGAGGAAGCTTTTCCTTAGTCTATCCCTCCCTCAGTGATCAGTCTGTTGCAGGCAGAGGAAAGCATTTCCTCAGTCTCCCCTTCCCTTGGTGATCAGACAGTATAATTTTTCAGACAAGCTGATTTTTTAACATTTAAAAACCATCTTTGGCCTCCAGTCAGTGGCTTTGTCTAGGCTGAGATGATGTCGTTAGTCCGTTTCAGGCGGGAGGAAGCGTTTCCTTAGTCTCCCCTCCACCCAGTGATCGGTCTGCTGCAGGCAGGGGGAAACATTTCCTTAATCTCCCCTTCCCTAGTGATCAATCTGCTGCAGGCGGGGAGGAAGTATTTCCTCAGTCTCATCTCCCTCAGTGATTGGTCTGCTGCAGGCAGGGGCAAACATTTCCTTAGTCTCCCCTTCTCCACATTTGTGAACACGGCCAAGAACTGCACCGACACCAGGATTTAAATGACCGTGTGCCGGCATGTCAATTCGCCAAGTAGATGGTGACCCTGGATGATGCTAGAACATAGATGGCGTCGTCATTCTGGAGAGAAAAGCAGATGAAGGCCTTGTCAAGGAAAGCACTGTCATGTCTGTAACAGGTGGACACCCTAAAGGGGGTGGCTATGATAATACGCCTTCAAATAACATTATCTACTTTTCCTGAACCCCACATGTTGCGTGTGTCTGGAGGTGGCAGCAGGCAGGTCATGTGAACCATTACAAGCACTCCCTGTCTTCTGTAAACCTTCCAGCTGCTGCAGCTTGGCAGTGATCACTACGGAGAGGGCAAGTATATTATATTTCTTAGATATTACAAGAAAATCTTCCCTACAAAATTCCATTTTCTCTTAAAAAAAAAAAAAATGTAATTATGCATGTCGTAACGAATTCCGTTGGCGCCTGAGCTTCCGCCGATAACGCTCATGCTATTATAAGACGTGGAAGGTGTTGTGCGTATGACTCACATCTGCTGAGAAAGGAACATGTTTTGTTAAAGAAGCACTCCGATCGAATTAACATGCAGGTTGTTATTTTTAAAATGAGTATTCCGGTTGAAATCAGGATAGCGATAAAAATCCTTTCCTTGTGACGATATGCAATTAATTAGCAAATCCAGTACCTGACGCCCGTACATGCTATGTATCTGCACCCCTATGTCCTGCTGGTTTATGGAAGACAGGAAACTTGCCTATACAGTAGGGCTGGAAAAAAATTCGATTTAAATCTTGAATCGAGTTGAGAGGTCAAATCGATTCAAAATTTAAGCAAATCAATTTTTTTAGATTTTTTTTTTTTCCACCGCGCCGGGTCCCGAGGCACTGTGGGCACGAGTTTTTAGGCGAGGCCGCGGCTTCGGCCTAGTCCGCGGCTACGGCCGGACGTCGCGGACTAGGCTGAAGCCGCGGCCTCGCCTAAAAACTCATGCCCGCAGCGCCTCCGGACCGGCGCTGACACCGCGCCGGGCCTGAAGAGCTGCGGGCAAGGAGTTTTTAGGTGAGGCCGCGGCTTCGGCCTAGTCCGCGAGGCCGGACGTAGCCGCGGACTAGGCCGAAGCCGCGGCCTCGCCTAAAAGCTCATGCCCGCAGCGCTTCAGGACCGGCGCGGTTTCCAAAAGAAAAAAAGACTCGATTCGAATCGTGAATCGAGTTTTTTTTAAGAGAATCGAAGATTTTTTTTTTTTAAGCAGGGGTCCACCTAAACCGCCAAAAAAAAAAAAAATTCAAAGCCAGCAGCTACAAATACTGCAGCTGCTGACTTTTAATACATGGCCACTTACCTGTCCCAGGGTCCAGCGATGTCGGCAGGCGACGCCGAGAACCCGCTCAGTTCTCGGCAGCTGCCGCCGCCATCCTGGGTGAGGAAATCAGGAAGTGAAGCTTTGCGGCTTCACTTCCCAGTTCCCTACTGTGCATGCGCGAGTCGCGCTGCGCATCGTAACTGGTCCCCGCTATCTCCTGGGACCTGTGTATTTCCCAGCAGACAGCGCGGAGAGACAGGAAGAGGCATAGACTCCCATGGGAGTCTATGCCGGAAGTGGGTGCAAATACCTGTCTTAGACAGGTATCTGCACCCCCCTCCCCCCTGAAAGGTGCCAAATGTGACACCGGAGGGGGGGAGGGTTCCGAAAAGCGAAAGTTCCATTTTTGTGTGGAACTCCGCTTTAAGAAAATCTCCCAGCCCTACTATACAGTTCTTGGTTATGTTCACAAATGTCTGACACAGATCAGCCCCTGCTGCAGCCTCTCACCTTGTGACTTGCTACAAAGTTACAATGTACAGTCTCATCACTGGATGAGGGGGGGGGGGGGGGCTGAATGAATGCTTCCTCTTGCTTGCAGCAGACTGATATCAGAATCTCAGCCTAGGTAAAGTCACTGACTGGAGCTCAAGTTTTTAAAGGTTCAATAAGGATCACCAAGAAAGGGCCACTATGCAGCAATACTAGCTTAGTAGCTTAACTAGGCAATCCTCTAATATGGCTGCCCTGATCTTTGCGTTTCATGATATTATAAGCAATGTACCAGATAGATATGGAATGCTGCAGATTGATATTATGCAGCCAGCCAGCAGGTGGAGCTGTGCTCTCCTTTTAACAACTGAACCATTGTATCATCTCACCTGTGCTGAAAGAAGCTCGCTCTTCATGGACTGTGGCTTATAATTGTGTCTGTCATTGTTGCCCCTTTGGAAAGCGGTATGCGGTGAATCGCTTTTCAGAGGTGTTTGACAAGCGGCTTGAATTGATGTGTCTCCTTCAGAGGTCATGTTTTAACCCTTGAAAGGTTGCAGCACTGTGCCTCAACCATGTGCATTAAACGCCTTTTGCGGCACGGCCCTATTCACTTGAATGGGTTGAGTTTGGTGGAGGTGCCACATGCCGAATGCGACCTGTGGTACCATTTTTGCCACAGCCTCGAAGCAAAGCATCACAACTGCAGCAGGTGAATCACCTCCTCTGGTTACCATGTTAGGTTAAGGGGTTGGTAAATAGGCAAATCAACCGCCCATTTTTACCACCCCGCCAGCTGCAGGTGTAAAAGAGGTTTTATATTAAAAAATGATCCGCACTCTGGTTGTTGCTCTTACAATTTCTTCATTTTATTGAATAGCCACAGTGAACAAACGCAGATTAAGCCAGTTGGCGCGTTTCAGCCTATAAGGCCTTAGTCATAAATTAGGTTTTAGGCTCCATTCACGTCTGAGCATTCCGTGGATGCATCCAAAAGTGCAAATTTTTTGCGTGCGTTCATGGAATGCGTGAAAAACGCACATCAGGCTTGTGGTACTCTTCATTCTTAATGGCACCCCAAACACAGCATGCAAACGTGTGTTTTTTGCGTGTGTCAAAACACATATGAAACTCAACGCCCAAAAAGGTATAGGAGCTGCTTTGGCACATTCGTCGCATGGAGGGCAGCCCATTGCATGCAGCATGAAAACGCCCCAAAAAAGCATGTTCACGCGATGCTAGGTGTGAACCTCATCACAGCTTCCATTCACATCTGAGCCTTCGGCGCAAAAGTGTGTGTTTTCGTGTGTGTCCAAAGAATGCATGAAAAATGTGTGTCACGCTGCAGGTGACATTCATTATTAATGGCACCCCAAAAGCAGCACGAGTTTTTGCGTGCATCAAAACTCACGGGAAATACACAAAATCGCATAGAGCTCAACGTATAGGGCAGCCCATTTAAAGCCGAGCTCCACCCAAACGGGGAACAGTGGCAGCCGCTCATAAGGGGCGCTGGGTCGCCGCACTCCCAATACATGCGCTCGACCCCTAATCTCCATGGAGGGTGCCGGACACATGGATTTCTATGGGTTTTTTTTTTTGAAGCACATGATTAGAGCCTGAGGCTCTAATTGGCTTAAAAAGTGGGGGGCTCGGGGCGCAGAGCACTGCGCCCCGAGCCCACCCACCTGTGTGACATGAACAAATTAATATTCGCTAATGTTTTCCTGCTTCTCCTCCTGGCCAATCAGTAAGTGGGTCCTAAGACCCGATTGGCCGGGAACAGAAGCGACCGCCGGGAATGCAGGGGGGGAAGTCGTGACCTGGATGGGGTAAGTGTGGGGCTGACGGGCGATCGAGCGGGCGATCAATCGAGCGACGGGGTGGGGTGTGTGAGGGAGCAAGGTTTGTTTGCTGCCCCCCCCCCCAAAAAAAAATTGAGCATGCAGCACCTACTGACCTGGAAGCTCTGCTTGTTTGCACCCTCCCCCCCCCCCTCCACTACCAAATTTGGAACTTTTGGGGAGGAGCGGAGTGGTTTTGAAAGGTACCCACTCCCACTTCCGGCTCAGCGCGCCGCAGCGAACTGAGCCAGAAGTTTGGCCTCCCCTCCTTCCCATACAGTCTTCTGGGACACATAACAGGTCCCAGAAGACTACGGGACCAATCACAAGGGGCAGTGCGACTGGCGCATGCGCAGTAGAAAACAGGCCGTAAGGCCGCAAAGCTTCACTTCCTGTTCCCCTTACTACAGATGCTGCCACCTGCACCCGAAGCCAATTGAAGAATCGGCTCGGCAGAGGACACCGCGGAAACCCTGGGACAGGTAAGTGTCCTATTATTAAAACTCAGCAGCTGCAGTATTTGTAGATACTGACTTAAAAAAAATTCTGAAGGAGCTTGCAGCTCCTCTTTAAATAATTAGGCTGCCCTATGCATTATGTAAAGCGTGGCAACGTGCAAAAAAAAAAAAAAAAGCACGGAAAAACTCACATTCCCATGATTCTCACATGTGAATGCAGCCTTAAGCTGGGTTCATATATATGCAAATTGGATGCGTTTTTAACCGCATCCAATTTGCATAACTTGTGAATGTGAACGCCTCCCAATGCAGCTGGTTCACACATGTGCGGGGCAGCTGCAGTGCGGTTTCAAAAAAGGTCCTGTGCCTTTTTGGGTCTGATTTTGATGCGATTTCAGATAAAAATTTGCACTTGAATTGCACGGGAAGCGGTGAACAGGAACGCACTGAACTGCCACACTGACACCGCGGCTGCACATGTGTGAACTCAGCCTTGCAGTCATCATTTCAGTGATTCCTCTCTTATCAAACAGCTCAGTGAGAGGTTTCAATCAGAAATACCGAGCCTCAAGGCAAAGCTACTTCTGCAATGCTGTCCCCTTTAGCTATCCCACACTGCTCTAGAGATCCTTTATTTGTAAATCAGTAATTGCATGCTGTATGTATAGTACAAAAACAGATATAAAGAAATAGTTTTAAAAACTAATAAAGAGTGACAACTAAAGTAAATGTCATCCAAACCCTGAAGATTTGGAGGCCGCGGACCCTCTGATGTACTGTGAGCGGGGGTGGGGGATTTGTTTTGCACGTTTTGTGTTCTGCGGGTTTATGTTTTCTTTATTTCTCCATGAAGTTTCCCCGGAGATTCTGCCTTTGTCTGGCAACAAAGACTTCCTTCGGCTTGGAGAAGAATGATTAATAGAGTGATATCCAGGCAATTGATAGCGCATGATACGCCACTGATGATGCAGCGTCAGGCGTCCTTTTTGACGTTGTGTTTGGCGTGTTTTCTTTATTATTATGTCTAGTGAATTGAATCTCCTGAGGCCGCCATTGTGGCAGGCTCCCGGTGAGCTCTGCGCAGTGTAGAAAGGAAACTGTGACAACGCCGGGAAGTCCTCTTCAGGGGGTCTCTGCTTTGCTGAGAGGAGAGATGGATCCAGATCAACTTCCAACACAAGTGGCTCAGACATTGATTATGACTAATAGGGCCCATTCAGACATCGGCATCCCGGTGCACATGCGTGTTAATGCTCATTTTTCTCGTATTCATCTGCACTGCGTTAAGGAAGCCTGCTAAAATAAATGGGTTGCCAGTGAATCATTCCAAAAAATGGACATGAACCTTATTCGGCAACACAGCGTGCCGCAAAGCACAGAAGTGCGTTACCATGCCCCATCATTGGTGTCAGTGGGAGGAATAAGTCCCGTTTGCAGTTTGTGAGAAGCCATGTGGAGGACACAGCAAACATGTGGAAGAAGGTGCTCTGATCAGAAGAGACCAAAATTGAACTTTTTGGCCTAAAAGCAAACTAAAGCAAAACTAACACTGCACATCACCCTGAACACACCATCCCCACTGTGAAACATGGTGGTGGCAGCATCATGTTGTGGAGATGATTTTCTTCAGCAGGGACAGGGAAGCTGGTCAGAGTTGATGGGAAGATGGATGGAGCCAAATACAGGGCAATCTTAGAAGAAAACCTGTTAGGGTCTGCAAAAGTCTTGAGACTGGGGCAGAGGTCCACCTTCCAGCAGGACAACGACCCTAAACATACAGCCAGAGCTACAATGGAATGGTTTAGATCAAAGCATATTCATGTGTTAGAATGACCCAGTCAAAGTCCAGACCTAAATCCAATTGAGAATCTGTGACAAGACTTAAAAATGGCTGTTCACAGACACTCTCCATCCAATCTGACAGAACTTGAGCTATTTTACAAAGAAGAATGGGCAAAAATGTCCCTCTCTAGATGTGCAAAGCTGGTAGAGACATCCCCAAAAAGAGTTGCAGCTGTAATTGCAGAGAAAGGTGATTCTACAAAGTATTGACTCAGGGGGGCGCCATACAAATGTATCCCACACTTTTCACATATTTGTTTGTTAAAAATAAATTGAAAACCATTTATCATTTTCCTTCCACTTCACAATTATGTGCCACTTTGTGTTGGTCTATCACATAAAATCCCAATAAAATACATTTACGTTTTTGGTTGCAACATGACAAAATGTGGAGAATTTCAAGGGGTGTGAATACTTTTTCCAGGCACTGTACGTCTGCAGTCTCTGATGCTGAATATTAACTGAATTTCATGTGTGGCCCTTTTATTATGTCAGGGGCCCCCATATGTCAAAAAAGTGACCGCCCATGCTAGAGTGTATCACTTGAGTGACAGTTCTGAGTCTGCTGACATCACAACCAAGATGGCAGCACCCAGCAGCAGTCTGGGCACATTTGGATGCCTACACAAGAGAGGTTTTTACATAATAAAATAAAAAATACAATTTATATAGATGAATATGAATGATCTGATGACTGATCAATGGGTACATAGCAATTGTCAGCACCCAGCTTCTGCTGCACTCATCATGGCCTGTTAACCAGCAACGGCGTCATTAAGCTTGGTTGACAAGTTTGACGATTAAATTAGAACAAGGCCTTTGCGATTCAACCGCTTGTGCAAACAGCCGCAAGCGCAAACTCTCCAAGCTACTTAGACGCAGCTTTGACATAACGCATCCCCCGGCTGAGCTGCCGCAACATCTGCTGCCTCGGCACCTGAGACCACGTACCTGTCATAGAGAGAATCTACCATAGAAACAAATCTTCACATATTCCTGGCTCAGTGCCAGAGCTCCAATCTGTGATGTAGTACCGGGGATCCCCCTTATCAAAGTATGGCTAAAGGGGGGCTTAGCCGGGGGTGGGTCACTTTATTGGAGAAAATTCAGGCAGCTCATTATTTATTCTTGTCTTTATTTTTTTTCTGTAAGGCCCCTTTCACGCGATCGGACCGTTCAGGTCCGCCTGTCAGTTTTGGTGGCGGACCTGAACGGGCGCTCCATGTTAGCCTATGGAGCGACGGATGTCAGCGGAGACATGTCTGCTGACATCCGACCCCGTCCGATCCGCTAAAAGCAGACGGATGGCCCTACGTCCAGATCCATCGCTGGCGGATTGGGTGAGATCTGACGAAAACGGACATGCTGTCCGTTTTCATCCGATCCCTCCAGAGGCAGCAGCTGCTCCTGACAAGCCCCTCCCCGCTCAGTGAGCAGAGAGGGACCTGTCATCCGCCGGCTCAGCGGAGATCAATGGACTGATCTCCCGCTGAGCCGGCGGGCCGCGGCGGGCTCCGTGGAAACAGAGTCCGCCTCGTGTGAATGAGGCCTAACTTTTACAGTTTGCTGTTCCATGTTTCCACAACTGATTATTCCTCTACTGACCATCTGTCTTTCATGGAAGCAACTCCTCTTCCTTGCTAAACAATTGCTAAGATAAATTTCTGCCGTGCTGGTAGCCCATTGTCCAATGATAGATAGTTATCAATCTATCTATCTATCTATCTATCTATCTATCTATCTATCTATCTATCTATCTATCTATCTATCTATCTATCTATCTATTCAGTATCTGTCTATTCTATCTATCTTTAATCTATTTTTCTATACATAATAAAATATGATATGTAATAAATAATATATTATTATCTATTATCAATTTTATCTATCTATCTATCTATCTATCTATCTATCTATCTATCTATCTATCTATCTATCTATCTATCTATCTATCTATCTATCTAGTACCTGTCAATATCTATCTTTGATGTATTCTTCCTATACATAATAACATATAATTTATAATGAATATACAATATATTACAACTATGTAGTCGGGCATTATGAGAAAACTTAATATATCATCTATCTATTATTTATTTATCTATCTATCTATCTATCTATCTATCTATCTATCTATCTATCTATCTATCTATCTATCTATCTATCTATCTATCAATCCAGGGCCATCTTTAAGGCAGGGCAAAAGGGGCAGCTGCCCTGGGCCCTGTCATTTTTGTGGGGCCCAAAGCAGCTGCCTCACACTTGCCAACTATCCCAGTTTAAATTCCCTTGTCCCTTGAAGTTTTAGTCCTGTTCTGTGTTCCAATATCTCAGTGTGAAGTGCTGGTACTAATGCTGCCCAGCTCTGCCCTATTGTTTTGTACAGATGACTCACCTGCAGACCCTGTGTTTACATGTAAACAATCGGCATTCATACGTAAATAACGGCAGCATTACTAAGTAAATAGCTGCGTCTGGTGGCATTTATTATGTAAATAAAGGCAGCATTCATATGTATATCATGCCCCCCTTCAGTGAGGAGATGATGTGCTGTAACCTCTAGCCAGCAATCAGTGAGCAGTATTACTGTACAGTAATCTCTAGCAACCAATTAACAAGCAGAAATCATTTGCTGTAAGCTCTAGCAACTAATCAGTGAGCCGTAATGTGTGCTGTAACCTCTAGCAACCAGTCAGTAAGCGGTAATGAACTGCTGGCAACCAATCGCAATTGCTGCCTGATCTGATACAGTAAACAGATTTTGATTCTAGCTGCTATTTATCTATCTATCAAGTACCTATCTATTCTATTGTCAATAATTCTAATTGAAATATAATACATAATGAATATACAGTATACTGTATTACAACTACAGTGGGGAAAATAATTATTTAATCCCCTGCAGTATTTTGTAAGTTTGCCCACTTACAAAAGAAATGAAGGGTCTATCATAGGTGTGCGCAGCCTATTGCATTAGGGTGTGCACCCCAAAGCTCCAACACATATGCGTTTGACATATTTACCGGCCTCTTCCCTGCTCTCCATCCTGAAACAATGGGAGGAAAGGGGAGCAAGGGAGCACATGGGAGACCCGGGCAACAGAAGGAAGAGGATCAGGGAAATGAGGGGGTGGCGGGGGTGGCATATATTAGTACCAATCCCATATATTTTCCTCCTGTGGCAGCTGAATTTGGCAAAAGGGAGAGGAGAAGCCTATTTTCAGAGGGTCGGCAAGGAAGGGTTGTGGTTTATCTGTCACCTGCCCACCATTGACAGGTTGCCAACCCCAGGATTAGGGTGTGCCCAGGCACACCTGGCACACCCCTTGCGCACGCCTATGGGGTCTATCATTTTTATCATGAAGAGAATAGAAAAGCGCCTCTAAGTGTAATATTTATTGTATATAAAAACAGAAAAAACTGCGCTCGTCACATACAAAGTCAATATTATGTGAATAGCAGCACCACTAACGTGAGATATAATCTCATCAATAAGTACATAGGAACTATTGTGTTGCGCTTAAGTAATTAAAGTGAATAAAAAAATAATATAAAAAAATGTAATCAAAGAGATTCAAAAAAATGTTGGTCCATGTGTCTTCAATATGACATCATTATAATGCTTTCTCATTAGTAAACAGGTTCCGAAGTTCTTATTCACTCAGCTTTTCCACATTGTGAGAAATATCACCACCATAAGTATGGATGTACTCTTACCAGAGAGTGTTGACCACCTATTACAGGGGGTCAGAAGACTCCTCAGCATCAGAAAGACCAGGGGGATCATCCAAACGTCACATGGAAACCAATACTCCTCTTAGTCTTAGATCTTGGTGCTCAGTGGGATATGTCAGCAAAGAGATAAACGCCAAGATAGTGTAAAATCCATGCAACACAGAATGGTAGGCCTTTTTTTCTACATATGTGATGATAGATGAAGAAGAGGCAGTTAGCTGAGTTGCATAACCAGTCAAGATATGGACTCCACTATACCTCTGGAGAGATGCTGTGGTATCTGGCCAATTCCGTGTTGCATGGATTTTACACTATCTTGCCGTTTATCTCTTTGCTGACATATCCCACTGAGCACCATGATCTAAGACTAAGAGGAGTATTGGTTTCCATGTGACGTTTGGATGATCCCCCTCTTCTTTCTGATGCTGAGAAGTGACCGTGTAGTATTTCAACAAAAGATTAATTAAACAAACCTAGTCACTTACAGTTAAAATTTGAGGTAAACAGCGTAGTAATCACATAGAATTCCAGGCCCCTTGAAAAAGTCACGTGGACAGTGACGCAACACGTCAGGGAGAGAGGCGGGTGATGTCACTTCCTGTTGCGGCCGAGACCGGAAGTCTATGTGATTACTACGCTGTTTACCTCAAATTTTAACTGTAAGTGACTACGTTTGTTTAATAAATCTATTGTTGAAATACTACACTATGGAAGCCCCCCTCTTCTTTTCCATGCCAATGAGTACCTTTTAATCCTTGATTGTGATGCTATTGGGAACGTTCATGAGGAGATTGATCGCACAGTGGAAAAACACCGGAGAGGCCCAATTTAGCGGTATATGAGGTGAGAGGCTGGGGCAAATAGTTTGTCCCACTCTGGATGGTGGAAACATATTGGACGGTGGCACTTGCACTTTAATGTGATGAACGTTTTGCAGCACGTTTGGACACATTTATAAAGAATTTTGGATCACCGCTGCACTTTATATGGGACTTTTTTTCTTAAGCACCAATAGATATTTAAGATTTAATATCTGTCCTTTGTCACTTTTTTTGCACAATATTTTTTGCACATTCCTTTTGGATTTTTTTATGATGAGTTATATCTTGTATTGATTGCTTGCACCCTATCTATGCACTTTAAATGCACATTAAGTCATCTGGGATTTACCCATGTCATTGGATTATACTTTGAATTATTATAGTCATTGAACATTATTGAACACTGGATTTCACATTATTTAGAAGTTTATTAATCATGTTCCACCTGTGTTAGTGGAATACTCACCTAGGTTTATTAATTGCTCTCATTGATGTTTACTGATCAGTCAGTCATCACCTTTGTTTTATATTTGTGAGGATTTTAGTTATTTTAGTAAGCGCCACATTACTTGCTATTTATTAATGACCTTAATGTGCTTCTTCTTGAAACACTCCTTTGTTGCCTTGGCGGTATGTTTTGGGTAATTGTCCTGCTGGAAGACCGATCCACGACTAGGGTTGAAACAACTAATCGGCACAATTTTCAAAGTCGATTAGTTGGTTTTCTTTGAATAAAAATGTAATTCTCTGAGCCTGATGATAGGTACCATATTCAACCTCTAATATTTGTATATCTCTTCTGTTATTCTCAGAGTGGATTAGATATTTTGTTCCCTAACCATATAGCTGGTTATTTACCGTATATACTCGAGTATAAGCCATTTATGACATTTTCCAAACCGAATTTGGGGCCCCATATCTCGGGGCCACTTGGTGCTAGGAACCCCAAATTTGGTGTGCAAACCCAGTGGAACTAGCACTACAACATATCCAAAGGGGTTCCTAGCACCTAGTCGGTTCAGAAAATTTCATTCTCTGCTGCAGAAAAATGCTTGACATTTTCCGAACCGAATTTGGGGCCCCGTATATCGGGGCCACTTGGTGCTAGGAACCCCAGCTTTGGATATGTTGTAGTGCTAGTTTCACTGGGTATGTACACCAAAATTTGGGGTTCCTAGCACCAAGTGGCCCAGAGATATGGGGCCCCAAGTTCGGTCAACTGTGTCCATCTGCAGCAATGTCATTTCGGGACCCTTTGGGTCCAGAGACCGCAAATTTTGGCTGCAGCTAGGGGGGCATCTAGGAACCCTTAACTACCGAGTTTGAAGTTTGGGGGACCTATGGCTACAAATGGGCACAGTGAGGCATGCAAATGGGCGCAGTGAGGCTGCAAATGGGCATTGTTGACCCTCTTTTCCACTTACAGTAGCTGCACATTTCTCACCCTAGGCTTATACTCGAGTCAATAAGTTTTCCCAGTTTTTTGTGGTAAAATTAGGTGCCTCGGCTTATATTCGGGTCTGCTTATACTCGATTATATACGGCAGGGATATGCAATTAGCGGACCTCCAGCTGTTGCAAAACTACAAGTCCCATCATGCCTCTGGCTCTGGGTTTCATGCTTGTGGCTATCAGAGTCTTGCTATGCCTCATGGGACTTGTAGTTCTGCAACAGCTGGAGGTCCGCTAATTGCATATCCCTGATATATGGTATATTTACCACTGCACATAGATATTGAATTAAACTTAAAAGATTTAAAATTGAACTTATTAAACTTTACATATCAAATAAATTATACAACAAACTTTTTTTTTTAGGTTTTCATCTGATTAATCGATTAATCAAAAACAATAATCGGCCAACAATTCGATTATGAAAATAATCGTTAGTTGCAACCTATCCATGACCCATCTTCAGTGTTCTGGCTGAAGGAAGAAGGTTCTCATCCAAGATTTTACAATACTTGGCCTTGTCAATTGGCTCCTCAATGCAGCAAAGTCGGCCTGTACCTTTAGCAGAGAAACAGCCCCAAAGCATCATGTTTCCACCTCCGTGCTTGACTGTAGGGATGGTGTTCTTAGGGTCATAGTCAGCATTTTTCTTCCTCCAAACACGGCAAGTCGAGTTAATGCCAAAGAGCTCAATTTTGGTCTCATCTGACCACAGCACTTTCTCCCAATCCGTCTCTGAATCATTGAGGCTCCGTTCACACCTAGGCGTTTTATGGGCGTTTTTCTGCTGTAAGCCTCAGCTCTAAAATTGCCCAACAAGCAAAATCCCATTCATTTCAATGGCCCCTGTTCACATCTGAGCGTTCTGTCACCTGAACCAAAACGCCCGTCGCTCAAAAACGTACAGGAGCTTCTTTTTTGGCGGATTACAGGCGTTTTATTGCTTTTACATTGGTGACATTTTAACCTTGACAACACCTGTACAAAAATGCTGCAAAACTCTGCAAAAACACCTGAAAAAACTCTAGAAAGACGCCAGAAAAATAGCAACGACTAGGTGTGAACAGAGCCTTAGATGTTCATTGGCATGACTGTACGTTTGGCATCCTGAGGAGGGGGACTCGCCGTGTTTGGAGGAAGAAAAATTCTGACTATGACCCTCAGAACACCATACCTATAGTAAGGCACGGAGGTGGAAACAATATGCTTTGGGGCTCTTTCTCTGCTAAAGGTACAGGCCGACTTTGCTGCATTGAGGGGCCATGTATTGTAAAATCTTTGATGAGAACCTTCTTCCCTCAGCTAGAACAATGAAGATGGGTCATGGATGGGTCTTTCAGCATGACAATGACCCTAAACATATTGCCAAGGCAACAAAGGAGTGGCTCAAGAAGAAGCACATTAAGGTCATGGAGTGGCCTAGCCAGTCTCCAGACCTTAATCCTATAAAACATTTATGGAGGGAGCTGAAACTTCGAGTTGGCAAGCGACAGCCAAGAAACTATCTTCAAGCCGGTCACGTGACTCGCGGCCGCTTTACAGCTCTGATACATGGCTTCTGCGAAAGGGGCCGAGATCTCCCTCTGACGTCAGCCGGGGAGATCACGTGGCCTCCCACAGAAGCCCTGTCTCAGAGCTCTAAAGCGGCCGCGAGTCAGGTGACCGGCCTGAAGATAGCTCTAAGTAGGTATTTACAACGCTCGTTTTTAGAAATGACTTGCGTAGTGTGGTATGCCAGGCTCTAATAGAGGGGCTGGCAATGACCATTGTAGGTTTTTAATTTTGAATCATAGTAGCGGTGGGAGGGGGAGGGCGGGGCAGAGACAGACACAGAGAGGAAGCTGACAGGCAAGGAGGAAGGAGAGGGGAGAGCAGAGAAGAGATCTGCGGATGATGAAGAGATGCACTCTGACCATGGTGGTCAAGGCTCAGCAGCCCTGATTTTCGTGGTCAGTACAGAGAGGGGATACAGGAAGTGGCATGTTCAGGGAGGTTTTTTACAGTTTAGAGGGGGGCAAATTACACAGCACAAGCACTGTCCTGTTTAATCTGCTTTAAGGGACCAGGATCTGAATTTCTTTTTTTTTGGGTTAACAAACACTTTAGTATTTTTTAATAATAAATAATATATTTTAATAATAAATAATATATTATTATCTATTTATTATCAATTCTATCTCTCTCTCTCTCTCTCTCTCTCTCTCTCTCTCTCTCTCTCTCTCTCTCTCTCTCTCTCTCTCTCTCTCTCTATCTATCTATCTATCTATCTACTGTATCTATCTATCTATCTATCTATCTATCTATCTATCTATCTATCTATCTATCTATCTATCTATCTATCTATCTATCTATCTATCTATCTAATCCTATACTATACATAACAACATATAAATTACAACTCCGTAGTGGGGCATTATGGGAAAGGTGAATTGTGTTTTCTCCGGTAATTGTCTCAGCTGGAATCTTGAAATGTTTTTTTCTATGAACAGTCTCTGTACACAAATACAACAAAGAAGTATCACCGAGTAGTTTCATAGTTGACGTTTGTCTTTGTTCCTTTACAGAGAATTATTTTTCAATTATCAGTGCTTTTCAGCCAATCAGATTCGATCTTCCATTCTTTCAGCTGTCACTTTCTTTAAAGAAGACCAGTCATTTCCACACAGATACTAAATGGGCTGCTGCAGCAGTGCAAGGCTTGTAGATTAGAAATACGGGGCCCCAAATCCCCAGCCAATCAGCTTCAGCTTTTTACTGGTAGTATCATGAGCTTCCCCTCCAATTGGAAATAAGTCCACTGATCATAGTTATGGGCCAATAGGAGATTGCAGGAAGTGGGAGAGCTCTTGACACTATCAGAAAGTGTTGAAAATGATTGAGATTTGGAGGACCCAAGGTGCTATAGTGGCCATTGTATTGTCACAGCCGTCGCAGTACCTTTACAGTGATGACAGGTAATCGGTGTCTATTGGTCACCTCGGACAGTTGTTATTTCAGACATTTTGAATAATGAGGTCCATTGCAGTTTTTGGTAACGCTGTCCTCTATTTTTGTCTCTTCCAGGTACCTACCAAGGCCAGTGGGCCGCGGGAATACGACAAGGGTTTGGAGTGCGCCAAAGCGTTCCCTATGGGATGGCTGCAGTTATCAGATCCCCTCTTAGGACCTCTATAAACTCGCTCCGTAGCGAGCATACCAATGGCACGGCCATGCACCCGGACGCCTCATGTGGGGTGTCCGGCAGCCCCGCCGTGTCCAGGGGAGGGTTTGTGTTGATGGCGCACAGCGATGCGGAGATGTTAAAGAACAAGAAGAAGGGCATCTTCCGGAGGTCCATCCTCAGCGGCCTGAAGTTGCGCAAGTCAGAGTCGAAGAGCTCATTGGCCAGTCAGCGGAGCAAGCAAAGCTCCTTCCGCAGCGAGGCCGGCATGAGCACCGTCAGCTCCACCGCCAGCGACATCAACTCCACCATCAGCCTAGGCGAAGGTGAGACGGAGCTGTCGGTCATCGAGGACGACATCGATGCCACCACCACCGAGGCCTACATGGGCGAGTGGAAACATGATAAGCGCTCTGGCTTTGGGGTGAGCCAGCGCTCAGATGGGTTGAAGTACGAGGGAGAGTGGGCCAACAACAAGCGGCACGGCTACGGTTGCATGACCTTTCCGGATGGCACCAAGGAGGAGGGAAAGTACAAGCAGAATGTCCTGGTGAGCGGAAAGAGGAAGAATCTGATCCCGCTCCGGGCAAGCAAGATCCGGGAGAAGGTGGACCGGGCCGTGGAGCAGGCCGAGAGGGCGAGCAACATTGCCAAGCAGAAGTCGGAGATTGCGGCGTCAAGGTGAGGAGGCGGGGTTCTTGTGCATTCTTCTGCATTCTTGGAGGGAAGAGATACATGGTTGCCAACATTACCCGAGGTTGTGGGACAGCTGAAGGGGTGGAGCTTTACCCCGAAATAGGTGGGGTTAAGGCATGATTTAATATGTTTTGGTTGGAATTATATTGGACCAGGGGTGTGGCCTGCTTTACAGTGGCATATAATCAAGAATGTTGGGAAATGTGTAAGTAGAGTTTTAGTGTTAGGGTTAAGGGCAAGGTGTTAGGACTGCAGTTAAGGTGTAGGTTAGGGTTACCATTAAAATCAGGCTTATTGTTAAGATTACCATTACGGTGAGGCTCAGTGCAAGCATTACTATTAAGGTGACTTTTAGTGTTAGGGTTCCCAATGAGGAGAAGTCTAGTGTTAGGGTAAGGATTAGTGTTAGGATTACTGATAAGGTGAGGGTTAGTGTTAGGGTTTCTGTTATGGTGTAGGTTAAGATAAGGGGGTACCATTAGGGTGAGTACTAGTGTTAAGGTTAGGGTTACCATTAAGGTTCAGGTTGGTGTTATGGTTACTATTAAGGTTTAGGGAAAAAAATATCCAATAGGCGCTTAGACTCTGATGTGAATTTGTACCAAGTAGTGAGAGGACAAAAACATTTAAATAGCTCACTGGCTCACAACAGACAAGGCTACCCTCCAGTGGGTACCCCAGCGGGTTACCAGAAAAAAACATAAACTACTAATTTTAAGGCGAGCCAGACCAAAGAATAAAAGAGTCCAAGTAAATTTATTAGCTATATTCAAAAAACAGCTAATGCATTTTGAGGCTCAAGAACCCCCCCCCCCCCTTCATCAGGGCTTCAGTTAAAGTGTGTTACCCTAAAAAAAAAAAAGGATTCTGTCCCTTTAAAGCATGTTATGCAGCACAGTGCTTGTGCTATGTAATTTGGTCCCCTGTATCACCTGAAATACCTGGCTGATCTTGCCTGGCTATACCCTCCCCCTTGTAAACTGACCACTGTTAATCATGGCTGCTGAGCCCTGACACTGTGGTCAGTTTATGTGCCTCCGTCATCCGCAGCCTGCTCTCTGCTCTCCTGTGTCCTCCTCCTCACCCTGCCTGTCAGCTAGTCTGTGTGTGAGCCGCCCCTCCCCTCCTCTTGTAGCACCGCTCCGAGCAGTGCAAATATTACTGCTCACAAGCACTGCCAGACCCACTGCTAGTATAACATGTAGTATATACCATATGCCATTTTTTAACATTTATCTTCTAAATACCTTATTCTTTCTTCCCGATCAATGGTCACGTGACCGTCCGTTGCTCTCTCCCTCCTATGTATACAATACAGAGGGAGGTCACGTGACCGCCCGGCAGGCGTCAGAGGGAGAGCTTGGCCCTTCCCCCCCAGTACATACATCGGAGAAAGAGTGCGACGGGCGGTCACGTGACCGCTGATCGGGGAGAAATAAAATTGTATTTAGAAGATTAATTTTTAAAAACGGCATACAGTATATACTACATGTTATACTAGCAGTGGGGCTAGTACCTTAACAACCCCTTTAAAATAAGAACATTGAATGGACTCAAAATAGAGCCTTCCTGTATAAATGACCTTAAATAAATCAGGAGAGTTACTGGCCAGCAATTGGCTTTCCTACTTCCTTCACACAGGAAAGTTCTGTTTTGAATACATTCAAGGTAAGGTGGCCAAATTTTTAAAATGAAGTCCGGGAACATTTTTTTTTATTATTGGCAAATGGTATACTATTTTATAGGCATATTTTTCTCAAATGATATATGCAGTGTATGTGGTATGTGTATATGGAATGATTGTATGATGTATACGTTATTTCTCACATTTCGTCCATGAGATAAAAAAAAGTTAGTTCTTAGAATTTTTTGGGATATGACTACCAAATGTTAAGACGATAAGAAGAAGAAAGGATGAAACTTTTCAATGCATATTTTGTATTTTATTCTTACCAAAGAATTTTGGTTCAACAATAACAATATAAATGACCAATTCAGAACAGTAAAAGATTGCATGGTAACAACACTGTACCCATATGACATTTTGATCATTTTTTTTCACACAAATAGAGCTTTTTGCCTCGTTTTGGATTTTAGGTGTTTACATGTTTAAAACAGGTTTTTTTGCTAGAAAATTACTTAGAACCCCCAAACATTATATATGGTTTTTTTTCTAACACCCTAGAAAATAAAATGGCGGTCATTGCAATACTTTTTTTTTGCACCGCATTTGCGCAGCGGTCTTATAAGCGCACTTTTTTTGGAAAAAATTCAATTTTTTTGAATAAAAAAATAAGACAACAGTAAAGTTAGCCCAATTTTTTTTTATATTGTGAAATATAATGTTACGCCAAGTAAATTGATACCCAACATGTCACGCTTCAAAATTGCGCCCGCTCGTGGAATAGCGTCAAACTTTTACCCTTAAAAATCTCCATAGGCGACGTTTAAAAAATTCTACAGGTTGCATGTTTTGCCTTACAGAGGAGGTCTAGGGCTAGAATTATTGCTCTCGCTCTACCGGTCGCGGCAATACCTCACACGTGTGGTTTGACCACCGTTTTCATATGCGGGCGCTACTCACGTATGCGTTCGCTTCTGCGCGCGAGCTCGTCGGGACAGGGCGATTTAAAAAAATTTTTATTTTTTTTTTATTATTTATTTTACTTTATTTTATTTATTTTTTCACTGTTTTTTTAAAAAAAAAAAATTGGATCACTTTTATTCCTATTACAAGGAATGTAAACATCCCTTGTAATAGAAAAAAACATGACAGGTCCTCTTAAATATGAGATCTGGGGTCAAAAAGTCCTCAGATCTCATATTTACACTAAAATGCAAAAAAAAAAAAAAAAGTCGTTTAAAAAAATGACACAAAAAATTGTGCCTTTAAGAGAAGTGGGCGGAGCCGTCGTAATGACGTCGCTCCGGCCGTCACATGGTATAGAGACGGGTGGGGGCCATCTAGGCCTCACTCATCTCTATACCGAAGCACTGACAGGACCCGATCTCCTCCGCCGCTACCGACGGCTCCTGTAAGCGGCGGAGGGCGCGGGAGAGCGGCGGGAGGGGGGGTGGTACCTCTCCCGCCGCCGATAACGGTGATCTCGCGGCGAACCCGCCGCAGAGACCACCGTTATCGTGTACAGAACCGCTCACTGTAAAGATGGATACCTCGGTTGTGGCCGCAGCTGCTGCCGTTACCGAGATATCCATCTTCAAAAAAATGACGTACATATACAGTGAGCGGTCGTCAAGTGGTTAATTGCCCCTGGGGTTTTTTGAAAAAACGTTTATCTTAGTTTCTGTTATAAAATGTTATAAGTAAGTCATTTTTCTCCTTCACTGATGTGCGCTGATGAGGCTGCACTGATGGGCACTGATAGGTGGCACTGATATGTGGCAATGATGGGCACCGATAGGCAGCACTGATAGGTGGCAATGATGGGCACTGATAATGATGGGCACTGATAGGCGGCAATCATGGGGACTGATAGGCAGCACTGATAGGCGGCAATTATAGGCACTGATAGGTGGCAATCATGGGCACTTATAGGTGGCACTGATATGTGACAATGATGTTCACTGATAGGTGCCAGTGATGGACACTGATAGGTGGCACTGATATGTGGCAATGATGGGCACTGATAGGCAGCACTGATAGGCAGCACTGATATGCGGCAATGATGAGCACTGATAGGCAGCAATGATGGGCACTGATATGCGGCAATGATGGGCACTGATAGGCGGCAATGATGGGCACTGATAGGCAGCAATGATGGGCACTGATAGGCAGCAATGATGGGCACTGATAGGCGGCAATGATGGGCACTGATAATGATGGGCACTGATAGGCAGCACTGATAGGCGGCAATTATGGGCACTGATAGGCGGCAATGATGGGCAATTATAGGTGGCAATGATGGGCACTGATAGGCGGCAATGATGGGCACTGACAGGCAGCACTGATATGCAGCAATGATGGGCACTGATAGGCGGCAATAATGGGCACTGATAGGCAGCACTAATATGCGGCAATGATGGACACTAATAGAGGACAACGATGGGCACTGATAGGTGGCACTGATATATGGCAATGATGGGCACTGATAGGTGGCAATGATGGGCATTGTTAGGTGACATTGATGGGCACTGATAGGTGGCAATGGTGGGCACTGATATGTGGCAGTGATGGGCACTGATAGGGGCACTGATATGCGGCAATGATGGGCACTGACAGGCAGCACTGATATGCGTCAATGATGGGCACTGACAGGCGGCGATAATGGGCACTGATAGGCAGCACTGATAGGCGGCAATGATGGGCACTGAAAGGCGGCACTAATATGTGCTGCATTAGTGGCAGTGGTGTCATTGTTTAATAACTCCTTTGTGCTGGGGCATGAAGGGGATAATAAACACTGCCACCAATGCAGCCCAAAGGGGTTAATTAACTGCCACTGGTCACTAATGTACCAGTGAACAATGGCAATACATTAACCCCCTGCATGCTGCATATTACAAATAGCACTTTAGATTAAATAAACCCCCCCCCCAAAAAAAAAAAACCTAAAAACTCTTCAGTAACATCACACATTTAAGCCAAAGCAGTGCAGCATTTTTAGCAGCTTCACTCACTTTGTCACAGTAGTGGACACTCCCCGCAGGTCGAAGCAGGTCGCAGCTTCTCTTCCATCCCACCTCCCGGCCTCTTACTGACGTCACACAAGGCCCGGGCCTAGGAAGTTCCTGTTGGGCTGGGCGGAGATTCCTGACAGGGAAGTGACAGTGTGCAGCTCTGCTATCGTAGCACTGTGTAGCAGCAGCCGTCCGCCCCTGCTATCCGGGGACAAAACTGGGGACAGACTTGGTCCGGGGATGCCACTGATATGGCTGCGACCTGCTTCGACCTGCGGGGAGTGTCCTGCGGGGAGTGTCCATGATTTTGCACAGAGCAGCCCGGATCCTTCTCTTCTCGGGTCCCACGGCAGCTCTCTCGGCTACTCCTTCACTACTGGTGGGTGCCCCCACAGCAAGCAGCTTGCTGTGGGGGCACCCAAGCAGGCACGCTGCCGATCCACGGCTCCATGTATCCATTTACACATGGAACCGTGACTTAGCCCCCCCCCCATCTCCTGATTGGCTCACTGGCTGTGATTGATAGCAGCAGGAACCATTGGCTCCCACTGCTGCCAAAAGCCAATAAGGAGTGCGAGTCCCTTGCGAGGCAAGGCTCTCATGAGGGCTACAGCGCGGCCAGCTAGTTCTGGTATGCCGTCAAATGAATGGCATCTCAAATCCGAGTTCCGCGTTTTCTCATTCACACCACAGCGCTGTCAAATCCCGCCCGCGATTCAGAACGCTGTAGTGTGAATGCAGCCTGAGGCCGTTTTCAGGTGTTTTAGCGCTAAAAATAGCACCTGTAAAGCGCTTGAAAACTGCCTCTCATGCCTCCCCAGTGTGAAAGCACTCTGGCGCTTGCAGGATGGGAAAAAGAGTCCTGCAAACAGCATCTTTGGGGCGTTGTAGGAGTTCTGTATACACCGCCCTGCCCATTGGAATGAAAAGGCAGCGCTTCCGAAGCGCCGCAACACGGGCGGTTATAACCCTTTTTTGTCCGCTAGCTGGGATTAAAAGCGCCCCACTAGCAACCGAAAAGCTTTGGTAAAATTACGGTAAAGTGCAGCTAACATGACAGTAAAACGCCGCTAAAATGAGCGGCACTTTACCGCCAGCGCGCCCGCGACTGCAGAGAGAAAGCAGCCTTAATGTAAGGACTATGTTGCTGTTGAGGTGAGAAATAAAAGGATGAAAAGAATAGATGATGATGGACGTCCTCCAGCCAGGAAATGAGGCGGGCTCTATCTGACTTGCTGCAGCTTCTAATGCACATTGTGAGAAGCTCACAGTGTGCAGTGAAATCAGAGTAAGCCATTTCAGTCCAGGAGAGGAGTCGGTACAACTGTGCAAGACTGGAGGGGAGGCCGAAGGTCAGATTTAATGGTTATTTATTGGACAGCCATAGAGTGTTTAGTACATACAGTATATGTGGAGTTGCACTAGTCGCAGGGTAGTAAGTTGTGTCTGAGCACCTGCAGCTGTCACACGGAAGGAATTCCTCTGCTTGACCCAGTTCCCTTCCTAATCCATTAAAGCCTGTTGCGTTCACCTGTCTCTCTGATCACCTTGATGCGCAGTCAGTGCCGTCGTCTCTCTTTTCAGACTCTCAGATGTGACAGAGCATACGGGGGGAATCGCTTTGTGCTGCCGCCCACCTACCATGTGTGTTCAGCGCTGGGCTCCAGCGATTCATCACCTGTGTGATTGCCGTGGTTCTATGGGAAGTGGGGGGAGGGGGAGGTGCAACGGCACCCATTAAAATCCAGACAGATCATGTGCCAATACAAAAAAAAAGAGAGTGGTGCGGAGTGATGCTTTGCACACTAAAAAGGAGATTATGGAGAGAGACGAGACAGAAAAAGTGATCAGACATTACCGGAGCCTGACATTTGTTGTAAGGAATGATAATTCTCATGTAATGCAAGATAAGGATAGAGCTTTCTGCTTCTATGGGGTCTGGAGGACATAGCAGCCATCGCACACAATGTGATTCCATCTGGCCGTGATTTCACTTCTTCACTTAGCAGTTCAAGTTTCAGTTGAAACATCAAATTGTGCACCCTGTATGTAGTTTAGGGGGGCAGATGCATGGATAGAGGGGGCTGCGCCTGTGCGCCCCTAATGGGCGGGCAGCCACTGGTTAGTATTAAGGTTAGGGTTAATGTTAGACCCCTTTCACACTGGGGCGCTTTGCAGGCGCTACAGTGCTTTAAAATAGCACCTGCAAAGCGCCCTGAAAGAGCCGCTCCTTACACTCCAGTGTGAAAGCCCGAGGGCTTTCACACTGGAGCAGTGCGCTGGCAGGATGCTAAAAAAAGTCCTGCCAGCAGCATCTTTGGAGTGGTGAAGGAGCAGTGTGTATACCACTCCTTTACCGCTCCTGCCCATTTAAATGAATGGGGCAGCCCGGCTATACCGCCGGCAAAGCGCCGCTGCCGCAGCTCTTTGCGGTGGTTTTAACCCTTTCTCGCCCGCTAGCATGGGGGTAAAACCGCCCCCGCTAGCGGCCGAATACTGCCGCTAAAAGGACGGTAAAGCGCAGTTTTACCGCCAGCGCCCGCACCGCCCCAGTGTGAACGGGGCCTAAGGGTATTGTTAAAGTGAAAGTTAGCGCCAGGGTTGCTGTTAAGGTGAAGGGTTATTTTAGGAATAATGTTAGGGTGAAGGTTAGCATAAAGGTTAATATTGAGGTGCAACTAAGGATTACCATCAAGATAAGGGTTAATGTTAGGGTCACCATTAATTTGCAGGTATGTGTTAGGATTACCTTTAAGATAAGGTAGGGTTCTAACCTCTTTCAGTTTTTGTTTGTACATCTGTGTCCCATTGGGGAGATTTCCCTTCACTTCCTGTCCCATTGCCACAACAGGAAGTGAGTGGGAATCCTGGCAAATTAAGGGAATCTCTTGGAAGATTTCCCCTCTATTACTGTTCTAAGGACAACCCAAAATTTGGAAGTTTCTTTTACTTTCACTTTCAATTTTATCAGTAATTAAAGTTTCATTTTAAATTTATAATCGTTAATAGGAAGGGAGGACCCTCACCATGCCAACATCCAAAATATGTATATAAGGATTGAGAAACTCAAAAAATTGGTGGACTTTGTGGGCACATAATGAGAGGAAAGATCATTAAAAAAGAGTATAAATTTTATTACATGATTAAAAAACATATAAAGGACATACAAACAACATCCTGTATAGACACAGTTACCAGTTACCCAATAGTGCAGTTACAGAGGGATGAATCAGAAGTAAGATTGACTTTGTAATATGTCTAATAAAGAGAATTGATCCAGTAACGCCTCCAAAAACTTGACACGTTTCACTAAATTATTAGCTTCCTCAGGACAAATACTGGGTAGGTGCTGGTAAATCTGTGGCTCAGAGTATAGGGACATCTCACAACACTAAATAGACATCCAAGATGACAAAGTTTCAAATCTCATATATATGTATACGAAAACGTTGTATATACAAGTCATGTGGTCTATAGTAGACACAACTGATGTGTAGCAGGTATCTGAGTTTGAGAAAAAAATATTAAAGTGTAGGCCAACAAGAGAGGTAAATTGCCATAAGTTATCACTACAAAGGTTTCCAACAAGATATCAACAGCACCAATTATGACCCAAGAATGCAGTACCAATATATCAAGTGAATAACTACATAGGATACCCTACATTATGAAGACCGATAGCACATCTGAGTGTATAAGTATAACACTTATCCCCAATGGGAAGACCTATTATTGAGGCCCGAGCAGATAATTGCCGTGTAGGAAAGGGAGAGTTTACACCCCCTTGGAAGATGCTCCGGTGTATACAGCTTTCCTCTCAGTGAGCAACCTTCCAGAGCAGCTTCTCTTGTTGGCCTACATTTTGATATTTTTACATCTCGAACTCACATACCTGCTACACATCAGTTGTGTCTACTATAGACCACATGACTTGTATATACATCGTTTTCGTATACATATATATGAGATTTGAAACTTTGTCATCTTGGATGTCTGTTTAGTGTTGTGAGGTGTCCCTATTCCCCCCTAGCCACAGATTTACCAGCACCTCCCCCGTATTTGTCCTGAGGAAGCAAATAATTTAGTGAAACGCGTCGAGGAGCAAGTTTTCAGAGGCATTACTGGATCAATTCTCTTTATTAGACATATTACAATCAATCTTTATACTTCTGATTCAGCCCTCTGTAATTGCACTATTGGGTAACTGGTAACTGTGTCTATACAGGGTGTTGTTTGTATGTCCTTTATTTGTTTTTTAATCATGTTGTAATAAGATTTATACTTTTTTTAATGATCTTTCCTCTCCTTATGTGCCCACAAATTCCACCAATTTTTTGAGTTTCTCAATTCTTATAATCGTTAATGTTCTATCATCAACAATGAAGACAGCATGGAAATTTTCATTTGGACCCCTATCCTTTTTTGGGGAAAATTTTGCCAGATGGAGGGGATGATAGTTCTTGAAGTAAATGTCAGTGTTAACTGGGTGACACGAGTTTTCTCTGTGCAGTGAATATCATAAACAATTGTTCTTTTGAAAAAATTCTTGTTTTTACCTTTTTTGTCATCGTTTGTTCCATCTCAGCACTGGTGATCTCTTGCAGCCTCTTTGCAGTCATCACTTCCGGTTTGCACGCTGCAGGGGTGGATGCATGGCATTGCTCTGGGGAGGTTTCCTGATAATGTCAATACGCCATGTCTGTGTAATGTGGTCTACATGGAAAGCCCATTGGGTGACATCACAGGAACACAATTAGGCAGGGGTGGAGAGTTGTCACCTTTTAGCGGGACGTGCCTAAACAAAAGCAAATAACCTTCATGACAGGATCGGCAGGCATTATTTTAAAGCGGAACTTCAGTCATTTATTCATCTTTCCATCTATTAAATCTTCTGCCCTTGTTGTTGTTTTAACTTTGGATAGTAAAACGTTTTTTTTTTTCTGCCAGTAAATCCCTTATACAGCCCACTTCCTGTTTCTTGTCTGGAAGAAAAGCCTAGGCTTATGACATCATGCACAGCTCCCTCTCTCACTCATGTGAGAGTTTGCCAGGAAGAGAGGGGGATGAGTCATAAGAGGGCCAATGAGAGCTGAAAAGCTGGAGGTGTGACTCTGTGTGTCTGTTTAAATCCAGGAAGTGAACAGGCAGCAGATTCAGCTGCCCACAATTAAAATGGCTGCAGCCAGACTCAGTGGAGGGAGATTTCTGCAGCATATTTGGCAAGAACAGAATCGCAGTATATATAAAATCATTTGCAAAGTGGTTGGAGGGAAGCTTCAGAATGGCAAAGGTGTTTTTATTACAAATTATGTGAGCAGACTGCAGTTTCTCTTTAATGAATTTTGAAGTGATAATAACAGGTTAAAGCTTATACAAGATTTTAGTGATCGGGTTTACATTTATTTTAATGACTTCCTAAATTAATGCATAAAGGTATTAAGTGAGATATATACAAACATACTGGGGTCAATTCACTAACGTTTACCGCATGCGATAACATGGTAACATGACTCATTTGCATAAATTATCGCATGCGGTATATAAAGTCCAATTCACAAAAAAATTTAAAAAATAACGATTAGGCCTCATGTACACTGCTGCTGGTAAACGGACATTTAGGAGCAGTTGGGCATTTTTTCCAGCTGCCCCTGAACTCTCCTCCATGTTATCTTATCAGTACATGTACACAGGGTCGTTTATAGTTGTTTCCAGGCAGTTGAGTTTAGAAGCTTTTTTGAAACGCAAAAAAATAGGTTCAGACTGATGTTCCGAGGCATTTGAAATGCCTGTAACAGCTTCTAAACGCTGCTAAACGCGGTGACTCACATTTAGCAGTGTTTCGTTTACAGTCGTTTTTCATTTTAACAAAATTTTTTTTTTTTTACAAACGATTCTAGACCCAAACGTGGCTAAACGCGGCTAAACGGATGTTTTTAGACGCCGGTTTTTAGCTGTCAAGGTGAATCGTTTAGGAGTGGTTAAACAACGTCCCGTGTACATGAAGCCTTATGCAGTATATACCGCAAAATTAAAAATGTGCCGGTAAATATCGTAAAAAAAACATGTGGTAAGCTCTTCACCGACAGAACAGAGTAAAAAAACATTAGATATTTATCACCAGGGTTTTTCTGGCGGTATCACATGCGGTATTTGCCAGAAATGACCTAGGGGTCCCCCCCCCCATAGCTGGCTGCTAAGAAGCGGGCCAGAAAGCTGGCCGCCGAGTCCTTAACAACAGATGATTCATCAGCTGTCAGCGGGTTCCCTGCTGACAGCTGAATGTAAAAAAAACATTGACGATGGATTTACATCGGCAGACAGTTGTTTCTATTTTTTTAATAAAGGAATTGTCAAAAACTAGTGTATGTCTTTACTCACTTTTTTGGGGGAATGGGTAGAGGTATTATATACTCCATAGTCATTCACAGAAACGGGGGGGGGGGTGTGTGATCTGGGGGCCCCCTAGTTAAAGGAGGCTTCAAGATTCCGATAAGCCCCCCCCCCGCCTGCAGAACGCATTCCCCTTCAACATGGGGACAAGGTGCTTTGAGGTGGGAGGGGGCATCTAAAGAACCACCCATGTTTCGTGCTTCCCGGCCCGCTCCATAGCAACTAGCTCAATGTGCTGAATTATTGCATGAAAACAAGTGGTAAATATTGCTCAATCGAACAAACACTGCATTTGTTATTTAACACAAAATTCTTACTGAATTGCACTTTCAAAACTGATTTAATGCAAGCACTATTTTACTGCATTTTATTGGCTGTTATTTAATTCCTAGTGAATTCACACCGCTGCGTGTTATGTGTGTTAGTATATAGGGGTATATACTGTATATCATCATAGTTGAGTACTGTTCATGATATTATTTTATTTACAATAAATATAAACAGGACCACTGATGGGGGGGGGGGGTAGAGGCAGCCCTCACTTACCAGGCTGGGCCCCATTAGGTTAGCAGAAGGGTTCAGTAGGGGCAACTCACAGTCCACCACCAGAATCCCCCACACCCATAGCGGGTGGTGTGGCTCAGCAGAGCTTACTGCATAAAAATTTCAGAGGATCAGCTGTGTGCCATGCAAAGGGCGCCATAACAATTCCTACAGAAAGGGCCCCAGGGGCCAGTGGGTGCACCCTCTCCTGGTGAAGTTTAACTCAAAATCCTAGAGATGGGAAGAGCCCAAATATGAGCAGTGGAGGGCACAATGTGTCTGGTGGGTGCAGGGGGTGCAAAATGTGGTGTATTGGGGGGGATCTAGGGGTGCAAAATTTAGGGTAATGGATGCAGGGGGTGCAGCGTGTGGGTTAATGTGGGATGCAGGGGGTGCAGAATGTAGGGCCAAGGGGGTGCAGGGGTGCAGAATGTGCCGTAATGTGGTTTGTAGAATAATGTGGGGTAATGGGGGGGTGCTGGAGGTGGAAAATGGGGGGTATTGGGGGATCCAAAGGATGCAGAATGTGGGGTAATGGGGGATGCAGGGGTGCAAAATGTGGGGTAATGGGTGATCCAAGGGGTGCAGGAAGTGGGGTGATGCAGGAGGCAAGGGGTGCAGACTGTGGAGTAACGCTGGAGGCAGGGGGTGCAGATTGTGGAGTAATAGGGGGCACAGAATAAGGAGTATTGGGGAATATAGGGGATACAGAGTGTGGAGTAATGAGGATGCAGAATGTGGAATAATGGGGTATACAAGGATGTGCAGGGTGTGGGGTAATGGGGGAATCAGGGGGTGTATAATGTAAAGTAATTGGGGGATGCAGAGTGTGAGCTATTAGGGGATGTAGAGTGTGGGTGCTGATAATTGGGTGTGGAGTGATGCAGTGTTGGGTAGTGGAGGATACAGGAGGTGTGGACTGGGGTAATGGGGGATGCAGGGGTGCAGAATGTTGGGTTAATGTGGGATGCAGGGGGTGCAGAATGTAGAGCAAATGGGGGTGTAGGAGGTGCAGAATGTGGGGTAATGTGGGATGCAGAATATAGGGCAATGAGTGATGCAGGAGGTACAGAATGTGGGGTAATGTAGGATGCAGGGGGTGCAAAATGTTGGTCAATGGAAGATGCAAGGGGTGCAGAATGTGGGGTAATGTGGAGTTTAGAATTTGGGGTAACATGGGATCTAAGGGGTACAGAATGTGGGGTGATGGGGGTGCAGAATGTGGGGTAATGGGGGATCCAAAGGATGTAGAATGTGGGGTAATGGGGGATTAAGGAGTGCAAAATGTGGGGTAATGGGTGATCCAAGGGGTGCAGAATGTGGGGTGATGCAGGAGGCAAGGGGTGCAGAATGTGGGGTAATAGGGGGGTGCAGAAAAAGGCGTATTGGGGGATATAGGGGATACAGAGTGTGGAGTGATGGGGGATAAAAGGAGATGCAGGATGTGGGGTAATGGGGGATTCAGGGGGTGTAGAGTGTGGGCTATTAGTGTATGTAGAGTGTGGGTGCTGATAATTGGGGGTGGAGTATGGAGTGATGCAGTGTTGGGTAGTGGAGGATACAGGAGGTATGCAGGGGGTACAGAGAGCAGGACAGTGGGGACTGTGGGGTAGTGGGCAGGATTGAGATGTACCAGGGGGGTCCTGTCAGGCAGGCTGTATGGGCCCCCATGATTTCTCCTACTGGCTATATATATATATATATATATATATATATATATATATATATATTTATTTATATATTTTTATATATATATATATATATATATATATATATATATATATATATACTGTATATACACACATTTGTTGTGCATTATTGCCATGGCAGAGTCAGAGACTTGGTATGAATCATGCCGAGGACAGCCTGGTTCCCTGTCCAGATGGCTCCTCTCTGCCATGGCACCCCGTACAGCAGGCCCCGTCATGTATGGCGTCTGTCCATAGCTGTTACTTATTATGAGTCACTTTCCAGCATCTCGGAGCGAGAGCCACTTCTGTGCACTAAATGATGCTTCTAAGCATCTCTTGTCTCTCCTCTGCAAAATATGGGTCCGGAGGCAAATCCAGCGACCAAACGCCATGTGTAGCGTGCTGCGTATTATGGGACTGCAGCTCATCCTAAGAAATATGCAATGGCACCGCCTGGGCCCACAGTGGCATCATCTGAAAATAAAACGTGTTACTCTTATAATACTGTTAAACATTTGGGGTTGGTGGGTCATCTGAGAACCAAATCCCTCCAAATAATGAAGTCGATAACCTTGAAAGTTTAAATATCGGTAATAAATAAATATATATGGCACTCTTCAGGAGCCAAGCAGAAAAATTGATCTAGAAAACTATTATTTCAATCTTTTTTGTTTATATTAATATGTTTGTAAATTGCATAAAACATATGACAAGGTTAATTTTTCTGTATAGATTGTTATACAAAATTATAATATAGAAATGATCTGTAAAATGATACAAATGTTCTACAAAATTATATTATACAAATGTTCTACATAATGATACAATTCTACAAAACATTATAGAAGTTCTGTACATAATGATACAAACGTTAAACAAAAATATACTGTATTATATAATTGGTATACAATATCATAAAATGTTATACAAAATCATATACAAATTTTCTACAAAATGATATTATAGTAATATGATACATAATAATACAAATGTTAAACAAAAATATATTATACAAAATGTTTTACAATATTATAAAATGTTATAAATGTTATATTATAAATATATAATATTGTAGAAATGTTTTACAAAATTATACAAATTTTATACAAACCTTATACAAAAATACACAAATATTATACAAAAATATATCATAGAAGGGTTCTACATATTGATATGAATGTTATAAAATTTTATTATTTTGATATTTTGCCCTGACCAGTCTGTATAACAAAATTAACCCTTTTTTATGTTCTCTTATGTGATTTTAAAATGTATTTACTGTATATTAATAAAAAATAATAATAATTAAAATACTTTTATTTTCATATTTTAGTTTGTTAGATCTTTTTGTATGCTTGGCACTTAAAAAGTCTGATATACTTTCAAAGGTTATTTACTTTGTTACCATAATGATGTAGGGAGGTAAATCCCTTTTAGATTGTAAGCTCTAAGGAGCAGGGCCTTCTGCTTCCTCCTGTATTGTAACTGCACTGTCTGCCCTCATGTTGTAAAGTGCTGTGCAAACTGTTGGCGCTATATAAATCCTGTATAATAATATTAATAATGATGTGTGGAGACTATAATGATTATATACCTGCAGAGACTAAGATCCCTGGTGGATAGACATTCAGCCGGTTCACCAGGAACCAGACAGATTACTATCCATGTATGGGCAGGTTGGTTGTACAGAATTCAATCTACCGATCCACTTCTGTTCAACCAGCATGTCGGATTTCCCCGTTCGATCAACACTGCAGGCTATAGCTGGCAGCACTGATCAGTGTATTCTGATGGAGGGGAAGTCCTCCCGCTGTCAGAATACAATGCCTCAGCAGGGAGGATTTCCCCCATCCACATAAAGTGTGTGAATTTGGGAATAGAGTCATTGATTAATCTATGGGCTGCTTTAGCGGGTCGTGGGAGAAGGTTCGTAGGCCTTCAGTTTCTTTATGGTTGGGTCACCCACAGGTTTTGTGGTCTTGTAGTGGGACATATATACTGACTGGCCACTTTATTAGTTGTTCAATTGAATTGTTTCACTGTTCAATTGCTTGGAAACACAAATTGCTAATCAGCCAGTCACATGGCAGCAACTCAATGCATTTAGGCATCTAGACATGGTGTAGATGACTTGCTAAAGTTCAAACTGAGCATCAGAATGGGGAAGGAAGGGGATTTAAGTGTTTTTGAATGTGGCTTAGTTGTTGGTGCCAGATGGGCTGGTCTGAGTATTTCCAAAACTGCTGATCTACTGAGATTTTCACCATCTCTAGGGTTTAGGCTGGGTTCACACCGCAGCATGGAGCGACTCACAGCAGGGGTCCAGAGCATCCCTGTTCACCATTTCAGGTCCGATTTCAGTCTGATTTTTTGGCTGAATTCAGACCTGAAATGGACCAGAAGACTCACAGGACTCCTGTGCAATTCGCACCAAAGATGCTCAAGAGATGTGTGAACCGGCTTCATAGAGAGCTGGTCACAATCTTCTGACATGCAAATTGGATGCAGAGAAACCCACATCCAATTCGCAGTAGTGTGAACCCAGCCTTACAGAGAATGGTCCGAAAAAGAGAAAATTTCCAGTGAGCGGCTGTTGTGTAGACGAAACTGCCTTGTTGATGTCAGAGGTCAGAGGAGAATGGGCAGATGATAGAAAGGCAACAGTAACTTAAATAACCACTTGTTACACCCAAGGTATGCAGAATATCATCTCTGAACAAAAAACACATCGAACCTTGAAGCAAATGGGTTACAGCAGCAGAAGACCACACCGGGTGCCACTCCTGTCAGCTAAGAACAGGAAACTGAGGCTGCAATTCGCACAGGATCACCAAAATTGAACAATAGAAGTATGGAAAATTGTTGCCTGGTCTGATGAGTCTCGATTTCAGCTGCGACATTCAGATGGTCGGGTCAGAATTTGGTGTAAACAACATGAAAAGTATGGATCCATCCTGCCTTGTATCACCGGTTCAGGCTGGTGGTGGTGCAATGGTGTGGGGGAGATTTTCTTGGCACATTTCGGGCCCCTTAGTACCAGTTGAGCATCGATTAAACACCACGGCCTACCTGAGTATAGTTGCTGACCATGTCCATCCCTTTATGACTACAGTGTCCCCATCTTCTGATGGCTCCTTCCAGCAGGATAATGCACCATGTCACAAAGCTCCAATCATCTCACCACTGGATAATGAGGTCCCTGTACTCCAATGGCCTCCACACTCACCAGATCTCCATCCAATAGAGAACCTTTGGGAAGATTAGCATCATGGATGTGCAGCCAAAAAATCTGCAGCAACTGCGTGATGCTATCATGTCACTATGGAGCAAAATCTCTGAGGAATGTTTCCAACATCTTGTTGAATTTATACTATGAAGAATTAGGGCAGTTCTGAAGGCAAAAGGGGGTCCAACCGGGTACTAGCAAAGTGTACCTAATAAAGTGTCTGGTGAGTGTATTTTACCTCTATGTGGAGTCACTGTAAAGGGAAGGTTAGTGCAGCCTGCGTCTTTATGGTGACCATCACTAATAGGCTATGGCAGGTGAAGGATTGTCAAAGCTGGACTGAAGATTGGAAACACATTGACTCGTCGTAAACCTAAGTTCAGACCTTTGCATGTTGGGAACATGCAAAACATCATGTGCTTTTGCGCTTTCCCACCATGCAGAGAAACACGCTGCCATTTAGCAGCCGTATGGCAGTGCCATTGATTTGTACAGCCAAAACTGCATGGTGCCGCACATTTTTTGGAAAACAGTCTAGGTTTAAAATGTTTTAAGCATCTTGGATGGAGTGGGGATTTTCCTGCCATTCCAAGGCTTCATAACAAAGATTTCCCTTCACTTCCTGTCCAGCTGACAGTTGGGTTGATTTACTAAAGCTGGTGCACTCGGAACCTGGTGCACCTGTGCATGGTAGCCAATCAGCTTCCAACTTCAGTTTGTTTAATTAAGCTTTGACAATAAAACCTGGAAGCTGATTGGTTTCTCTGCAGAGCTGCACCAGATTTTGCACTCTCAAGTTTTAGTAAATAACCTCTGTTTCACCAAACAGAAAGTGCGGAAAAGTCTCCAGCAGCAACACCGACACAAAAAAGAATAAAATAGTAGGGTTGGGGAAGGCTAGAACTCCGAAGTTTTATTCTTGTATCCTTGTTACAGATTTTCTCTCACTTCCTGTCTGATAAAACGTGGCCAACACGGCGGGCTCAGTCACCAAGTGGTGGCAGAAATGTCCGCACAGTGACATGATGGAGGGCAGACGTCCTTCACACTCTCTTCCTCTAAATTGGGACTCTGATAAGGAGGCCAGGCGGCAGACCTCTTATCTGGAGATACAAGATGCGATTCTCCACTCATAATGACTACAACACACAAACTCAACAATTGTTCAATGTATTCATTACAGTGGAGGGACATTAGAATGTGAGCTCCTCTGGTGCAGAAACTGATGTGACTGGTTCAGTGTTCTCTGTACAACACTGTAGTATATGTCAGCACTATATAATTGTATAATAATAACAACAGTGTATAGTTGTGGATGGGGGGGGGGACTTTAGAGTGTAATGCCGCGTACACGCGATCGGACTTCTCGTCGGAAAAAGATATGATGGCTTTTTCGACAGGATTCCGCTCAAGCTTGGCTTGCATTCACACGGTCACACAAAAGTTCGCTGAACTTTCGACCGTCAAGGACGCGGTGATGTACAACACTACGACGAGCCGAGAAAATGAAGTTCGATGCTTCCGAGCATGCGTCAGAATTTTGCACGCAGCGTGTGTATGCGGCATTAGCTCTCCTGGTGCAGAGATTGATGTGACTGGGCCAGTGTTCTCTGTACAGCACTGCAGTATATGTGAGTGCTATATAAATGTATAATAATAATAATAATAATAATAACAACAGTGTATAATTGTGTGTGTGTGTGTGTGTGGGGGGGTGGATATTAGAGTGTGAGCTCCTCTGGTGCAGAGACTGATGTGACTGGGCCAGTGTTCTCTGTACAGCACTGCAGTATATGTGAGTGCTATATAAATGTATAATAATAATAATAATAATAATAATAACAACAGTGTATAATTGTGTGTGTGTGTGTGTGGATATTAGACAAAATATTTTACAGCGCACACATACAAGAATGACATTTCCTGCAGGGCTAGTTAAAAACACCTGAACACATTCAAAAATACGGGGGGGTTTGGTCACACTATATGGTCATATAGTGCTAAGCCCACTTACTGCGACAAAGTACCCCGAATTAGTGGGTCCTACACTAGTAATAGAATGGAAGATCCTTTGTCTCAACCATGGGAGCTGAACTCCTCTATGTGGGAGAACTGAAAGGGATACATCCTAAACACTGGTGGCCACTAAATAGGAGGTAATGAGGAGGGGGAGGGGTGCTCCAGCCCAAAAACCTGGTCAGGGCCTATTACAACATACAAGAACATATTTGGGGGGCACACCCTACAATGCATTTAAATTCAAGATGGTGCTGCTATAAGACCTACAAACAGTACAAAATATTTTACAGCGCACACATACAAGAATGACATTTCCTGCAGGGCTAGTTAAAAACACCTGAACACATTCAAAAATACGGGGGTTTGGTCACACTATATGGTCATATAGTGCTAAGCCCACTTACTGCGACAAAGTACCCCGAATTAGTGGGTCCTACACTAGTAATAGAATGGAAGATGTGTGGATATTAGAGCGTGAGTTCCTCTGGTGCAGAGACTGATGTGATTGGCTCAGTGTTCTCTGTACAGCACTGCAGTATATGTCAGCGCTATATAAATGTATAATTTTAATAGTGTAGAATTGTGGGGGTGGAGGGGGTATTAGAGTGTAAGCTCCTCTGGTGCAGAGACTGATGTGACTGGCTCAGTGTTCTTTGTATAGCACTGTGGTATATGTCAGTGCTATATAACTGTATAATAATAATAATAATAGTGTGTAATTGAGGGGGGGGGAGGGGATATAGAGTGTAAGCTCCTCTGGTGCAGAGACTGAAGTGACTGGCTCTATGCGCTCTGTACAGCACTGCGGTTAGGGTTGCCACCTGTCCAAGATTCACCCAGACAGTCCGGGGTTTTGATTCATGTGTCCGGGTTTCAGTCCTTCTGAAACCCGGACACATTGTTCAGACAGGAATGTGGCTTTGAACAAGGCTTAACAGGAGGATGAGGGGAGCACTATGTGCGTCACGTTACTATTCTCTTTGGAGTGCCCAAAGGTGTCCCAGGTCTGTATATCCCTGGTATACAATCCTATAGTGTATACTAAAACAAAAAAAATTTCCTGTGCTGCTAAAGTGTTCGGGTTTGGCTTGAAGAAAAAGTGGCAACACTAACTGTGGTATATGTCAGTGCTACTCACACATATAATAATAATAATAATAATAATAATAATAATAGTGTGAATTGTGAATGGCTCAATGTTCCCTGTACAGCACTGCATATGTATATGTCAGAGCTATATAAATGTATAATAATAGTGTGTAATTGTGGGGATGCATTAGAGTGTAAGCTCCTCTGGTGCAGAAACGGATGTGACTTGCTCAGTGTTCTTTGTACAGCACTGTAGTATATGTCAGTGCTATATAAATGTATAATAATAATAGTAATGGTGTGTGTTTGTGTGTGTGTGTGTGTGGGGGGGGGGGGGGGGGGCATTAGAGTGTAAGCTCCTCTGGTGCAGAGACTGATGTGACTGGCTCAGTGTTCTCTGTACAGCACTGCGGTATATGTCAGAGCTATATAAATGTATAATAATAATAGTAATGGTGTGTGTTTGTGTGTTTGTGTGTGTGTGTGTGTGTGTGTGTGTGTGTGTGTGTGGGGGGGCATTAGAGTGTAAGCTCCTCTGGTGCAGAGACTGATGTGACTGGCTCAGTGTTCTCTGTACAGCACTGCGGTATATGTCAGAGCTATATAAATGTATAATAATAGTAAGGACTCTGTGTGATATGACGGAGGTCGGACATTCTTCACGCTCTCTTCCTCTGAAGTGTGACACTGATACAGAGGCGAGGCGGCAGACTTCATATCTGAGACACAGGATGCATCTCTTGACTCAACAACTACAACCACTTCTGGGAGGCCAGAACTTTTCTTTTTAGTTTTGACTTGAATATGGAAGGAGATGTGAGAGGACCCCATGCCATTCCTTTTTTTTTTTTCTTTGCATGGGGCCCCCCCTAAAAAATACACATCAGACCCTTATTCGAGCATGTAGCCTAGGTTGCCACAAAAGAAGGCGGCAGCAAGCATGCCCTCCCCCAC